>WEIT01017868.1:72701-146022 GCA_013389985.1 Dryoscopus gambensis
TACAGCACTGAAGGGGTTCATCCTCCCGTACCGGGACCTTGCAGCTGCCACGAGCCCCTGTCTGGCCAGTGTTACCTGGCCTGAGGCCGGAAGAACCAGAGAGTAATTCCTGCCTTGTCTGTCTTTAAATGTTGTTTTTTCACAGAGGCGTAAACCATTTCTGAGTGGCCCAATAGGGCTGTCAATATTCAAATCAATTAATTGATTGGCTCCATCAAGTTTTGGAGGAAGTTACCACAGCAATTTGCAGAAACATCACTTCCTTGGCTCTGTCTCTTTCCAAAGAAAACAGTGCTGGAGGAAAGAAAAAAACCTGAAAAGCAGGAGGGGTGCCCCACCCACTTATCAGCAGCAGCAGAACACAGAGCAGCCATGACCTTGAATCACAGGCTGAGAAAAGTTTGCTCTCTCCTCAACTAAAAACTTCAAGCTGGGTTAACCCATGAAAACCTGAAATTGTTGTTCTTGTCTAGAACAACTTGGCATTATGTACAAATCAGAGTGATGACACAAGAAAATAAAAGTACTTTCCATCCATCGTTTATTTTGCCTGTGTGGATTGTCAGCTCTCTACAGAAACCTGTGACATAACTACACAGTAATTAACACAAATATATTACCATTTCAGGTGGGCTCCATCCCTGCTGTTATTTTCCTTCTATGTGAGTGTCAGAAGTTGCTGAGGTAAGAAACAGACTCTGTCACTTCTTTGCAGATTAGTCACTTCCCTTAACTCTCCCCTCTCTGACAACATTTGACTGTCATGTAAATTCACGGAATCACAGAATGTACTAGGTTGGGAAAGACCTTTAAGATCTAGTCTAACCTATGACCTAACACCACCTCACCAACTAAACCACGGCAGTGAGTGCCACATCCAGTCTTTTTTTAAACACATCCAGATTTATATTGTATTACAGATTTATATTTATAAAGTAAACTATTGCTTCAGCTACAAGACATGGCTTAGGCCTAGTAAATCCAAAGGGACAAGGAGAGCAGTTTCAATCTGTGTGTGATGATTGGTAGAAAAATAAAAGCAACTAAATTTTATCATTGTCTGTGTCTTGATGAAGACAGTGTCTTAGAGCAGTGAAAGTCAGGCAGACTTCTCTCGGGAAAGAAGTTTGAACCCATTCTAAGTGTTTAATGAGCATCAGCTCTGAAAGAGGCCCATTCAGTCATGTGGGTACTGTAGGTGCAGTCCTTCTCAGAGCTGTGAAGTGCAGTGACAGCTGATCCACGAGGTTGCAAGGGACACCCCTAGAGCAAGTGCTTGTTCTGGTTGGCCTCAGCATCAGGAACAAGGTCCTGAGTGCCCAGAGGATCAGGGAAAGCCAGCATGAAATCCCAAGCCTCCTTTTCACTAGTGCCTTGTGTGTATTTCTGAAGGTGTAGTATTTATTAACAGTCTTTCTTAAACCATCAACTTTTCTTCTTAAAAATTGCAGTGAAAAGAGTAATTTTGAAATTCCTGTGACTTATCTGCACATAAGTAGAAGTTGGCTTGAACTGCAGTGAACTCACCCTTACTTCTTTTGTAAATCTCCTTTTAAAAAACACTCTGACAGTCAGTGCAATGGTCTTCTATGTTGCTACACACACCACCACTTTCTCATTAACTAAAAAGACCGATGTGGGGGGTCACTGTCATGCTTTTCCTTTTATTGAAGATGATATTCAAGGCTCTGTGTAGTATCACAGTCAGATTTTTCACACTGTTAGCACTTTGTTATTCCTTGCGGTGCTGTGTTTACCAATAGCTGAGGCAGTAGAGGGAGGCTGTAATAGTGATTTTTGGCAGAACAAACATATTTGAACTGCTAGAGATGCTTTCTCTTATCTTATGATTGTAATTATTTGCTGTGATCCTTTCATATTGTTTTTAACACCCTAGTATCTGATCAAAATGGTTTTGTTTTTTTCTGAGAATTTCTCTTAGCCTCTTTTCTATTCCTCTGTATTTGCAGTCACAGTATTTCTCCCAGACTTTTCACTATTTCTTCGCTTTCAACAGATACCACGTATTTGTAGATATAATCAACTGTGATAACCATTGGTTTCTATTACTTTAAGTTATGCTAGCATTGTTCTCTACTCAGACATAAGATTGATTCATAAATCTTTGAGCTCATCCATTTTTAAGGGGAAAATATAGAGTTTGGTGCTGGTGTGTACATATTTTTCTTGTCTTAAAAAATTAAAATAAATTGGGGGATCTTCTTCTGTTAGAGTGGTTCCTGATATTAGTTCTAATTTAGCCTTATGTCTAGATTCTTCTGTGGTGTCTGTGGCACCCTACTCTAGCTGATGGCACTCCTCCAGTAAAAAAAACCCAACAAAACCCTCTTCTGAAAACCAAACAACCTAAACACCCACATTCTATACAACTTTGTAGCTCTTATGCATAGCAATACACTACGAGTATTTTGGCTTTCACATCTCATAGGGGGGCCTCACAGTTACTGGGTTTTATAAATTGGATGGTCAAAAGGAGAAGAGAGGCTATAAAAATCAATCAATTCGAAATACCTCACTCTTTTATTATGTTTTATTATCTTTTATTCAGTTGCCATTTATTATCAATTTTTCCTTCCTTCCTTCCTTCCTTCCTTGCTTCCTTCCTTTCTTTTCTAAATCCACTGAATATGTTACCTGAGACTCATGTCCTCTAGTTCCACCCTGGTTTCTACCATCAAGTCCCACAACTTCCTCCAGTGCAAAGGTTTCTGAAGACTTCTTTCTAAATGTACCTCAGAATTAGAATCGAAATCCATCCTGACTTGTCACTAACTGCTAAATGCTCTTTTCTTATAGGGCCTTAAGTCCCAAATGTAAGGATCAGGTGAGGTGTTGAACTCTAGTAGGTGCTGTGAGAGCAAGAAAGAAGTACCAAATGAACAACAGAAAAAGCACAGGAAAACAAAGACATCTATAAGAATTTCCATTCTCTATCATCAGGACAGTGCATGTGGGTAAATATTCATGAGCACAGGAAAAATGGCAGCCACTCTGTTCCTTCATATGGCAGGCATCTTGCTGGGAGATGTGACCCTTGCCCTCTCATGGGAAAGAAGGCAAGCCAACCAAGGGTACTTTAACAGCCATGCAGAAATCTTCCAGGACAGCTGAGCAGTTGTGCCAGAATTCCCCAGCAGAGACACTGGAGTTTTATCTCTGCAGTAGCTCACATCCTGAGGAGCTGAAAGATTATGCAGAAGTAAATGAAGAGTATAAAGTGAAAGGGCATGATGAGTTATCCAGTTCCCAAGCAGGGATCCAGTGTGAATGCCACAGTAAAACCATCCTCCAGGCACGTGGTGGCAAGAGCAATTCCTGAAGGGAAGCAGAATTCTTGGAGGTCTTTTTGTATGAAGGGGGGAAGCCATTTTACATTGGATTTTCAACTGTTCTTGCTGCCACAACTGAGGCATGACTTTCACACTAATCTGGGCTGTTCTCAGCATAAGAGAGGCGGATTAAAGTCTCATTCATATCCATCTAAATAAATAGAACTGTCATTTTTATCAGGTTCTGTTGATCAGCCTCCCTCCCTCCCTCCCCCTTGTCTTCTTCCCATGAGTGATTTTGTTGGCTGAAATAAATCAACATGCTTCTCAAGTCTAGTCCTCCACATTTAGCATAGCCATTTCACACAGATTTAATTCAGAGGTTTCACCTAAAATATTAGATCACCAGATATCCCCATGGATTTGCAGTCATTTTAAAACCAATTCATGGCACAGGAAAAAAAGAGCAAAAGTGAGGAATTAGCCTACCTCGAGCAAACTTTCCTACCAATGGACCTGATGTAGCTGGACTGCTTGATTTCATGAACTGCTGATCAGCAACAGTTTTCAATGGGGTTTTGGGAAGGGGCCATGATTCACAAAAAAGTCCCATCAGAAGGCAAATACTATAGTTTCAGCCTTGAAGCACAGGTTCAGCAGGAAATGTTCTTGTAAGCAGGGATTTAACAAAGCCCAGGCATCAGAAGCAGTAGCAATGTGATTCAGCATTGGTCAGAAGCCAGAAAACTGAGAAATCTATGTAATGCCAACCTCAAAACAGGGATCACAGTAGAGGTATGACACAATTCTCTCACAAGCACTACAGGAGAGGAAAATAAAAGCAATCAATGCCAGCATATAGTAAGAACAGGTCTGCAACATCACTTGATGCATCTGGGGAGTTTTTCAAAGTCTGCCATATTCCAGATCAGCACATTATAGCCTGCAAGTGCTTTATTTCAAGTGTTCAGTAAGGCCGTGGGAAGTTGCTTCTGTGAGTGTCAAGTTGCTCAGGCATTCATGATTGCCTGACAACCAAAAGCATCTGCAACATAGGCCCAAAAGGAAATGGCCTATACAAAATACATAAAGAATTTGAAAAGATGAATTTTACTTTCTAGAAGAACTGAGGAACTGGCACTGGCAATTAAGCTAGAAATTTTAATAAAAATCAAGGTTTAACATTGAGAGGTTTTTCAGTCTTTAAAAAAGCCTGTTCAGATACTGTTCATGGATACAGGATACATTGTTCTTAGTTTTCTGCTTGTATATGGAGATCCTATGAACAAATGACAACAAAGAGATAAATTGTGAAAGTCAGAAGTTGGGAATAAATCTTTATTAAGCACCATCACAGATGATGTGAGAGAAAAAAAAAGGATAAAAAGAGAAAAATGATCAGTATAATTATATAGTACATTGGCTTTGTTTGCTTTGCATAAGCTTTAATTCCCCCATTTTTGTCATCAAATCCTGCAGTACCACAAGGTGGCAGTAAAAAATTAGTTATTGAATAATTTTTGACACCTGGTTATGTAAACAATAAATACACCTATTGTCCCAATGCTGAACTTATGCAAATATCAAACCAATCTCATCTGTCATAAAAATGACACATAGGGAAAAGTTCTAACATTTGCATGAAAAAAAGACTAGCATTAGTCAAACAATTAAATCATCTTAACTCAGGAATGATGAATTTTAATTTGCAGTGTATGCAAAGTTGTTCATAGTAGAAAATGCTTCAAATATTTAGAATAATCAACCATTTCTCTTCCACCTGGCATTCAAAATCCTTGAAATGAAATAGAAGGTTTGGAACATTAGCCCCATTTAATTTACCTTATGATACAGAAAAATAAAAATGAAAATGAGAATGGATTGTGATGAATCTGCTTGCTTCTATCAAGTGCAGCAGAACTATGTGCCAAGGAGAATTCTCTGCAGAGCCAGTTAGTGGTAAAATCGGCCTCTTCAGGAATAAGTCAGCATCTCAAATCTTGCTTCTGGCAGAGGCAGTTGAGATTCATTCAGTGCATTTCATATAAGAATCAGCTCCTAAAATGTTATTGGATATAAGTGATTGCCCAAGCAGAAGGACATGGCAAGGGTCACGCTGCAGAGAATTTTTTGCTGGGATCAGCCAGAATTTCCTCTTGTACCTTCTTTGTTGAGTGCACAAGTGTCAACTCATCCATCATTTCATTTTTTTAATGTCTACTAAGGTCTAGTAGCCAAGAGTAGTGTGAGGAGGGATCTGACTTTTCCAAATCTCAATCTTCAGTGTAGCTACCCTCAGCTGCCCTGTAAGGGCTGAGTTGGGTAAAGAATCCACTTCCAGCCAGAGATGTGCATGGTTACATGCACAAGTAGGTGTTTGTCAGCTTTACATCAAGAAAACATAACATAAGATTCTCATGCATTGGTTATAATTTCCAGAACCTAGGCTACACCATTTGGTAAATATTACTTCTGTTTTTACCGAAGATGTGTTCTCCCATCAAACAATTACAGAATGGTGTGCTTCCTCTGAGGATATCATAGCATACTAAGAAGTTGCTCCACATTTCTGTCTCTGTGTTTGTTGGATAAATTACTCTAAGTTTAAAAAATCTTTACATGTACAACACTAAAACTTATCTTGAAATTACCATCTATGGAAAAACTCATTATTTACAGAGAGCTATAAAGCCTGTATTTCCCAGAAGACTTTAACACACAGGAGCAGTCTAGTCCCCTTCCTGCTGGCATCAACATGGAGATCTGTACTCCTTTTTTTGGAATTTAGATCAGATCTGAGAAGTGCAGGCAACTTTTAGTGGTTCTGAAGAGCTGTTGTTCTGATCCTGTTGGTGTGTGCCTGACAGGCTACAAAACGAGAGTGAGGTACTTTTCTGCCCCGCCGCAGCACCGCTGCTGCTGCACCACAGCCCCTTGCAGGGACCCACACAGCTGGTTCATCAGCAGCTGCTGCGACTGTTGATGGCGCAGACGTTTTGGACTTCATACAGGATGTGCAGATCTGCATCAGACCCCTCAGGACGAGGTTGGCTCCATAGGTCTGAAAGCTGGAGGCACAGTCACTGCAGGTGTTGTCAGTGCCAGATCACAAGGATAGATCAGGAAGACAACCAGTGCACCAGCTTTTCCAAGGAGTGTTTCTGCTTTGATCTAGAGGAACAAGAGAATTATTTTCTGAAATTATGGATGACAGAATGGCCTGTGGCAGAGCAAACCAAGATAAATAAACCTGAACAGAAGAAAAGCTGTTCAAAAGATGTGCAACCCTGCAATGTATTTTTACATTGCCATCCTCAGAAAATAAATGAAAATTGTATAGATAAAAGGTTATATGGCTTAATTTTCTTTTTTCAAAATTTACACTGCAATATGGGGAGAAGGATGGGGGTGGCAGTATGAGAGGAAGTTTAAATATGCTCCAAGGAACTGCATTTGAAATTTTTCAAAGAATTCCCAAAACTACAAGGCCTTAAGCAAATATATTTTCCTTTGGACTTGAATGATAGGCAGCGAGAGATTAGAACTTGCATTTCCTGAAGCTGCTTTGCTTTCATGATGGTATAATACAGAATAAGAATAAAAGAATAAGAATAAGAATAAGAATAAGAATAAGAATAAGAAAAAAAAAGCCTTGGTTTTGTTTTCTGAAAGTTCAACACCAGGGCCTGGATTGCTAACTGGAACCTCTCATGAAGCTGATACACACCAGGGGTGATTTCTGAGACAGCAAAGGGGCAGAGAGACCCCAGGACAGCCACTGCCCCTGGCTCAGTCACTGCAGTGCAGTGAACTCTTGCAGAGGAAAGCAGAACTGAAGGAGTGCAGGAAGGGAGGATAAACTGGTGAAACAACTGTACTTGAGGGATCTGAGTTTTACAACAAGCTGGTAGTGTGTGGCAGGACTACTGAGGCAGAACTGGAGGCTGCAGGATTGATTCCACAATGCCGAAGTCACCTCTAAACCAGCTTTGAGTTTCCCTTTACTCCTTGCAGAGTCAGACAGGAAAACAGGGGTGGTTCTCACTTCCATGTGCTCATCTTTGCCAGCATGGATCCATGCTCCTCTAAACTATGGTCTGCGGTTGACCTGTACTGCATACAGTGTACTGGAAAATCTACTAGTACATTTTCATATTTGATCAAGTTCTTTTCAGCAGATTTTGTCAAACACTTCCAGTTCAGCCCCATGAATCCCAGATTACCACTGATGCCTTTGACTCACGCAGACATCAGCTGAAGCAAATAAACAGGATTTGGATTCTATTATAAAAATGACAACTTCTCCTTTGAGTTGGGATGTGCTGAAATAAGTAGCTTTTTATCTTAATAGTCAGAAGCTCTTCCATGTAATATTTATAAGGATGTTGTTTAGGCTATTCTGTACTCCCAGATGAGAGGTGCTTGAAAAAAAATTAAAAAGTAATTATGGGCATTGTCACCAGGCATTTTGGAATATATTATGTGATTCAACAGTCAGAAAACGTGACTTAACCCAAGAATATCTGGCCTTTTTAACTGGCATGGATAACACTTTATAATACTAAGAAAATTTGGGGTGGAAGATGAATTAAGGGATAAATGAAAGATGTTGGCAATTTATGTATGTTCCAGGAAACAACATACAATTTTCAGTGCTAATATCTTCTCAAATGCATAGTTTTAATAATGATGAAAGCTTTTATTAGTAGCATTTTAAAATAATATTTTTAAAATATTATTTCCAGGGTTTTCAAAATGCTTCTTTCCCCCAGCAATGTTAATTAATTGGGTTCTTTCACACAAAGTTGTGTCACTTCTACCTGAACCAGATCTGCCTCCATGCAGTGCTGTGAAAGGAAAGCCAGAAGCAGATGTTCGTTGTGGTACCAGGGAGCAGCTCAGCCCCACACAGCCTGTTGCTTGCTCCCCTCTGGTGGGATGGGAAGGAGAATCACAGGAGTAAAACTGAGAAACTCATGAAAAAGCAGAAGGTGCATACTCAAGCAAAGCAAAATGAAGAATTCATTCTCTATTTCCTATGGGCAGGCAGGTGTTCAGCCATCTCCAGAAAATCAGAGTTCTATCAACTGTATCAGTTACTTGGGAAGGCAGATATTATAACTCAAAGTACACCACCTTCATCCTTTTTTCTCCACTTTTTTTTTTCCTTTTTTTATTGCTAAGCACGGTATTATATGTTGTGGAATATCCTGTTGGTTGGTTGGGGTCAACTGTTTCAGCTGTGTCCTCCCCCAGCTTCTTCTATCCCATCGAGAAGCAGAAAAGGCCTTCCCCTTGTGTAAGCACTGCCCAGCTAAAACATCCCTGTGTTATCAGCGCTGCTTTGATCACATATCCAGAGCAGCACCATAGGAGTCACTACAAAGAAAAATAACTTTATCCTAGCCGACCCCTGTACAATGTGACAAGATATAATAATGTTATTAATATTTACTACTGTTGCAGGTTCAGGCTGCTGCAGACAAAACCAACCAGTGTTACAAGTCAGGAATAGCTTCAGCTGTGACTTTTCTAGTCTCTTTCAAATGCATGTCCTTCGAGACACGTCTTTCATGCTCGTTTATGTGCATTCCTCTGGCTGTCTGAATCTCTGTGCACAGCTGAATGTCAGGTTCTGGCAACTTCATGATACACCCAAGAATATAAAAAGCCATCATGGATGGATGTCATCACTTTAGCCCGTGACCAGCTGGTGGGTCCATGCTGTCCAGCTGGTCTAGAGAGGCTCCGGAATCTGCCCGTGGCTTCTCCCCATGTGCTGCATGTAGCAGCACATGAAGGAGGAGCACCATGCACTGTCCATTGCACGAGTCGAGCAGGGAGTGGCATATACCTTGTCTGTCCTGGGTTTTGACTGGAATCAAACCAAGTTTCAGAGAAGCAAAGCAACATTAAACATACGGAGATGGAAAGGAACAATAGTGAAGCCATCTCTGCTATGAACTGTTTATTTAGAGATAGCTTGAAAATACATCAGACTATGCTAGGATCAGATTGTCCATTTCTGTCAAAACAAGAGTGCTATTTACTGGGTAGTTCATTTGGAGACCAGCTTAATTACTGGACAAACTTTGAGGTGAAGGATAAATTACATTAATCCCAGCAAAACACAGGCTAGATACTTGATTGTAAAATTGAAAAACAAAGAAAAGACAGAAAAGAAAGGGGGAAAAAACCCAAAACAAAAAAACTAAACTAAACCAAAAAACTTAAAAATAAAGCAAACATCCCCAACCCAAAAAGTAAATAAACAAAACCCCAATATCCCTCAAAAACCCCTACATTAAACGCCCCCCCCAACCCCAACAATAATAAAAAAAAAAGAAATAAAACAAAATAGAAGAAAAAATAAAGGAAGAAAAAATAAAATGAAGTGCCTGTCAGTTCTGGCCTGAGATTATAGCTTTGTTCTCCAGCTTCCCTTCAGGATCCTTTTCCAAGCCATCACTCAGATATTTGGTTGAAGAGACCTTCCGGCAAGAACTTCTCTGTCACAGTGTTGCAACTGAAAACTGATTGTTTCTTTTCATTAAAATTCTTATTTATACTACTGCTCAATACATAACCGGGGGTACAAATGGGTAGCTGCCTGTGCTTCTTGTTCCTGATATTCAGTTTGCTGAGAATATCCCAGTATCAAGTTATTTCATTCTTCTCCTCCTGTCTCAATCAGAAAAGTTATTCTTTGGTTACATGTGCCAGTAGCAACACAAAGAAAAGAGTGTCAAGTTTGTTTTCATGGCCATGCATCCTGGCTGTGGCTAATGCATCGTCTCTAATGCAAACACACAATGGGTATTTCCTTTATTAGACTCCATCCATCCATCATGCTGGCTGAACTAACCTATTTTTTGAAGCTCAGACAGTTCCTTTAGCTTGTTACAGAATTTCAGTAATCATGTATTTTGCAACACAGGTTATATCTGACCACTTCATTAATGCTGCAGTAATCAGCTTGTGCACTGAATTCACAGACAACTGTGATTTATAGCTAATTGTACTGGAGAGTGGGAGGACTTAGATTTTATACGGTGTTTGGCTTAGGGGCTACTGGAACACTTTCATATACCCACCCTAAGGAAATGAAGCAGGTAGCAATATATTTCAAGTACTCCAGATGCACAAGCAGTACATGATGAAAGGAATCTCCTTATGTAGAATCACATTTTTCTTTAGTGTACTTGTTTGCAAGAGAATTGGAACTACCATTGTCCTTGTGTGCTCTTTCTGTTTAGCATCACTTTCATGTTCTGTTTCTTTTGTTTGTTCTTTTTTTAAATGAAAAGTAAATTAATTTGGCTAAGAGATACAGGGCGCTTTGAGTGGGTTCCAGTTCTGCCTGACTACTGGGAATCTAGGGTTTGGCGGTCCTTTGGAGATCAGTTTATACAGCATCAGAGGAACAGCTTGTTTGACTGGTCCTCAGATTAGGGCCAGAATATTTCCCCTAGCGAAGTTCAAGCCTCTAATGGTGGCTCTGAAGTTGTCTACTCTAACCTAGAGTAACATATGATTAAATCTACATGAAAATTTATTTGTAGTTTCTTTCTCTGACTGGATATTCCCTAGTGTTGTTAAAAACAGTAAGCAGATATTCGCTGTTCACCATCTCTGTCTTTAATGGTCTGATGGTCTTTTAATATATCTTTCTCTATTCTTCCTTATTCTCTCCTTTTAAAACCAAATTATCAAATAATAGAGCTCCTCTCAGATGGAAGCCATCCTATAGGCTGGATGACCCTTTTTACCCTCTTCTGTGTTGTTCCTTGTTTCATTTATAGCTCTCCCAGATCTTTTTTTTTTTGAGATACTTTGTCTGGAGCTGTAGTCAGCTGTCACTGAAAGCCTATAATTTGATTTCAGTGTCAGTTTTTGTGGCAAGCTGTCAGACTACAGTTTAGCAGGTATCCATCAGAAGCAGGGCACATGCAAATTGTCTTCCAAGACTATCCCAAATTCAACCATAATGAAAAATTTCCATCCCAACAGTGAATTAGAAGCACAGTTCCAGATATGCCTCAAGACCAGTATACAGATTTCCTGACACATTAATATTTTACTAGTAAAATCATCAGAAGAAGCTCCTGGGTTGTCATCTAGCTCTATGCAGCATCTTGAAAATCTTTTGGACAGGAAGGAAGCAAACTGGGAGCACACCATGCTCCTGAAACTGCTCTTCCAGTGAGATGTAGACTTATCTATGCTGTGGAAGATCCCTCTTGGGTTTGTCATGATTATCCATGATTAACCTGGAAGCAGGTTGCTATGTACCAATACTTCAGCAAAAATGGATTGAACTCTGTATTATTATCTGAGGTAAAGAGCCAACAGTCATCAGCCTGTGTTGTATTCCACTAATCTGGCAAATAATACACTTCCATTCAGCTCATAAAGCAAAGTGCTACCTAACTTTGAAAAAACTACTGCAACAATACAACTTATCCACTGCTACAATGCAGTGAAATTAAAAACACTCTCATCAAGTGAATAAAAAAATCACTTTTTTTAAAGATAAAAATGTGAAAATTAGGCAACTTAAGTGTGCCTGATCTTGGAGAAAAAAAAATGGTGTACTTTAAAATAGTTCTGGTAAAAAAAATGTTCCAGTCTACTGCTGGTGGAATATAAATTAGCCCATACAAGAGAAAGGATGACAATTCGTGTGAGGTGATAATCCTACTGTGCTAAATAATTGTAATCCAAGTCTGGGTTCCCGCATGTGCCATTTATGACCTCAGTGTTGCCAGCTTAAGAGATTTAGTGTGATTCAATACAGTGAACATGCACATTGTGCTAGGGTCTCTTTCAGGATGTGATTTATTTCTCTCCTCAGATAAGCATGTCTTAAGCTCTTACCTGGGATGATCCACAGTGGGAGGGGTCTGCAGAAGACCAGGGTCAGGGTAGTCCTGTGTCCAATGATGAAGATGGAGAAATAGCCCACTAATAATGTCTTTCCTCACTTCCTCCATCCAGCTTCTCCCAGGCAGCCCAGACCTTTGACCTGTTAGCAACACAGGTTACAGGATGTGCACTCTTCTACCTCAGGCATTCAACCATGAGTTGATAGGACTGAAGCTTTAAATTCTTCCTAGCTTTTTGTTCCTTTTCTCTGAAAAAGGTGAACCAGGCATTTCTGAGAAAGGTGAGCTTTTTTTTAATTTTATTCTCTTAGGGGCTTGCAGTTAAAGTGGCATGCAGAATATGACATCTGTGTTGAGAAGACTGATATGGACAATTTATTCATATTTGGTAACAAGATGAGTTTCACAATAACATAAAATTGCCAGAGGTAAAAATTAAAAAGCTATCAGCAAGGCATGGTAATTTAATGCTAATGTTAGACTAAACCAGGCCCAGGGATTTTGTATTTATTAATTTTTTATTTTCTATAATGACAGCAGCAGAAGCAGGAAGATGAAATAAATTTTTTTTTTCTAGGGCATGGGTGAAAATGGCAGTAGATCCTGAAGACACCTGCAGAGGCTTTAAATCTGTGTATGATGGCAGCAGACCTTCTGAAGTCATACATCTTTTAAACATGTAAATAATCAGCAACTGCAAATCAGAGTTTAACACTACCACCAAGATTCCACTAAACACTCCTGAAATAATTGTTTCTGTACAGGCAAAGGCACCTGAAGCTGAATGGATAACCAATAACTGGAAAAGAATGGACTATATTCTCATGAAAAACATTAGAATGCTTGTAGGCCAAGGAGAAAGAGAAGTCGTCAAGAGGAAATGACTGTCAAGGACATGAAAAGAAATACAGATCAAAGGCAGTAGCTCACACATTTACACTCCAGTTTCCTCAGCTGTTGTCTGGGCAGCTACCTCTAAACGGTCAAAAATAAAGGAAGACTTGTTTTGGGGTAGAGAAGTAAATAGTTCAGTTAATCAGGAAATATGCTGCTGGGTGAAGAGTAGCTTCTTGAGCAGAGCACTCAGTAAAACTCAGTTCTCCAGAGTTTTACTCTTTGAACTCTGAACCTGCTTTGGTCACAGATGATGAAAAAAGTCTTTTCAGACAGAGTAGATGGAGACTGCTGAGTAAGCCCATGTTTTCACAACTGTTGACATGGGACATCTGTTTGCGTTTGTTCTGCTGGGCTAGTTGTCCCAAAGCTTCCCCCTTGCCTGCTCAGACATCACTGTGATCTGGCTGGGACTCACAAGCAGGAGGCGGATTTCACCTGGAAGCCACTCAGAGATACTGGCACGAAGGAGTGAAATAGCTTGCTTGTTGTGAGCCACAGGGGGATGACCTGTCTGAAGTGGCACCTGATCAAACAGAGGTCCTTGTCTTTCATACCTAACCATGAAGCCTGAGATTTAATTTCAGGAGGTGACTCATGCTTATGATGATTTCTCATCCTTGTGTGATATCAGTTAGGTTTATTTTTTTTCCTGGGACTACCCAGAGATTTCAAGTTATTTCTTCTGCTAAAAGATCTTTATGTTGTTATTACAGCCAAAGAACAAACTAGAATTGCATTAATACACTAATAAAAATTTCTAACTTAAATCTGCCTAAGTTAGAGGGACAGCTGTGAAGTATTTCCCAACAAAAAAAAGGTCAAAAAAATTACTTTGGGAGCCAAATAAAAAAAAGAGTAAATTAAAAGAGGTTAGAGCAGCTCATAGGATAATGCCCTTGTGGAAAATGGTAAGTAAATTTTTTACAAATGACAAAATAGATTCTTCTGGAGAATTTATTTAAATATAACTTTTTCTATGGGGTCTCAAAGAGTTAAAGCCAAGGAAAATGAAGAGGGAACCCAAAGAATTAAAATTCAATGTCAACAATATTTAACTCTATTATTTATCACCAAGCTGCCGAATTAAATAAATTATTTTAAAAAGAAATACTTTTATGGTTTGAATACAATGAATTCTGCCTTAATGCTGGGACAGTTAATAGTGAAAAGCATAATTAAGAGAGAGAAAAATCAGTAATATGCTTAATTCAGGAAAGACAAGTTCCTCTTGATGATAGCTTCTCAGATACATTTTATTTACATTTTAGAAAACATCTGTCCCTACTCATATTACAAGTTAACTATGATTATCTATGCCCTTCTGCTAGTGAAAAGCACATTTGGGATTCTGCATAGTAGAATAATATCTCTGATAGGACTTTCCTTTCATAATTTTCCTGTCTGTTTCATTAACAAATAGATTGTTGTTGATAATGAACTCCTGCTTTATCAAACTGCTCAACAGACTACACTGTTGCACGCTTATTCTGTATATACGTGAACTTTTCATATTTTTTACTCACAGGACTCATTTCCTCATGATATTTTTCATTTCCATATGAAAATGTGATAGTGCTTGACTTAAAATTTAATTTTAAGGGAGAAAAAATGTGACAGGATATCCCTGTTATTGTTATTGTCCTGTTAGGCAAATAAGGCTGAAGGTAATTTAGATTTGACTACTACATAAGGCAACATGTAGTTGTAGCAAAGTGGTACCTGGATAGTTTGGAATAGCAGATGTAGGATTCAGTTGTCCTAGCATTAGGCATCTTTACTGAGGTCCTCATGGTT
Organism: Dryoscopus gambensis; assembly: GCA_013389985.1. Taxonomy (NCBI): domain Eukaryota; kingdom Metazoa; phylum Chordata; class Aves; order Passeriformes; family Malaconotidae; genus Dryoscopus; species Dryoscopus gambensis. The sequence goes on from WEIT01017868.1 coordinate 87,568, forward strand.
TACAGCTGCCAGTGCAGGGCTGTGAATGTCTCCCAAAGGTCCTCCATGAATCTGACCCTCTGCAGTATCCCATTTAAATTCCGGTGGTTATATACAGGCGACAGGAAGCCCTCCCTAACGCACCTCGGCTCGGTAGCTCTGTGTAGGTGCCTATGCATGAGCAAGTTGCCATCGTAGCCTGTGCACCTGAGTGAGCCTCAGGGGCTAACTGGCTGCTGGGGGTCTGGTTTAGGATGATCTGATAAAGTATGTCTATGCTATGTAAAGCACTTCCGTAGGATCATGTGAGATTAACAACATCAGTTAGCAACACATCACTTAACTGCTGTAAATATGTGGAAGTATTTTTCCAGCCTTTTGTCTTTCACACAGCTTCCTTCCCTGGCTGTCTACGTGCCTGGCTTTAACTGCTGTGCTTAACTTGTCTGAGACTGATTTCTGTGGTACTAATGGTCATACATAAATCAAACACCCTTTCAAGAATTAAATCACTTTAATTATAGAATATTTTTCTGCTTAGAAAAAAAAAGAACCAATCCTTCCTTGTTTTGCAAACCAAATTTTTATTTTATAAGATCAAGTTTTCAACTGGTTCACAGCAAAGACTCTAGGGACATTGCAACAGTTATTCATAAGTATGGGAATGCCTTAGCCTGNGTCTATTTGAAAGTAAATTACCCATGGTGTCTACTCTGAAAATCCTCTGAGATTTTCAATCCCATAATGATCAGGTAGAAAAATAGTGTAATTTAGTTTAAAACATGCATTTCTCACACAATTTTTTAAAGGTTTGAGTTAGAAAAATATAGTTTGTGGCCCTTTACATAATTATTCCATATGTAAACTTATTTTGTATTGCATCTTGCTACAAAATCCTTTCCTTTAATGTTACTGGGGTTTCATAATTTCTTTCCAAACCAATCTATCTGTTCCGTTTGCCCAGTTGCTACAGAGATGCAAAACCAGTCACAAAAAGACACTTTTGAGTCTCCTTTGGCTTCAGCTTTATTTTGCTATCGACCAGGGTACATCTATCCCCATGATTCCACAAGAGTAACTGAGATTTACCTCTGTGGGTCAACAATGTCCTGTGGCAGCATCTTCACTCTAAGTTTGTTTAGAAACAGGGAAATGCTCATTAGCATAGCTGTCTATTGTTTTGATTCTGAAACTAAGATTTTTAAATTTCCTTTGTCTTTCTTTAGGGTTACAATTCAATGTCTATGCCAGTGACTGGGTGCTGGTCTGAGGTTCAGCTAACTGAACAAGATGCTCAGAGGAAAACTTCTAGACATGAGAAACTGCTGTATATGCTGGATATCTGGATGAGAAACTGAGAGAAGATAGTGCCGTGAGCACTGGCTGGACTTCATAGGTTGCTAAGGAGAAGATAGATGAGATGGCCAGACTTAACACATAACTGAAGAGGAGCAGAATCTTCCAAGGCTGAACAATACCTGGAAAACTGGCACAGGAATACATTGCAAAGCCAAGATTATCCAGGTAATTGTAATATCAGAAATACTTGATGTGGGTGTGGAGGTAGCAAAACTGAGACCAGTGAGGAAAACATATTGGGGCAGGTTGTTTATTTGGTAAAAGGCTGGGGCTGACAAAAGAAGGTACAAGAATAAAAATAAGGATCAAGAGCTGAGAAAAAGGGTAACAAGATATATATATACAAAGTGTGCCTGCTGCTGTTTTAGGGCTTGATCACTGCAGCTGCGCAACGATCATAAATTAAGCTCAGACCATGTAATGTAAAAAAAAAATCTACTTCCATACTGTGGAGAGCATAGGGAAGCAGTGACCTTCCCCTGGATAACTGGGAAAATCCCAAGACGTGCAGATGGAGTGCCCTGGTATCACCATGCCAGTGCCCTTTCAAGGCTGACAGGTCTGACAATCACCCAGCTGTTACCTTGTAATTTTTTATTTGAAAATAAAATAAAAAGACAATACAGAGAATCTACTGATGATGCAAATGCCTTCCAGTTACTGCTAAAATTGTGGAGGTGAGACTGTGACTCACAATCAAAGGTATGACATGAATAAGGAATAGCAGCAGGAGAGTTTTGCAAATGTGTAGTTGCAGGTTCTGGTTTTGGCAGTAGTGGGCCTTGGGGACTCCTGTGCTGAGGCTGTTTGCTTGCTCTCCAGCAAGGTTATGGTGGGGTGGGTTGTAGCTTCAAACAGATAGGAGAAATATTCCTCAAAATCTTCTGCTCTAATTTTAAGGAGAGGAGGATGAGGAGGAAGAAAATTAAATATTACTTCACAGTGATGCAATATTTTCTACTCCAATATTGACTAAAAATAGTGCTGAACAGAGGTCACTATATTTGGATTATTTTGGGATTATTTTTCTAGTATCCTTAAATAGCTGTCTGAGGATCTCTGTAGGCCATTAATATTTATTAATTAATACAATGAAACAGTAGACAAGTTTTAGAGGCCTGAAAGAAGTAATGAACATTATCTATTGAAAAAAAAGAAGAATGTCATAAGTGAAAAACTAGCTTGCACTATGAACAATAATGTGTAGCAGATAAACAAATATGTATGTCTGTGTTCATAACTGAATTTTTCAGCTAAGACAGAAGCCTGTTCCTGGCCACTGCAACTTGTTGAAGCTAGTTGTGAAATTTGGTGATACCTAGACTAAACCAAAGTGGCATGTCCCACATGCTCGAGTTAATAAGAAGACGTGGAACAGAACCACCCAGCTAGGGGGCTGGTCATGCATTGTGCCTAGATTGTTAGGCACATACACTCTTTAGACTGAAGGAAAAACAAGGGCTTAGAATTCTGAAAATAAAAAGTGGTGTTGAAAAGAAGTATTCCCAGAGAGAAATGGTCTTGGAGGGAAAGAAACCCAGACAGGAGGTGGTGAAGGTCCTGGAAACAGGGGAAAGATCCCAAGATGGGACAGCTATATGGAGACAAATGCTGGGGGATACCCAGGAACCTTGGCCAGTAATTCTGGGTAGAGGTGTGAGCAGCAGCCTGGTGGGAACTGGCTTGATTTCCTGCCTGACACTCATGGACCTGCAGCAATCTTCCTGATGGGAAAGGAAGTCAATACCTAGGAAAGTGCTGTGGGAACAAGTGAGTGCAGTGTAAGTGTAACATAATCAAGTAGGTCAAGAACTCTAATCTCAGAGGTTCTTAATTGCCCTTCAGTATCCGGATCCACTGTGGCTAGTCATTTATTCTATCCTGCCAGTGACAATAGCCCAAAATGTTCTAAGTCTATTCCCATGATAATTTGCCCAGGAAAAAATATCATAAAATGACTGATAGAGTATTCAAATCCTTAAACTATGATAGGACCATAACATGATCAATTTCTACTAAAACAATTTACTGAAAATAGATTTTGTCAAAACAATTTGATATCTATTGATAAAAGTATTAGTGTCAATGTAATATAATCCTTGATTGGTTTTGACTTTATGTTGCCTGACATTTCTACTAAAAAAAAGTCATACAATCAACATGACATACTTGTATTATTGCGTGGTTGACAGATGCCAAATGCCATTGTCAGTGAAGATTCATCATCACACTGGTGAGGTTCTAGTGGAGCTCTGTGGAAATCAGCTCTTGTCCTGTGCTGTTTAATATTTTTCTTTCATCTGTATCCTGGAAGAAAATAATTTAAAGTCTTAGTTTCTGTAGGTAAATGACAAAACTCTTGGAGGAGTGATAATAAAGTAGACAAGTGTTCTGTAGCCTTTGAAAGAGAAGTGTAAGAAAAAAATCATGAAAGGATAATATACCAGTAGAATGGTTAGGATGCTGCAAAGAGCACATGTACATCTTGTGCTCCTTTTGTAGTGAGTAGAGAGAAATTGACATTGCTAAACTGTGACTGGTCCTACAGCAGAAATAAAATTGGTCAACAGTATGGATGCTATAGATGTCTGGTTTTCTCCCTTAACCACAAAGGGAGTCAGTCAATTAACTTAGATGTAGATTTTGTCCCGGAAAGATCTGCAGTTATTCGCAATAAATAATGGTTACTGCCATGTCAAAAATAAATCTGTTTATTCAATGACTGCATGGTTGGAAATATTTAGGAAGGTGGGACCCTCTGAGTAGAAGTAGTTGTGTACTTCTTGCCAAACACTTGGGAATATAGATACTAACTGAATTTTGAGTGACTTCTGTCAGCTACCACAGTTGTTTTATATAAAAGTTCCAAATCCAGCAAAAATGAATCAAAAAACTTCTGGGATAACAAAGCTATCTTCTTTGTGGTAAAGTGCCCCTGAGAAACTGTGTAAATCCTATTTCTCAGATCAAAGGACAAGATAGAATCATCTAGAAATCTTTCTAATACAGACCTATTTTGACCATTATTTATTTTTTCTTGTATTGTATTTTTTCTCTTTGTTAAAAAAAAGTTTTATTTTCTGTCATTCTTCAAATAACAAATAGAAAAACCGAGCAGCTGTTAACCTTTCAGAAATATTTCTTCTTTTGTGTTTCCAATGTCCCTTGTTCTGAAGAACATTATTCTGTATTCAGGCCTAGGCTACTCAGTGATCTACACGTATTATTTCCACTGCACTCAGTGTCGTTGCCGCTCTTTTTATAAGAAATGTTAAACAGAATCCAAGACTAAAGAGGCAGAATTCAATCAAAACATTAAAAGCCTACCCTTCAGCATTTTTTCATTGACCTCAGGTCCTTCTCACTTACCAGGTCTATATTTGGTCCATGGCATATTAAGAAAGATGGTGTTTGAATTCTGATGAGGGCTGCAGAACTATTGTTTTGGGCCATGAACAGACACTTCTTTTCTCTCAAGGGCTTTGAGATGAAGCTCATTAAGTCTTATACAACACAGACTAGATAGATAGTAGAGGAATATATTTGCAATCCTATCCAGCTCAGATACATATCAGATTATTGTCCTCTATATGTGTGTTCTTATCTGCAAATTGTAATCTCTTCCTGAGGAGTGGTATCTCGGCTCTTGTGAAAACTATTTCCAGCAGAGTCTTCCTCAACCCAGCTGTACCTTCTGTTTACTCCTGTGATTAAAAGTAATGGAATGTCCTATTAATGGTGCAAACGCTCTTCTGCTACCCTAATTATTCTCTTGGCCATTAATGAAAAGAAGAAAAGCAATTTGAGAGGTCAGGTAGCACTGGAGGAACACGCAGTTTCTGCTCTGTGTTTGTATTCTCTGTTTTCATTAAATATTTCAGGTGCAGCTCTGCAAAGCAATAAACACATAGGAAAAAAACAACCTGAAGTATATGAGAATCTGAAAATAACACTGGTAAAATAATAATGAAAGAAGGTATAGGAGAAAAATATGCCAATAAAACAAATGTAATGGTACTTCTGTTGCATTTTTATCCAACCTTTCTTATATTTTATTTGAAAAGTGAAGTTTATGTACGGAGATAGATGGGATAGACGACAAAGACCCTTACAGCTATTGTAAGCAGGTCATTTTATCTGCTTTGCCCGTACAGAGCACTCAAGCTATCACAGCACAAAAAAAAAGAATAAAAGGAGGTCTGCTCCCATGTAAAGCAATCCACAGGAATGCAATATCTCTATGTTGCCTGCTAGGTGCCCACCAAGATGCTCTATCACTCCACTTCCTCTACAGGACTGGGGAGAAAAATAAAATGAAAAGTCAGTGGGTTGAGATAAGGACAGGGCAATTTCTCATCAGTAGTGCCATGGGCAAAACCAACTAATTTGGAGAAAATGAATTTATCACAGCAGGATAAAATGAAAAAAATCTAAAAACGACCACATTCCTCCCTGCTTCCCAGGCTGGACTTTGCTCCCAAGTGGCACAGAAGAATAGGAAATGGGCTGCAGTCAGCTTGTGTTTTTTCTCTGCTTTTCCTTCCTTCCCATGCCCATGCTTTGTGTTACTGTCATGCAGTAGTTACCTACGTGCCCCTGTGCACTGCACCCCTCTTAAAGGTAAAGTTGTATCCCAGTGAGAGGTGTAAGAACTGGGTGGGCTCTAAAATGACCAGAAAATCAATGAGATCTGGAGGCAGCTTGAGAGTCGGCTGTCCTCAAGTGCCTGCATGGTGGCATGGGGCTGTGCAGCATGGACCCATCTCACCAGAGCAAGTGATGGGCGCTGGCAGGGCACGGGGCAGGGATGATATGCTGCCTGAAATTGCTCCCAGCCATAGCTCACCAATAGAAGGTCAGTTTTGAAAGACAAAGACTCCTGAAAAAATTCCAAAGGTTTACAAAGCATAGAATTGAGATAGCTTTTGAGAAATGATTTTTATTTTGTGGCTTCACACTGAAGGTCAAGATATTTCACAGCCTGATATGAAGTCCTACACTGCTCCTTTTCTCTGACCAGCTTCTTCTTATTTGTTTATTTTTAGCCTTTTCTCTCTTTACAAAGAAGCATCACTAATGCACTTATAAACTCTAGATGTGAGGGCTCTTCAGTAATCAGTGTACCTAAAGCAATTCTCTTAGGCAATCTTTGGATTGCTCTTAATGAGAGGGTCTGAGGTAAAGAAAGGATGATGCTAGAGGGTATTTTAAAAAGGGAACTCTTTGACCTAGGACTTCGATTAGATGCTGTACTGAGGCAGATGCCTTTGTTCAATACCCAGAAAACAAAGTTATTGCCTTTAGCTAACAATACTTGTACAAAAATGTATTTACAAGTGAATGAATATTTACAATGGCAATTGAACACCAACACTCGTTTTTCTCTGAGGCAATTTAAATATCTCATCTTACTCTAGATCATCTCTTTGTCCCAGTAAATGAATAATCAACTCCAGACAGTTTCTTAGGAAAGCACAAAAAAAAAAAAAAGTGTTATTGAACAACTGTCAAAAATTTAGAAATGTAGCCAACTTTTAACATTTTCTAAAGGATTAAAAATCAAACCTGATTTAGTAGCACATTGCTTCATTTCACAAGGGTTTTCATTCATTCATTTAGGGATGGGACAGAAATAGACCTTAACAATTGCCAGTATCAAGAGTAAAGTGCATTCCTAAAGATGGAAGGCCAGATGGTATGAAGTGTAAAGGCCAGCTAACACTTCTGTGTCTAAGCTTTCCCACACATCAAAACTGAACACTTGGGGTAGGTCATCTTGCAGAAGAAGGAATTCCAAGCATGTTTTGAAGGAAGAATGAAGGTGTTTGACTAAGAACATGGAGTATCCTTTATCCCTGAGGTATTTTGTAGGTCTTCAACTTCCCTTCATTTCCTGTAAATCTGTGGGACTTCCCTTAATAAAGTTACAAGCCAGACTATTAGGGAAGATGAAGAGCCCTGTGGGACTTCTCACTTGGTTCTACTCATTCTCTTGCAAATGCTTTGTTCGTTGACCTATTCCTTTTGGAACTATTTTGTGACAGCCTTGAGTATGCTTTCCAAAGTTTAGAATGCTGAAGTTTTTTCCTCCCATTTTGTATTGCTTATTTATGTGAAATAAAAGTTTTGTCATAATTTTATAACACTATATAAGATTTATGGTATTTATTCTTTTTCTTGCCTGTTATTGCAGGGCTATTGAAAATTACTTATGAAGCATTTTCCTCAAAGAACACTGAGCTTGATTTTTTTTTAGCCCTTTGATGGGAAACAATCAGTCTTGGAATAATACTTCTACTGGAGCAACACAGAAGTCAAACAAGTCTTTCACGTTTCCTGGTCTGAGATTAATACTTGGTTTTAGATCAATATAAATACTTGTATCTTCTTGGGTGAGGATCATGATACTGTAGGAAGTAAGTAAAGGGCACTGTAGGAGAAGTTAATTGGTTGGCTGATGGACTGGGACCATTGTTTAGCTAAAACACCTCTGTGTGTATGACACACTGGTAGCTTGAATTAGGAAGGAGATTTCAATCTGCCCAAATATAGTGTAGAAAGTGTTGGTAATGAAAAGTTTTCTTTTTGAACAATATCACAATTAAATGCTTAGGTGCAACTCAGTAAATTATAGCATATTTTTAAATAATAGTTTTTTACTTTTTGCCTTTTTTCTGACAAAAAAAAAAAGAGAGTCTTGATGTGAGATCTTCTCTTGAGAGAGAATTTTTCACTTTGAATAAAATCCTGGGTCAGGATGTGTAACAAAGGATTGTCTCTTTACCTGAGGATCTTGCAGACTAAAAGTAGACAGCTTTGTGGAAAGCAGCCTGATAAAAAGAAATTATGAGGTGAGTCTCTATGCTAATGTAAATTTTACCTCTCCTTTTTATGATGAATAAGTAAAAATGTCTAGAATAAGTTAAAATGACTAGAATAAGTAAAAAGAAGCAAATGGATTTATGGCTTAAAATTTGTAAAGTTTTTACTTGTTTTGTATTCAGGGCAGTCATGTAAATTACATGATTTGTTCAGTGTGGTTATAAGAATCAGTACATTTTTTTGTAAAAGGCCGATTAAACCGAATAGTTTCATTTGCCCTCAGCAATGGCTGTAATGAACAATAATAAAGTAGGCTGAGTTTGCTGTATTTGGCTTTGGTTGGTTTTTTGTAGGCTTTTTTTTAATTCACTTTGTGAAAAATGGTTTTGCTTGAATAGCTTGCCTTGTTTGGTTTGATTGGTGTCCAGACTGAGTACATTAGGAAGTGATGATACTTATCTATGTGGTTCACATGCTAATTAAATTGACTTTACCAAAGCATACAAATGTCTCCCATTATTTTCTTTTCTCTTACCTTGTGTCAATGCATTTCTGTAATAAATCAGAAAATCTTTTTTCAGCAGGCAGATAATATTTGAGAAGTGCAAAAGATGCATTCATTTTGACGGTTTTTACTTTTTTCAGAGACTGGCTTGCAAATGCAGAGAAGTATCAGGAAAGGAAAGTTGTCCTATACAAATTTCTTTGGTTTGTACATCATGAAAAGATAAACTGATGGGTTGCTTATTCATACATTGAAAAGGTAGATTTATATGACAGCTTAAATGAGGTCTGGCAAAATCCACTTTTAGGCTTGGGTTTGTATTTTGTGAGAGCGGTTTGACTAATCAAACAGTGGTGGCTGTATAATGAATCATTCATGGCTGCAGTGCCTGTGAAGAAGCAGGCTGTAAATACATGCAGCAGAACTCCAGTGACAGCAAAATTAGCAGCTGGCATTGGCTGGCTGATGATGTCACTGTTCCTCTGATGTAAAACAAAAGCACCACCTGTTGATGAAGTTGTTGGTGTGTAATATTTCCCCTCTCCAGTGGCACGCACTCTTTTACACAAACAAAGGAGAGGGCATGGCCCTTCCACCCATTTATCCCAGCCCAGTAACCCATGGCTGCACCTCCTTTTGCCTCTCAACACCCTTCGTCATCCTACATCCTCCTTTTCTTCTTTTATTTACCATGATCTTCCTTCCAGCCTCCTGCTAACACTATCAAGGGAGTTCTCATTTTTGCTATTCCCACAAATTATGAGTATGGTGCCCACAGGCAAGGTCAGGGCTCTGCTAGGCACAGTCCCTCCCCAAATGTCCTGTGATTGAGTGGACAAAACAGCGCTGCACCTTCAGAGTGTCCTGATTAGTACCGAGGTGACAGGTCATGAGGAAGGCTGCCTGGCTGCCTGTTTACTTGAGGGACAGCCCTCTGGGGCCGTGGTTCTCTGAGTGACCCTGACAGCTGTGGCACATACAAAAGCTAATCACCCGCTGTTTACTTAAAGATACAAACCTTTATCACTGAAACTCTAGATGTTATCAGAAAGATATTGGTAGTCTTAGTAGAATGAGAAGAAAATCTCTCATCAGAGCTGTGAGTGAGAACAGGGAAGAAAGAGGGAGAGGACAAGAGGACGTGCGTCCTCCAACAAGGCAGCATTCATCAGAGATCCAACAGATATAGATCAAGTAGCTGCAGAAAATGCAGTAGAAATTAGGACAGACAGCACATTTGTCAGGGAATTGGTGAATCCAGACCTTTTTTCACTTAAAAAAAAAAAAAACAAAAGCACCATCAACCAACCAACAACCACTCCAACACAACTACTCCAGAAAAATACACACAAAAACAAGAGAAAGATGATTTGGGGGTTTTTTGCCCTCATGATGTGCATGTGATGCAGAAAAAAATTCTCCTGTCCCATTCTGGAAGACCAGATTGCACTAGTGACTGATTGGCTCGGTCCTTTCCCTCCGGTCTTGCAGTACACTCCCATCATCACGGAGATGTCCTCTGAGGATGCTGGTCAACACCTCTGTGCTCTCAGAAAGTTATGGTAGATTTGGTGAGAGTCTTTGTTTTCTCCAGTAATAGTAAACTAGGCCGGGCACTGTTCTACAGGATCCAGAAGATGGATTACTCTATCTTTATCCAGAATTAAGAAAAGCTCAGAGGGAGTCATGTCCCCTAATGCAAAACTAAAAACTTGGAAAAAATATTTTTGTAAACAAAAAAGGGTAAAAACAGTCATAAAAATTATTTTCATTTCAACAGGTACTTATATGTATTTATCTTTATATGTTCCCAAAACTATGTGCAGACTCCAAATTCTTCAGATGCAATTTGAAAAATGTCTCCAGGGAATGCAACACTGGAGGTTGTATATAACTCTTTAATATGACTGGAATCAAAATTCAGATACATCTTTGCTTCTTTAGAAAGCCGTACATAGGGAGGCCCATGGCTACAGCATGTTGTAAAGATGAGCCCTAACAGGTTGTTAAGGAATCTTGCTGGGATACCTTATAGTTAAGAAAGTCTGTGGGCCGGGAGGAGCTTCATGGTTCCTCTTGGAACATGGATTTACAGATGTGTGTCTGTAGGCATATCCAAGTGCATGCTACAGGACTTAAGCTTTCTTCTATTCACTGGGCTAAGGTGAGGGAGAACAATTATTCCCTCTTTCTGTGTCTGCCCAGTAACGTGTCTGGTTAATCAGCCCAAAATACCCTCAATCAGAATTTCCTTGGGTGGACAGCAGAAGTTACTGGTCAAAATTTTGTTGACTCTATTTTTGTTGTTGTTTTTTAATGAACCACATTGCTAACTTTACTTGTAACTGATGTGGAAGAGCACAATATTAGCTCTCTAACAGACTCATGGTAATTTGTGAACCAGTAATTTCCTTTGTCTGAATCTCAGAGGTGTTTATAGAGCAGTGAATTGCTCATTTGTGCTGTAGGAATTTTATTCAAGGTAGTGTCCTGGTTGTTATCTCCTCAATGATGTCTTCCATAGGTGTTTGGATTTGTATTACTGCTGGTTAGTCTGTGATGTGTGTTCATTTAGGAGTGTAAATACTGGCCAGCATTTTGCATTGTAATCACACAGCACTCTGGGACTGAACTCACAGGCTTTCACTCCCAAAGTGGGAAAGCTATCCATGGAGACAAAATAACACATGGGAAAGTGGCATTTTTATAAAGCAGCCAGAGTGATATTTCTATGTTTGGCATATCTGTTTTTTAATGACTCAAGTGTGTATTTATGTTTGGAAAGGAATTTTAAAGGCAAAGAGAGAAGAAAGGAAACTTTTTCCTTTGTCAAACATTCTGGTGCTTATAGAGATGAACATTTCCAATAATTACAAACCAGGGGAACACATTGTAGCAGGTCATTGTTTAAAGGTTTTGGAGGGGCAGGAGACTTGCTTTTCTGTGTTGGGCCATATCAGTAAGTACTCGTAGATAAGGAAAGCAGCAAAATGTCTTCAGTCTTCAAGGAAATGGTAAAATTTGTGATTCACAGACATTTAGAGAACTGAGTGCAATTTCCATTTGCAGCGGGCAGTGCTGAAGTGCACAGAGGGTCTCTCTGACATCAGTGTGTGTGGAAATGTCACACCTGGTAACTTGGGGCAGCAGCTAACTGTAGGGACTTGCTTCTTTAGTCCTACATACAAAATTAACCTCTGGCTAATTATAATTCTGGCAACAAAATTTTTGCAGATCATTATCTTTCACTTTATTTCTGTGATTTGGAAGACTTGTAGGGATTTTCTGAGAAGGTGTGTTATTGTTTGTATCACCTTACAAAGGCTCATAAGGAAGAGGTGGTAAGACCAGGAGACACTGCCTGGCTGCTGAACAGTAAACCATATTTCCACAGAAGCTGTGGGATCCAGAGACTGTGGTACAGGAGCACCCCAGACAGAGATCAATCTTCCTCTCAAAGCAGCAATGCTGTTACAGTGTCTGAAAGTCTGAAGCAAGCCTATTTAAAAGGAATAATCTAATTAAGTGGTCATAAAACCAAATATTATCAAGAACTGGAGGAGCTGATGTCTGATTGAAGAATAGGTTTGAGAGTCACAGCCTCTGCAGGCTGAGGATTTGCTTCCATTTTCTTTTTTGGCTTGTGTGTACTAGAGGAACGAGCTCTCAGTGCAGGTGTGAGATGGACCTCTCTGCTGAGATGCTCATGGTTGAATAACTGAGCTACAGGCAGCCCTTCTACTTGCATGAGCCACTGAGCTGCAAAATCGGAGAGTGTCTGCACAAATGAGTACATGATTGTATCTGACTCTTGTACCCAGCTTAGAGGAGTTGCATATTGCCATTCTGTGGGCTAAATGATATCTAAGCCCAAGACTTAACAATAAGGCAATTCAAGTGTTTGTGTATACATTTTTATGGCACTAGTAGATTACTCCAAGAGTTTAGTACTGTGGCTAGCAAAACCGAATAATGAATTTTGTGGGGATTAATTTTAAATTGACAGAAAACATGATTTCCCAAAATCATGTTTTTCCCTCTATAATAAAATTTTTAAATATACTCCTATTTACAGAATCACAGAATAAATTGAGTTGGGAGGGACCCTCAATGATCATCAAGTCCAACTCCTGGCCCTTCACAGGACCATTCCCAAGAGTCATACCATGTGCCTGGGAGCATTGTCCAAATGCTTCTTGAACTCTGACAGGTTTGGTGCTGTGGCCACTGCCCTGGGGAGCCTGTTCCAGTGCCCAACCACCCTCTGGGGGAAGAACCTTTCTATAATATCTAACCCAAACCTCTCCTGACACAACTTCAGGCCCTTGGGTCTTTAAAGATTCCTTTTTAAAACTAGTGTTATTGTTATTATCTCCACCTCAATATTTTTTTAGTTAATGCAAAAGTGAGAATTTTTGCTTATTTATCTTGTCTGTTTAAAATGCTTTCCTACTTCTGTGAAGAAATTATAGTTTGATATAAATAATACACTTTTCTAGAGTTAGGAAATACCTCAAATTATCAAATCTAAATGAACTTTGTGGAGATTTCAGGATAAAGCAAAATAAGTAGGACTAATCTGAAAAACATCACAGCTCCTAATAAGGACAAAATAAGTTTATGCAGTGTAAGAGGTAAGATTTCCAATACATCTACTCTTCCTCTCAGCCTTTCCTTTTTCTTTTTTTCCCCCCCCTCCTTTTTCACTTTGGGACTATCATTGGCCAGAAGAAGTGATTACCAGAGAGAAAAAAAATCTGTTTTCTCCCGTATTTCAAGTTCTTGTTAGCACAGAGGTCTGGAATGTTAATTATGGGACTCAATTATCTCAAGTTAAAATTCTATTAACCACACAGGAAAGAAATGGAGTTGTCAAGGTAAAATGAGCTAGGCAAAGTGAAGAGTGGATGGGCTACGGTGATGGGAGGGATACACAGAGTGATGGGTGAGTGCTTTAGTATTTAATTCTGTATCTTGCATGAATGAAATTTTATACCCATTTGATGATTTTCTGAATGTTTAGAAGAGTAGTATGCTGCATCCATATTTTTAAGAAAAAAATCGATTTAGCAGTCAAACGGTACTGCAACAAATTATATCTATCTGTGAAATTAGAATATTTACCACTACCCAAGTAGTCTGATTGTTGCTTTTTGCTTGTCTAATGTGTCTCACATCTTTCAGTTATATTTGCATACATATTTAAGTCGCTGGTTGTGCCAAAATAGTTGTTTGCTAGTGACATTGCTGAACTTATTTCTTTAATCTTTTTCTAACTAAAAGAAGGAAAATAATTGAGCAGATATTTTTCTGTCTGTGATGAATACACTGAAAAATCTACACTGTTTCTAACATAAACAACTTTGTAAGTGATGTTTTTATTAAGATAATGCTTTACTGACTACTAATAAATTTCAAATTCATTGGTAACTTTTATATGTGTTAAACAACGATTGAACTTAAGAATTTTTTTCCTTTTATTGAAAGAAAATGAAGCAGAAAGGAAGAAGAAATATTATTATCCTGGGCCTACAGCTTTCAGTTTAGGCTGTAAATGTGGCTTGAGACCATGAGAATAGATGCCATTATGGGTTTGAAGGTCATAGTTTCTGGAAGTAGATTCTTACAAGATAAGGAAAGAGACACATGGCAATATTTTATCCTGTCAGGCTTTGAACTGCTGATGAGACAAAGTGTACTATTTTCAAAAAACATGTAATTGATCTAGGAGCTGTTTTTCTGAAGTTAATGGAACCTTATTTCAGTGAAAATTGATGGAAATGTGGTTGTCTGATCTAGTCAATGTTTTTATAAGTCCTATTTTTAAATGCTTTGTAAATTCATCTTTAAAGTTCTGAAGTCACAAACTTCAGAATGCATTAACCCAAGAATCTCCCCTTCCTTAGTTCCATAGGACAAATTTTATTAGAAATTATTTTTTAAATTCTCTAAAATTATTGGAACAGAGTTATTGTTTTGACATATTTAACAGCAGTACTCTTCCAAAAAACTTATTAACTAAGTGTTTCAGTAAAGATAGAACCTGATTTTGAGAATGATTTTTAGTATGCAGAAAATTAATCTCATCCCTGGAATACAGCTTTTACATTCTGTACTCCAAATTTCTTTCTGACAATGATGGCATAATTTACCTACCTCTTATACTATATTTTATGTGGTATGGTACTTTAAGAAGAGATGCATAGAAATTCAAAGAGGCATATAACATTTTCCATGAGAAGTTATCAACTCAAACACTATTGACTGAATTTTGCTTTAGATGGTGTAAATCAAAGCAGTTACTTGCATGAAGTAAAGTTCTTGCCCTAATTAATTTCATCTCTTCATGCAGATTTTTTGTTAACAGATTTCCTGAGAGATGGCTACTTACCTTCCATTTCCATCTGTCTGGGGATTTCAAGTCCTACCTTTCCCAGTCTCTATTGAAAAATCAATATAGGCAATTTGTTATAGAAGGTATGACATGCATCCTATATGAGGGAGGTGTTTGCTTTCTCAGTGTAATGGAGCTTGATGGTGAACAAAATGTACTTGCAATTACTTCTAAAATTCATAATATAAAATATTACATTTTTCAGGATAGACCAAGATATTTTTGGCAAAGCAACTCTAGCGTATTAGTGCTAGATATGGTTTTAAGAAGTCAGACAGTCTCCACAATCTTGTCTTAGTCTGCAGAAGTGATTCCACTGATGTCATTGTTAAAATATGTATTGACTTCAGGGGGCCCAGGATTATTCCTCTTGTGTCCTTTCTATCAACACATCAATGACCTGCTAATATTAGATAGATGATTTGAATAGGCAGTCATGTCATAGGTAGAGCTGTGGAAGTTATTTATTATTAACTGGGAGTACAGTAGCATTTCATCTGACTTTCAAATACTTAAGTTGCCCAGAAATCTCTGAAATAGGACACAGATTTTTAACCTCCACACCAGCCTTACTGAGAAACAGAAGGCAAATGCTACAGCCAACAAACCTCCACCTGGAAAAAAAAAAAAAAGTCAAAGTAAATGTAATTTCATCTAAAATCATATGAAGCCCCTCTCTTCTGAGTAACCACTCACTTTTTCCAGCAGTGAAGCAGATTTAAATTGGAAAAAAATTCATTTTTCTCTCGAAACTTGCCTCTGAACTCTTGTTTCTCTTTTACATTCCAAGTGCACCCGCGTTCCACTCAAATACTCTTCTCATACCTATTGTGCTCCCTTTCCTATGTACTCATTTCTCACTTCATTGCTGTCAGGAGGCAAAGCTAATTTACTTCTATTTCTTTGTAATTATTTCTTCTTGATTGATATTACTTATTTTCACAATGTTCAGAATGACTTCTTTCTTCGTTTCAGCTGAGAGACACAATAAGATACAATTGACAGTAGAAATTATCTCTTTTCTTGATTGGCAAAATATTGGAATCCTGAAATTTAAATTTTGCCTGCCAACTAGAATGAATTCCACAAGAGGTAAAAGGTATATTTCTGAGTTTATTTGGCCCACAGCAATGGACTTTAGTGAGTGAGAAATGGAGACTGTAGGGTCATCTAATTAAGGACAGACAATATAGGTCAGACAGGTATAATATTATCACTGACCATCTTTAAATATCTGTTTGTTAGGAGACTTATAGAAGGTATGAAAAGAAAAATCCCATAGGAATCAAAGCCATGTTGTATTATTTTACTAAAAACAAATTGTATCAAATTGGCTGAATACAAAACCTGTTCAAGTCAATGCGAGTGTACCCATTTAGTCCAGATCTTGGGTAAATCTTAAATGTTATTTTGTACTTTTTCTTATACAGCAATTTGTTAGGGAAGACAAAGTATTTTGGTTGTCCTCAATAATCTCTGATGCTACTTATTCAACTTGTGTAATGTTATCACACCCACCCCTGAGATGGTCTCCTATGCCATTAGTTAGAAATGAATGACTTTGGCTCTACCTGAAGAGAAAAAAAGCTTTATCTCCATCTGTGTGGTCACTGATCAGAACCAGATTTCAGGAAAAGACTGTGAGGGTAGAATAATAACACTACAACTTACTATCTTTGATTCTCTAAGCTTACCTTACTTTCAGTGTGTTTTGAAACATTACCTACTTACTTCTCACACCTATTATAAAAGAACACATTACCTCCAAAAGTAATAGTGTAATTTGGCAAGAGGACAGATGCAGCTTCAGGAATTGAAGTACAACTGAAGAAGTGCTGGGAGTGCTGAAAGAGTGACATCTAGCACTGGTCACCAAGGAGACGAGACCTGGTCTGTCTTACATTTCTGTCTGCAGCTTATAACTGTTACAGACAACTCAGAAAACACTTGCTTTTCCCCACCAGGAAGAAAGTGTGTCACTAAAGACTTTCAACGTGAGCTACATCTAGTCTAGGCAGACCCACTGCCTCTTTGTGGGACTTTATACAAGAAGGGTTTTGGTCAGCCAGGAGTTAAGCAGCTCACCTTCTCCTGAGGATCATGTCTGCAGTGCTGAGTGATAAAGCTGGCTCTTACTTTACTCCCTTCCTGGACTCTTCTCTGAGAATGTCAAGAAAGTGCCTAAACTCACTTGGGAACTTTGTTTCGGAGAAAACTATCAGCACTTATTTGAGTGCTCTTGTCTCCTGCAACCTGTCCTATTATTTGCGTAACACCCTAGGAGAGATAAAGCATTCATCTAAAAATGTGGGATGTCAAAGTTCAACTCCCTCCTCTGCTGGAAAAAATTTCAACATTTCAGTCTAAAAAGCATCATGGTTTTTTGTTTGTTTTCTTTCCAGAAGCACCTCATACATGCTAGATTATATGACCTACTGGAAGGGAAACCTCCATCCTTTCTGTTGGAGCAGTGCTGTAGAGCAGAAAAGTGCACTGAGTAGAGAAATACTTGAAAGGAAAGGCTGATCAATTGCTTTAATTTTTTTCCTCAATATGTTTTGAGATCTGAGCAGTGGAGAAGTATTTCTGTGACTACTTCTATATTAGCAATTTTATTATATGCAGGTAGATGTTCATGGCTGAAAGGGACAATCATAAGGATCTATTTCACTCCCTCTCCAACACAGGTGGTAAAAATACTCCAGTGACTCCTGAATAAAATCTACTGGCTCAGCTAAAGCTAGAAAACCTCATTTAGAAAATTGAATATTTGTGCTCTGACTATTTGTACCTATGAGCTAATTTTTTTGCACTGGCTCTTCAGGTGATCTATTGAACTTTGCACCACTGGAAAATATGGGCATGGAAGTTTAACATTATATCAAACAGTACACTGAAGCATGGGCAGGTGTCACAGCATAGAAATGTCTATTTTCTGAGAGTTGGACAGATTTTTTTTTTCTTTTTAAAAAATGATTCCCAGAACACTTTCATTACCCCAGATATAAGCAAATGTGGGTATTAAAGCCAGTATCTCAAGATTCATATATCAGAAATAATGTATGGAATAGTGCTGTCAGGCTCAGACAGCTGGGAACATTAATAGCAAAGGAAAACATTTTGGCTAGATTTTCATAATGTCTCTACTAGAAAACTTAAACAAAATATTGCTATTAATTTGCCATTTTTAAAATCAAGTTATTTCAGCTAAGACTGTATTTATCTACTATGCCTGAAAATAGCAAAAAGGATACCAAGTCTGTCCTTTTATGCCTCTTAAAAAGCCAAGTCAGTTGAGAGAATCACAAAAGATTCAAGTTTCCCTGCCTTGTGGTGAAGATGCTGGAGAAGCAAGTTCACATGGCTTGACCATACTGTTGTGGAACCCCATCTCAGGTCAGAGATGGGATTAAGAAGAACATGATTCTCAATAAAAATGGTCACCTGAGCTCACCTCTGCTGCTCCTGGAATTTGAAAAATCATCTCCGCTGAGCTGATTGTGCTCAAAGGACATATTAATGCAACCTGCATCATTATGCACAGTTTCTTCTTCAGTCTATTATTTTCTAAGCCCCCTTTATCTGAGAACAAATCTAAACTTTGTTCACCATCAGTGAATAAGACATACAGCTACAGAAGCACATGGGAACAAAAGGGAATGAATAATAGCTTTCAAGCAGAGATGAGTGATACATCCTTCAAACTGAAAGAGGGCAAAAGAAATAGCATTTGGGACACAATTTGGGACACCAGCAGGAGTCCCTTTTCTAGGAAAAGATATTCAATCTTGTTAAAATACTTTACTTATGATGAGCATAGCTTTTTTTTTAATTTTCATTTGTGCGAGTGTTACACTATGTTTGCTGTTGTACTTGGTTAAGTGAGAGGTAATATCTTTATTAATAGGTTTCAAAGGAATGAACTGCTTGCGTTTTGCAGGAGTATGACATTGATTTCATGTGGCCAGCCAGTATATGAAAACAGCTGAGCTATACTAGAAAGCACTAGAAAGGTTATTGGTCTTAATTCAAGCTGTCAGTCTTGTAATTCAAAAAATAGTTTGGCTGGTCTGTGGAGCCTTGGAGACTTTTCCACTCCTCAGTTTCCATGGGACGATGGGCAGAAAGACCGCAGCTGTCTCAGGTGACCTGTGTGTGACTGCTGCAATGTTTCCCAGATGCTTCAGCCATCTCACCCACGCCAGGGCTCTGACTGAAAGGTGCTGTGGCTTTCTGGCCCACCTACTGAGGTGTTGTCTATGCAAACGAGAGCAAGGGTGAGGCACGATTGGAAGCCACCGGGGAGTGGTAGTGTTAAGTGCCATCCTCTCCCTTCAGACATAACCTGTGAAATCTGGAGAAACTCGAGAGCTGTCAGGCATGAGGAAAGGAGTGTTTGACTTCGTGAATGACAGATAAACCCTCCCAGCTGTTTTCTGATCAGTTTGTTTCCACTGCACACAGACCCCTCCCCACCTGGCATTTTCTCCTTTAATTCCCTCGCTGAAGATGTGTACATTGGAACCTTATACCTGATGTGTATGCGAGGGAGAGCTCTGCTGCACCACAGGCACCGTAAATAACTGCTCACATCAGAGGTAAGGCATATTGCTGGTGTGGCTCATAATGTTAATACTGAATGTTAATGTCCTGCCCTTTATCTTAATTAGTGTTGCTTTCAATTAGAAGTAAGACATTCACTTTGGAATAAAAGAACTGACCAACACCTCTTCAGTAAATTTGAATTATCCCCACAATTAAGTGCTAAGTATCTGTCTTGACACTTACAGACCTTTATCCCCATCATGTCTGAGTGACTGGCAATGAACTGCAGCATTCATTCACCCACCCATTCCATAAATTTTTCATATCAGATATTAAAGATGTCTTCTGTGATGCATTTCAGGACAGCATTTTATGTGCTTTACAACGGACTGAAAAATTTCCCTTATAACCTAACACTGTCCTTTTACTCACACTTGGATCTTTTAACAAGTTTCAGACATTGATAATTTTGTGATGCTGAATTCTAAGCAAGTTATTTACATCCCCATAGACCACCCTGCGTTCATACCTTTAGTACTGATTCCACTTGGGTTTACAGTGAAAGAGTCACAATAACGGGAGAAAAAACCAGATATTTGGAAACAAAATTTTTCTGATTTATGTGTGCAATGCAGCATACAATATGTGTTTGGTTTTCTGTATGTCTGTGCATGTCATACATACTAAAACAGCAACTAGACTATTTGAACACCTTATCCAAAAGGGCCTTTATTTTGAATCTGAATTTCTCTGTCCACTCCTGTTCTGATATTGGCATGTTGACTCTGTAATCTGCAGGCCTTTTTGTCTTTAATTTTCTCTATGCCATCTGACTGTATGATGCTGAGTTTGGAGTCCCTCAACAATTTACTGGCACATCTTTTAAATAAGTTCTTAATGTAACAATAATTTACTAAGAAGCCCCTATTTTTAGTGTAGGAAAAGTCTATAGTGTTCTGCAGTAACTGTCCTGTTAGGCTGAGATAATGAGCTTGTGAGGCCCTCAGGTATCTTTCTGGTGAGTTTAGAAACCATAAGCACTTTACTGTAAAAATTAAGTTTTCTTTGTGCTTCCTGATTTTGATAACTTGAGTGCTGAAAAATTGCATCATATCACACTATTTCAGAGGAGGTATGGACAATGATGCAGACTGTGATATATTATTCAAACATCAGAGCAGCTGGAAAACTATGGAAACTGTAGGGCAATGATGAATTCACAAGATGGATTACCTGGATCCTAATCAACCCTTTCTAATGGACTCACAGCTGGGAAGAATGGAGATTATCTATTCAACAACCTAGTTGACAAACCTTCCAGCAACTCCCGAGAAACTTTTCAGTTCAGATGTTTGGGCCAGAGCAGTGATGACAGAGGCACCACTATGGGACTGTGAGAAGTAAATCCCAAACTGTTTGACTTCATTCAACAGCTCTGTGTTACTAGAGGACCAAAGGAGTTAGAAACCTTCAGAAAGGCTGTTTACCTTTCCCTTGACAAAGAGTAGAGAACTGTTGGTAACAGAGTGTGACACAAATGAGCCACTTCTGCACATGCCCGTGCCATAACCCAAAGGAAAGGTGCTTTCTGATCTCTTTTTGATGTTTTATGGTCATTAATATCTTCTCAACAACTGAAGGCAAAAGGGTTGGATGTACAAGTATGGTGCCAAAGTGTGTTATTTTCACTGTTTCAGGAGCCTCACCAGAGGTCTGACAAGGCCAGAGGAGTTTGGTTTCTCATATGCTCCAAGAATGTAAGAGGTGTCTTTACCTACGGAGATGAGCATACATATACAGAAGGATGTGTGGGAATTGTGGAAATTATTCTGTGCAGTAATTCCCTTCTTGTGCTATAAGATGTATAACCAAACACATGGTAAGGACTGTAACATGGTTTTATTTGAAGGTAACAAGGGAATACTGAAAAAAGTGTAACTGCTGGCTTACAGATGCTTTTTTTCCATGCTTCTCAAAATGATCTCTACTTCTCAAGAGAACTGGTAGTGTTTACTGTGTTAATCACAGATTTCTTTTTATCATCTGTATGAATTATGTTAGTGATTTGAAATTGTCTTTTAGTAATAGTAATGCGACTGTTTTTTTTGTATGACACCAGTCCAGACTGATGCTATAGAGAATCTGAAAGCTATGTGATAGTCTGTTTATCTCCTTTTTGTAGAGCATAACAAAAACTAAGTGGACAAAGTTGCAGAACAGCAAAAAGAATATAACTGTTTCAGAACACTTTGAGTTTGGCAAGTAAAACCAGAAAAAAACCCCAGTAAAGTATGCCAAAAAAAGTATTCACAACAAGCTGAGTTAGCAAAATGCATCCTTTACTGCAGATGTTCCACTTCTGGTACAAGCGGGCAAAGTGAGTCCAAACTGATCTAACACAAAATCTTCCGGCACAGTAAAAGCCTTCAGTGAAAAGGGGGTTTGTGCAGTCACAGGCAGTTCTATTTTCCTGTATTGTTCACAGTTGAAAACTATCCAGTACTGATGTGGACCTGGCAGACTTATCTGGAAACTGCTTCTGCCAACAAGATGTCTTTGGAAGGCTGAAACAAATGAGAAACTAAATTCTTCACAGCTTGCTGAGATAAGAGGTTCCTGGGAATTGCTGAGTGTTAGATTGCTGCCCTAAACCCCTCAATTTCATGCTCTCTTTTTCTGTACTGCATATTTGTTCCAACTGGCTCCCTACCTTGAACTCTACCACATCCTGCTGGGTTAAATGTGATGGACAGCCTGTATGAAAACCAATCAGTTATTTTGACAGAAGACTTAGAGAAGGTCAAGGCCACCTCTTCCCAAAAACCTGTCTGTCGAGTCTTCAGCTGTCAGAGATGAAATGTCTCTGAGGCTCTTCTTTGGTCTGGGCTGTGTTTTCATTTTGTCCCAAACAATCAGGAATCCAGCTAGTGAAGGCCTTCCAGTGCTCTCATCATAGTATTTATTCGATTGCTATTGTCCAGATTTAGAAGTGGGAAATTGTCACTCAAGTACACTGGCTGTATAGTGTGCTGCAATACCTCACATTTGAAGGAAGACAATTCAATTTGATATTCATGGAATGTACTCTCTCTTTCCGTGGTAAAGCTCTGCTGGCACACAAATGTGCTGTTGTGAAACAATGCTTCCAGACTCTATCTAATATATGACTGATACATGGTTAAAGGATTATGTGGGAGTCTGTCTTGAAGGACACTTAATATCTAATTTTTCATTTAAAAACAGACCACAATGAGGCTTGAAGCTGAAATTAATTTCATTAAAATAAGGTTTATGCTTAATATGCAGAGATGAACTTAACTTTATTTAAAGAAAATATTTTCGCCTTCTCCAAAATGGAAAGGAAAAAAATGTATATTAAATTTAGAGCCCATAACAGTATGTCCTAATCTCACGTCAAAGCTTTTTCAAGCTTTATGAGTTTTAAAGGTTCCATGTTTCAAGCACAGATGTTCTGATCTAGATGCTGAATTTAATGAAGCTACTTAATAACATTTAATTGCAATTACCCTCATTTCTTGAGGTTTCTAATTCAGCATTGCATTGTTCAGGAAGAGGCACAATTCAGATTATAGTTGCAGAGAAAGAGAAGGAGAGAAGGAGAAATAATTTCCAGTTCTGTATTCTACAGAGATTTTGACAAGTGGCATATTCTGTACCCCTGATGAATTTTTATATTTCAAGGTTTCTGAGAAACCATTAATTCAGTTCAGTCTTGTGACCTAAGATTACATTAGGAAATATAAGGGAGATCTAATTTGGTAGTTTTCTAGCATTTCAGGTGATGAAGAGTTTCCAGAAAAGTTCAAATACTTACAGCTGTCAAATTATATTCATTTTTGATATATCCATGTAGAGCATGAGAAAAAATTGACCAAAGTTACTTCTGAAGACTTGATCTAAATTGTGCTAGAGAAAATCAATGTCAAAATGAAACAGTAGGACAGAATAGACTAGTATCATCTTATTAAAAGGTTGCATACATTTTGCGAGAGCTTTGCTGATCTTTTTCTTTTGAAGGACATGTGTTAGCAGCTATACATGATCATTTGAAATAGTCAAAGCTGATACGTGAAGAATGATATATTTATTCAACGTTCTGTTGAAGTATCCTGAGAATTGCTTAGTCAGGATGGTTTGTCACCACGCCTACTAATGGGGAATGAGCCCAATTTTGTAGTTCATAAATTCAACATTCTTAATACAATATTAATTGTGGTCATTATATCAGATCATTATTGAACCTTAATCAAGAAGTTCAAGCAAGGAACTTGGGAAAATGATCTAATCATGACTCCCTAATTTCATGTTGTCTTATTGGAACACAGATCATTCAAAGAACTTCCAGGCTTTTCTAATTTATTGAAACCATTAAAGAATGACACAGGTGATGCAATTAAAGCATATACATACGGGAAAAATGATAGTAGGTATCAACCCACTAGCTTAATTAGGAAAATTATACCTAACTTACAGCTTCTTGGTGGGGCTAATTGAGTGTTGCCTAGGTAATACCTGTATAACACAGAGGACACAGGATATGCTTATGGTGGTGTTCAGGGGCAGACACATGAACTGAAGGATGACAGCAGCTAGAATATATTTGTTCTGCAGGGCACTTGGGTGGCTTTCAGAATAGTATGGCTTTACATGATTTTGTGGGAAGAGCTCTAGGTCCTAATACTGGCCCGGAGACAAACCCATGGAGATAGAAATTAAGGAAGAGATATCATGAGTACAGATTTTCCTGTACCAGAGCCATGACTAGAGGCCTGAGTTACCTAAACAGCCCCCTGGTGCCATCCAAGACACCCTTAGGTATTGTGCCTGGCCTCTGGCTGCTTCCCCAAAGGGCCTGGACCACTTGCCTGATCATACCTGTTAGCCCTGTGTGTGTGCCTCAGAAGCCCCAGGACACTTCAGGTGGTCCAGCTGCTTATGCACAGGATTGAGCCCCAAAGCCCACTCAGTCCTATGGTCTATTTTTATGAAGACGTTTGCATAGGTTCTAGCTTTAAAAATCTATTCTGTGCCATTCATTAGCTGTTTGCATTTGATTTTCAGAGAAAAGTAAAACCCAAATTTTTACTCTGTTCTGTGCCTAAGCCCCTGCAATTTTCTTCCTCCAAATCTTGTTTTTCTCATGTCTCATATTTAAGAAGGGTTACCAATGATAATATATTAATCCAGATGAGCATGAACCTTTGTGTTGAGCAATAACATGTTCCATTCCATTTTATTTCTATTGTACCCTTCTCTTCCCTCAGCCACAGGAAATAAAATGTTAGTGAAGTCAAAATATAAAGGAATGAAAAGGATGAAGTCTTTAGGATATTTCTGATCTACTTTCCTATTTCTCAGAAAGAAGGACCTCTGTGATTTCAAGCCTAACTTCTGTACATGCACAGAGATAGTCCAAGAGAGGATGAAAATCACTTTGAATAAGAACTTGAACAGAAACTCAGTAGCTGAGGCTTCCCCACCACTAATCCTGACAGAATTATCAAGCAACATTGATGGCTCTGAGTTATCTATACACATAGAGCAGCATAGCATTTATCGTGTCAGCGCTTAGACTGTTTGCAAACCATTAGCAAAATTAACACAAGTATCCATTTCCAATCTGGTTTTTTTGTTTTGCTTGTTTATGTTGCTTCTTAATAGCAGCACTCTCTCCTCAGTTATTCACAAGCAATTCCTGTTGAAGCCAACAGGAATGAGTTAAATATCTTGCAGCAAAATTGAATCCTAAGTGTTTAATTTATGTTCTAATGCCTTTTTTTCCCTTTTACAACATTATTAATTAATTGTACAAATACTATTAAGTGTGAAAGGATTTCATGGAAGCACTATGTTGATTACAACCTGAATCCATCCATGTCTTGGTTAAATACACATCTATGTATTTAAATGGTGCTTCTGATATTTTTTTCTTGCCTTGAGAGACTGCTAGTAGATGCTAGACTGCTAGCAAGTGAATAGGAGGTTGAAAACCTATTTTATGAAGTCTTTGTCTCAGAGGGGAAATTCTGACATTTCTGAACTTGTTTTCATTCTTGGCTGGAACAAAGATAACAATAAAAATGTATGAGGAAAGAAAACTTTAAAATAATTCATATAGAAATGTGTATGTACAATTTCATTTCAGTCAGATAAAACTAGATTCAGTGGTGTGGAAGGTTGCAAAACTATCCTATATATGCATATGTGTGTTGTGATATAATGCTTATATTAAATTTTAATAAAATTAAACAAAATGAGTAAATAAAGATAAAACTTTATTACTTGATCTGACAAAAATTATTCTTGCATTATTGAAAGAAACTTAGAAAGCTGAAATAATTCCATCATTTCCTTGTGGAAAATTTCTTATCTCTCCTGAATGAAAGTCATGAAGAAATTATCCTGACACAGAGGTGGGTCGCATACCTTACAGCATAATGCTCTGACCGCTTCACCAGGCAGGACCATGTTGGACATCAGTCCTTTTCCACAACAGGCCTTGCCTTAAATGCAACCTGTGATTGCCTTCTTAAGTTTGTTTTATTTTCATATGTATTTGACTCTGTCTATCAAAAACTAGCATATTTGCTTCAAATTTCTTTCTTTTAACCAGGTATGTGGGTGAGCAAACAGTAATTAATAAGATGATTTTTAAGATTTCGTGTAATTTTTGATCATCATTTCAGTAAAAGGAAAGCCTTCTTGAAAGCTTTTAGAAACCATTGTTGTGTTAAAAGGTAATCTCTGTTAGAATATTTAGCCTTTAAGAAGTATGTTTGGTGGTCTAAAATGGTCTGGATTGTATGGCCAGGTATTGCTCTATGTAACACCATAAAATAAGGAAAGATTTTTCTGAGCAGCCAGGAAACATGCAGGGAAAATGAAGCATGGCAAAAAAGCTGAGTTAGATATTTGAAGGACACTTAACAAATAACAAAGGAAAGGAAGAGAGATGATATGGGGCAGCAGCACGGTGTTGATGGATAGGGATGAAAATGCAGCTATGGGTTTACAATACACTGCAGCTTAATCTCCAGCTTGTTGAGCATTTGGAGGACTGATGGGAAAAATATTTGTGGAAATCCAAACAACTATGCAATCAAAATGGAGACAAAATGAAAGGGTCTTTAATGCTCAATATGTCCATAATTTAGAAAAGATATGGCACATGAAATCACAGCCATGACAGCTGTAGCCATTCAAATCAGGGGTATCATCATTTAGCTTTGGGGTACATGACAGCCATCAATAAATTTAATATAGAAATTGAGATAAGTTTTTTCCTTATTAGAGAAGTGGGGATTTGGGAGGGTCTTTCAATTGGCAGGGAATTTGTCTTGCTTAAAGTTGAGTTTACTAAGATGTTCCTTTGGCATAGATGACTAAGATGGAAGGGCAATTATCCTGATGACATGGGAAGTCCACACCAATTGTATTGTGCACAATCACTTGTTTCTTTCTCAAGAGTTTTCCAACATCCAGTAAATGTTTACTTTTTTCTGTATGCCAATTCTACACTAGTTTTCATGCTGAATTGTCCTCTTTAGGTATAAGTCCTTCCATTAAGCAATTAGAGTCCCATAATCTTTCCTTGTAAGTCATTCCAAATCTTGCATAATTTTCACTGCCTGACTTTGAAGATTTTCTGTGGAGCATAGCCTGAAGTTCAAATATAAGCCAGATTATGATGCTTAATAACTTATACATTTAGAAATTTTTAAGTTCAGTTTCTGGGGTCAGTATTATCAGGATGTTCAAGTGAACATATTTCACACCAAATAACACCTTTGAAACTTGTATCCCATAATGCTCTTAGAGGAATGTTCTTATTCTTGATGTGAAAACCCTTTACAGTTGCTGGTGCAGTGTTTTCTATCTGTCCCAAGGAGAGCAGGTTTGTTTCAATTTTTATAGCCATTGAGAGAAATTGATGGGTTAGAGTGTGATTAATCTCATCTCTTTTAGTGTAGATGGATGGCCCAGGTCTCCTGTTCTGCTATAAAGTGAAGTGACAGTGGAGGGAGACCCAAGTGACCAGCACAGATGAAAGTGTTCACTTTTGATTTAGTCAAACTTACCACAGGTTTTTACTCATCTTATTTTGTCCTTATCCCAATAGAGTACACTCTGTTTTCCTACAAATTTCAAAAGCCTTGAAAAAGCAGCTGTAAGCCACCTGCCCGGCTGACCCATGCACTGCAACTGTAGCTGGATAAGAGTTGTGATACTCCTGTCCTTGCTGTCTATGGGTCACTGCATGCTCAGGAAATGCAGAGGCATGTTTAAATCATCTTCCTCTGGCCCATTTTAGATATCAGACTTAGGATGGGATTAAAACTTCCCCAAAGGGTCTGATTCTCTCCTCTAACTATAAAAGGAGCCTAAGTCAGAAGCAGAGAGCTTAAGCTCCAGATCTAACTGCTACCCCATTACCTACTGAACACTAGGATTTGCTACAGTTAGGTGGCAGCGCAACATGAGTTTTGAAAAACAACATTAGGTATGAACCTACATATTTTTGTGTGCCTGGTCTTTACAGTGGTAGAGACTGGAGGAACATTTGGTTGAAATGGAGAATTAGAGTGATAAGAGCCAGTAAATGTGAAAGTGCTGCAAAAAAAAATTGGTTTTGTTTTTGTTTTTGTTTTTTTCCCCTGGAGATGGGTGAAAAGTTATGATGTTTCTTGCTTGAGGGAAGCTTGGAGAATCATCTGCCCCATCTCTGTATGTCACTCGTCAATGAGACAGTTCAAGGCAGAAGAACTTGGGATTCTTGCATTCAGGCTTGAATCATCTGACTGCGAGCAATGACAGGACTCTTCTCTAAGGGATGTTGGAGAAGTAGAAGAGTGAGTGCAGGAGGGAGTGAGAAAGAAAGGAAAAAAAAGATCTGATTACTCAGCCTCAGGAGAGAAACACATTTTAAGCTTACTTTGTATTTCATGATTAATAAAACAATGCTGGTTTGATGCATCATTTTTCTGTGCTTTTCAACATTTGGATATGTAAATGTATTTGTGTTATGTAGTCATATGTAAGGTTGTATTTCCTGATAAAATATCTGTTATTCACAGGTTTGAAATTATTAATTTATCATCTTATGTACATTTTAAAAGAGATGTCTATGACTTGTATGTGGGGAAAGCATTTCAAAAAGCAGAGAAAGAATTTCAAAATCATGTGTTTGCCAAAGATGGGCCCTGCAATGGCAAGTTTATGGTTGAAATGTTCCTTTTCTGCAGTTGTTAACCCAAAATATTCTACTTTGGCTTAGAGCAACCAAGAAAAAAATCACCTTAGAGACTTAAAAATAGAAAAAAAAAAAGTCAAGGTGTAATATTTTCATTGATCTTATTCAAGTATTTTTTTCATGGTTTTGAGATATCAATGTTTCATCCAGTGTTTCATCGTCTTTCTGAGAGCAAGATTCGGGGGTTTTCTCTCTTCTTTTGGGAAACCATTTTCTTCAGGTTTTATCTTTCAAGAGGCGCCTGTCTTCCAGTACAAGAAAAGCTGCCTGGGAACAGATTTCAGGCAGGCAAGGGGGCAGTAGAGAGCAGCAACCTTCTTCCTGCATAACACTGTGAAAGGATTATGAGCACAGATGCATCTGCACATCTCATTTCCATCTCTATATTCATTTGGAATTTGGATCCAGCACTGAAGCATATTTTATTCTCTGCAGAGCGCTGTCAAGTACTATAAATAAGACTCAAGATCTAAGCTAAACAGCTCAGTTTTGGATTCAATGGTCAAGAAAAACACAAAAAAATACATGACCTCACATAATCTGTCACCTCTGCCTTTACTTCCAGCTGCTTCCTGACTTACTGGCCTGAGGTGAGTATTTGCTTGCTGAGCTATCTACCACTGGTTTTCAAACAGTGCTCCTTGAATCCTTGAGCTCTGTGAGTGCTAATTAATAAAATTAAACCTACAGTCAGTGGATCTAAATTTTCTAGTCAGAGTTTTCTGCACTCGTAGGAAAGTAAGAATATTTAGGGATCTTCAAACTGAAAAAAGGTGTAAAAATCACTGAAATATGTTTCAAGTGATACATTCTTGAGTCATTATATTTTATGTAATCCTTAACATTTTATCTTACTAAACAGATCAACAGCTTCATAATAGTCAGTCTTTCACCCGCATATCACAGTGGCAGTTCCTCAAGTATTACCTAGAAGATTAATATTTGCTCAAATCAGTACCTCCAAGTAGGACTACTCATCCAGTAACTCAGGAAGGAAAGAAATAACACATTATCTCTTCAGCTCTGTGTTCAGCACTGGGACAGGGCAGCTCGTGTGATCTTTGACTGTACATTATAGCTGGAGAGCAGCTGAGCCCAGGCCAGGAGCAAGCCTTGGCAGCAGTGAAGGCCAGCAGTGCCCTGGGCTCCATCAGCAGGAGCACAGCCAGCAGATCAAGGAAAGTGATCATTCCCTGTACTCAGCAGCTGTTAGACCACATCGAGAGCCCTGTGTCCAGTTTGGGGCTCCACAGCACAGGAAGGGCATTGATAAACTGGAGCGAGCCTGGGGCATGGACACCGTGGTGGTCAGGGACGGAGCACAAGGGATTGGGGCTTGTTCACCTGAAGAGGGAATATCTTTACAGGGACATGAAAAGGCTTCACATCTACAGCTTATGTCTAGAGTCACATGACAGGCTTCATAAAAATATATCTAAATTTTTACCGACAGCAAGTTCGGCCAGCTAATCCTATTCAATGTGCTACAGCCAGCATGTTGAAGGCTACTTATCACTGCTGGCTACATATTTCGATCAATTGAACCTTATTGTCATGATCAGACATTTTTTGTGTTTTGACCTCTGAAAAATATTGCACTTGAAGAAGGTGCATAACCAATCCTCTCTGGAGACACTCTCTGAAACAGCTTCAGAATCTTGCTCTATCATTAAAAGTTAAAATAACTCAATCTGAATTGTCCTTTGAATCTTTTCAGTAATTTTTATTTTTTTAACCAGATAAATATTTGACAGGTAAATTCTAAGTTTCCTCTGGCTGATGAAATTAAGTATAGATTCCACTTTCCTGTGCTAACAAAATGGCTTATCCCTCAGGGTAAATTTATTCCAAAAGGAGAATACTTATTGTTTTTCTTGCTGTTATTCCTTGAAGGTTGTAATTTCAAACTACCTAACATTGCTTTCACCAGGGAGCCTTATAGAAAGGTTTTTTTGGCATTGTATTGAATTAACTTAATCTCTATTCACTTTATTTAATCCCTATCTTCACTTTGCCTTGTTTAATTTCCTCACCTCATCAGGTGCTTCTTGGTAGAAGCAGGATAGAATTTTTAAAGTCACTTCCTCTAGATGTCCTCTGCTGTATGTCCTGAACTTTATTTCAAGAAATATTCTAGGAATATGTTTGGGACATTCATTAAAAATAAATATTAAAAAATGTGCAGGAGTTTATGATGGAATAGCAGAAATCAGGGGAGCTCAGGTAATATTTTCGTTAAAACTGAACATTTCCTAGCACAATAACACTGATATCAGGATGTGCTAGTGAACTCATTTGTGTATGGGCAGGCAAACATGCTGTGGTACAGCACGTGTGGACAGACCCATAAGCATTTCCCTTTCTTATGTCTCCTGAAGCTGATGATTTCTCTCCTCATAGGAATATGTTTCTTGTCTTACTGTTCCAAGGACCACTTTGCTAATGGGGCTATACTGTTCATATGATTTCTTGTAGATTTCCAGCCTTCCATCCCTTTCTGCTCTCCTCCATGCCAGAGGAGGAGACTCTTTTC
This sequence comes from Dryoscopus gambensis, assembly GCA_013389985.1. Lineage (NCBI taxonomy): Eukaryota > Metazoa > Chordata > Aves > Passeriformes > Malaconotidae > Dryoscopus > Dryoscopus gambensis. The sequence goes on from WEIT01017868.1 coordinate 118,976, forward strand.
TCATGTTCTTGGGAAAATGGGGCGATCTGACATTGGTATTTCTTTAAAGTATCCGTTTCTTTGTATGTACACACACATTTGGACAGAAGGAGTAAATAGAAATAGCTAATTAGGAAGGGAGCTTTTTTTATCTGAACAGAGAACTTAAGTACGTGTTAAAATCTTATCAATTTCAATATCATTTAGGAATATGATTGTGCATGTGCACTAAATATAATACTAAAAGCTACAGAGAAACTTAAGAACCCAATGAAGTGGGAAGGAAAGGAAACAGCACATTACCAGCCTATCCTTTATGGTTCTCCTCTGTCCCACACTGCTGCTGTTACCAGCTGAGGGAAGAGACAGCAGCAGCAGCCACCTTCAGAACTATGAGAAGGGATAATAAACACAGTTTGACAAGATAAAAGTCTAAAGGTAACCAATATCAGACCCGATTTATCCCTGTTAAATGAGATAATTTAATTATCTCATGAGATAATTATGAGATGATTTTTGATCATCACGGTCCCAGTAGGTGACAGCAATTTGGGAAAAAAATCCAATATAGTTTTCAAACATCATGAACACTTAAATCATGATGCCCTCCACAAAACCTGAAAGGTTTAGAGTCTGAAACTGGCAGCCTGGCATCCAAGTGGTGCTGTTGATGCCTAGAAAGAAAATGGAGATCTTGATTTATGATGTCCAACTTCAGCAACTGGCCTATGGGTTAATATTTTTTGTCAGGATGACTTAATAAAAGTTACTTTCCTGGGTACCAGTCATTTCAGATTACCACAGAGACTTGCTGTTCATCAACAGAGATAATGTGAATCACTTGTTTCCTTCAAGCACATTTGTTAGCTATTTAAATGTTATTTTGATGGTGATAAAAAAACTCCAACTAACCAACAACAGGCTATACAACCATCTTAAAAGGTTTATTAATAATTTCTGGTTGGAACACTGGGTTTGCTGATGGTGAAACTCAAAGTTCTGCAGTGCTTTTAGAAGGCTTGATCCTGGTCTTGCTTTTTCCAGGTGCTCTCACCTGCAGCGTGGAAAAAAGGGCTGTGTGACAGCTGGGGACGTGTACAGAGCACAGTGGTTTGTAGCACAGCAGGTGTCACTGAAGACAGATCTCTGGATTGAGGTACCAACGTTGCCATGCTCAGCCTGATGACATCAGTTAAGGCCTCCCTGGACTCTCCTTTATAAAATTGGGGGGCATTTTATCAATATGTTTGACCTGGTCAATACATGCAACCCCAATCCTCTCAGAAGGATTTTTGCCCCAAATCTCAGCCAGACTAAATAAAAGCTTTCTAGCACAAAGAGCTGGAGAATTAGCTCCTGCCTGGCTGAACTGGTATCTTGTCCTGGAAATAATCTCCCTTTTCCACAGGAGGCAGGACAGCAAGCTTAGTGAGAGCAGCAGACTGTCCCACCTCATCACAGACCTGGTGTGCATGCCAGGAAGAAGATCTTGATGGTGCTGTTTGTCAAAATCCCCCTGGCAGCTTCCTGGTGCAGCTGAATGTCCTCACCAGAGTGCAGCTGTGTGCAGCGCCTGCACCACTGCCATCCTGGACCTGAAGACATTAGTGCTAAAGAAAATGACAACAGGTCCAGATTTTAGAGTGTGTCCATAGACCACAGTTAACTAGGTGATTTTGCCAGAGAGTTATAAACTTTGGAACACTCAAGGAAACCTGATGTCTGTAAAAATCACAGGTAAATGGAATTCAGGTCTAGGCATAGGTTCAGTTTCTGCTGACCTCAAATGTGGTGAAGCCATTTGACACATTCTGGGGTGCTTTGTCTTGCATCAGAGCCACAATAACATTCAGTGCCTTCCCATGTATGGATGTATGCACAAAATAATTCAAAGAAAGTTCAGTAGACTTGGCAATTTTGTACAAAGATTTCTAGGTTAAAAAAGAGATTATTTTTACACATATTTCTACTCAATGAGATTGTTTTTAATTCAAATTGCTTTAATTTCAAAAGTCTTAACTTATACTAAAAGAATGAAATGTTGAAACAAAAAAAGAAGAGCTAAATAAAAATTTCATTGAGTCAATCTAATGCTTTCCTTCATTATAAATTATTGCAATTTTTAGGATACTGTTATTTTGTACCAGTATGGTCAAGCCTGGGGAAAATAGAGCCAAGGAAAACCATTAAGAACTACATATACAGTTACAGATAGCAGAAATAATACAAATTAGATTTAGTTACACATGCTTTGGCAAAACAAAAGATTGATTATAAACTTTTATTTGAATGGAAGGAAAAAAATCCATCTTCAAATTAAAATTGTCATGTAGGCAAGAAAAAGAGTAACGCAACAAATGGCTCTTGCCAGCATGACCTAAACCATGGAGATGGAAAATATGAGCCCTGCAAAGGGAAGAACAATTTGGTCCTCTAGATTTGTCAAAAATATTATAGGAGTATCTATTAGCTGGCTGATGAAATAAAATCTTCTCTAAATCTTTTTTCCCCCATAAATTACATCAAAAGAATATAAAGAATTAGACTCTTTTGCCCTTCTACATTTGTCTTCTTAGAAATAAACAAATGAAATAAATAAATAAATGCATTTGCATAGCTAATTTAGAAGGTAGTGAAGAAAAGAAAGTATATTTCAATTTTTTTCTTAATCCCTGCTGTCTTCTGTGCTCTACAGATTTGCTTTGCAGTGTCCTATTCCACTGCGGATAAAAAACATGAATGAATGGCACAACCAGCAGAGAGAGACGGTTATTAAACCAGCAAATGAGGAAACAGCACAAAGAATAAGAACACCTTGCAAACAGATTTCTTTGCCTCTGGAGAGGAAATACAGCAGGGTTGTTTGGCTTAGGGGATATGCATATGCTCAAACATAAAAGGCAAGTGGCTTTAGTAATGAAAACTCCCACATAAAGAAAGTAAGAGGATCAAATGTCACGTGTACCCTCTAAGGAGCTTGCAAAGATACCAGTGCTACAACACGCGTAGCTGTCTTTGAACCAGTCATTGCAGGTCTGTATCCTCCAAAACATAATAACCACAAGTAACAGTTTTGTTGTGACTATTTTGTTAGTTACCAATAAAATGGGAGGAGGAGATGCTCTCAGGAGGGAGAATGACTGGCTGATGAAGCTAGGTATAAAGCAAGAGGTTATCTACCAGACAAATATGGTTACTAAGGCTGTTAATTAAGAGTAACTACAAGGGCAACCTTTTGCTCTTTCTTTCTTTTAACTGAAATAGTAATAGAGCAAAGCTGAAAGCAAAAAAAGAAACCACATGTAGATGAGATTTTAGTGTAAATGCTAATTTCAACAGTTTGTTTTATTTTTTGATGGTTGTTCTAATACTTCAGTGCAAAGACTTGAAGCAAGCTGTTTACTCTATCCTCTTGCTTAAATATCCTCCTGCCACATTGCTGAATAACCACCCAGAGAATTTCTAGGGTATTCCTAGTAGTGAGAGTCCTTCCAGCTGCCCTACTGAGACAGTCTGAGAAGAGCACAGCTCCCTGCCATGCTGCTGTGGTTTATTCATGGCATCCTGAAGGCATATCCACCCTGATGGATACTAGTGGAGGCCAGCCTACAAAAGAACACTGTGCAGCCATGGAGGAAAAACAAGACTTCTGCTGTCCCTGTGTGCTGGGAAAATTAGTGTCTGTTGAACCACAGGAAAAAAAAAAATCATAGAAACATAGAATGTCCTGAGCTGGAAAGGACCCACAGGCATCAGCAAAGTCCACTCCTGCTGCCTCTCTCCTCAGAACTACCTTACAGTTTTGAAATGTTTCATGTGTCCTCCTTTCTTTTGTAGAAATATTCTTTAAGCTGAAATATTTCTCTTTCTCATTGATTCTGTGATTTATATGTGCCAGCTTAGTTTTTTTCACATTTGTTACATCTTTTCTTGATTTTATGCTCTGAATAAAAGCAGAGAGAAGATAGTCATATGTTTCTAATACTGAAAATCCAGTATGCAGGAGTATTCTGTATTTTTAAAGATGGAAATACTTCACTTATGGCCATCTCATTGGAGGATGTTCTTGCAAATGTATTCAAATAGTTTACAGGGATGAAGATATTTTAATTTTTAGAGGGCAGTTCAGACAAAATAACATATGTCTCACTGGCAAGTAAAAAGCACTCTGACAGTTTGGGAAAGAAGCACAGAGAAAAAAGCTATCAGTTTATGATTAGTAAATATAACAGAATATGATGCCAATGTACCGCAAAAGAATAAATTTTTTCAGTTTTTTTGGGGAGCAGCACAAGTGCCTATACATTATGAAGAGAACTATGAAGGTTTTTTTTAAGCCTTTTTTGATTTTGAGAAAATCTGCCATGCATTTATTTGCACTACCTTCTGGAGCAGAAACTAGATAACAGTACTTTAAGGTAAGTTGGGTCAGATTTTTCTGCCATTACTAACATTCTGTCTGAGTTTAAACAGCCTTTGGGCATTTAGGGAGTGACATTTGCTGGCTAAAAATCAATTCTCATCAAGATCTCCTTGGCTTATATACTAGAATCTGTGCTTTGAAGCTTAGAGGAATTACTGAGAAGTTAAATGGGAGAACAGAGAAAAAGGGACCAGAGAAGAAGCTCAAAAGCCCACTGGGGAAATAACTTCTTTTCCCCATCCACCATACATTACTGGACTGTGAGAGAAATAATGAAACCAAAGGAGACCTGAGAGGAAGCTTATGATTAAGCAAGGTGTATGGCTTTGGTCCTTTGAGAGCCAATTTAGGTGCATCTTCAGGCTGAATCTTTGAGACATTTTGTTTACTCAATGCTCTCCACCTGTCTGATAAGAAAGTAACTCAAAACCCCTCTACTGGAGATGCTATGAGAGAGCTCTTTCTAGACAGTATCAGAAAAAGAAAGTATGAAGCAGCAGATGGAAGAGTTGAAATGGTGCAGCTTAGCTCACATGCTAGCAGGTACAAGTTCAAGAACAGGCCCTGTCCCCATTCCCAGGAATTTCTCATCAGCAGACCACGCCCTTTCTTCACCAGGAGGTCAAGCAACAGCAGCTTTGCAAAGATAGACATATATAGAAAGCAGAGTTGGGTTTGATGCTGCAGTTTGCTGTCTCCTTGTGTGATGAGTACTCATCATTTTCCATTTAAAAAAAAATTCTTGAGCCCGCTTGCAGTTTCATGTATCACAATCACCAGTGGAATAAAAGGTCACTGGTTTAATTCTTCATTCAGGCATAGGGAATATTGAAATGTAAGAGGTAATGTGAGATACCATATAGGATAATTAGGACATAACTATGTTCATATATTTTTCTATAGATGAAATTACTTTGTCTGCCCTTCCTCTTTAAGAAATTACAGTGGACATTGTTCCTATGGTTACTGGGAGGCAACATTTACAGAGACTCTGGATTTCTATAAAAGGAGCAAAAAATCTCAACTGGAATGATCTCCTGAGTTAAAAGTCACTTTGCACTCCAATTTTTATAGGCTAAGACGATGCTAAAGATTTTGTTTCTAATCAGGTACAATGTGACTAATTAAACATTTAAGATGAGTAATACAGTGTAATTAATTTTGTCAGCTCTTATTGGTTTACCCCTCCTCCAACCCCTCTCCCCAAAGGTTTGAGACTTAGAATGTCAAAAAACATCAAGAAGATTTTAGAACAGCAAAGGACAGACTGATCTTAAACATGGTCAGAAGAGAATACCTAAAAATAAAATTCACTGCATATTGCTGTATGTAGCATTACCATCTGATCTGCATTTGAGGCGCATTTGGAAATACTGACCTCTTATAAAACACATTCATTGACCATATGTTAATAACTACCTACATGATACATTTTTTCCTTTTTCTCTCTGTCCATATATGACCTGAACGAAATTTGGAATAGCTTATACTGGGAGAGGAATTGCTGTTCTTTTGAAAACATAGAATAAAGTAATCTTCAATGTAATTTTTGTCGTTTAGGGGAGGACAAATTAAAAGGCTGTGAAACCTGTCTGAGGAAAATGTTTTGTCAAGCTGATATAGCCTGCTTCAGAGAGCTAGATGAGAAATAGACTTCAAAAATTTTTCAGAATTTTCAACTCTTTTTGACAGTGTCAAAAATAAGTAAAATAGAAGTGAAAAGATCTTGTTTATTTGACTGAAATCTGTTACTCAGCCCTCATGGCAATTCTTTTCCAAAGAAGTCTCATAGAAGACTGCCTTTGTTATTATTTTGGAGTAGAAGCACCCCAAGAGTCAAGCTGGAGCAAATGTCAGCTTTTATGTACTTTCTGTGGGGTCACAGATAAAAAGCATCTAATGATCATAAAATTTGGTTCTCATTACACAATATAAAGTTCATAGAATATTGTCTTTTTAATGCTGCATCATATTTATAATTGCTGTTGGATGTTAAATTTATATTTTAGAAGAATATTCAATTTTGATTTAGGAAAAAAAAGTACAATAGATAAAAGAGCATCTTTTATATTCAAATTTGTTCTTCCTATCACCTCTTTCTATTGGTTTTTCCATTCTGTTTTTTACCCCCACTAGATTATTTTTATTTTTACTCTCTATTCACTGGCCTAGCAGTGGTAAAACACAAAGTGAAGAAAACCAAATCACTCCTCAACATTCTGAAAAGCCAAAACATTACCATTCAAGAGAACAAGTCAAAACTATGACATTTGAGTGTATTTCAAAATTAGACAGAAGTTACTTTGGTTGCTCTTATAGCTCTGCATGGCTATGATGTCAAAAGTTATTTATTGGCCCAACCAGCAGACTGATTATTAGCTGAACACATTGTTCATCACTGAATGTAAAAGACTGACTGTTTTTGGAGAATGCAGTGATTTAATTTTGTTTTAGCTGGGGCTACAACACTGCTTTCCTCATTCTAGGCTGTTGGTTTTGGTTCATATGTGGATTTATGCTATCATGCAAAGCAGACACCTGGGTGACATTTACTGTGAATATTGACCATGGACACCCACTACAATGTTTAAATGACAATGCACCAAATCTCATGTCTAAGTCATGTATTCTCATAAAAGGTGAATGTCAGAGCACAGCAGCCCTCATCAGTACAACAAAGCTCACTCCCCAGGCTCTCACAGCTAACAAGAAAAAAAACAAACAAAACCAGTCTCTGGAGAGCCCACATGGTGACAAACTTATGCAAATGCAGTAATTAAAGCTTGGCTATTCAAAGAAATTCACTTGAACTCTCTTATGAATTTCCTGCCTCTTTTCTTTTGGTCTGAAGGAAGTGAATTTTTTTGTCTTTCAGAAAATGTCTTAGGGCATGTCTGGCAGCAAAATATTGTCTATTAATGAGCAGGCAGGATCATTTTTACTTTGGAGAACACTGAATTAATCACTGGGACAGGTTCTGTCATCTTCCTTAAATCTCCTTTGGACTGTTCAGAAGGCAGTTGCTACTGCATAGGACTTTTAAGATCCCCAAGGTGATAAACAGATTATGCCACCAGTACTCACCTTAACTGATTCTTCCCTCTAATAGTGAGTTAATGGGTTAACTATTTTAACTGGTGTAAACTAGAATAGTTCCACTGGTTCCAGTGAAAAAGTATAGGTGCATAACAACTGCAGATATGTCCCAGAGAGGAAATCTGAAGTGTGAAATATTCAAGACAAAATCTCTTTCTCTGCTAATGACTTAGGATGAGTTTTTTCCTGATAGAAACATTTGAAGAAAACAGGATCTGTCATCAAGATTTAAAATGTGTATTGTGTATAGCAATTACTCTACAGTAATAAAAACAGCATAGGTGAAATTTCACACTTCATAGAATCATGGAATACTCTGAGTGGGAAGGGACGCACAAGGATTGTCAAGTCCGACTCCTGGCTCTGCACAGGACACCCCTAGAGTCACACCATGTGCCTGAGAGCATTGTCCAAATGCTTCTTGGGCTGTGTAAGGGTGGTGCTGTGACCACTTCCCTGGGGAGCCTGTTCCAGTGCCCAAACCCCCTCTGGGGGAAAAATTTTCCTGATATCCAACCTAAACCTCCCCTGGCTCAGTTTCATGCTATTTCCTTGAGTCCCTTAACTGGTCATGAGAGGGAAGAGATCAGTACCTGCCCCTCTGCTTCCCCTCACGAGGATGTTGAAGACCACAGTGAGGTGTCCACTCAATCTCTTCTTCTCCAGGCTGAACAGACCAAGTGACCTCAGCTGCTCCTCATATGCCTCCCCCTCCAGACCTTTCACCATCCTTGTTGCCCTCCTTTGGGCACTCTCTAATAGCTTCATGTCTTTTTGACATTGTGGCACCCAAAACTGCACACAGGGTTCCAGGTGAGGCTGCTGCAGTGCAGAACAGAGTGGGATAATCCCCACCCTTGACTGTTTAGTGATGCTGTGCCTGATGCACCCCATACACACTTCCCATAGCCTTTCTCTAAGTACAATAATTTAGAAGAGAAAGTGAGAACAGAATAGCCATAACTACATGGTATTCAGCAGAGAAGATATGGTGGGAGGACCCTCAAACTCCTTTCATATCCTTCCAGCGAAGAATGACAAGAACATATCATTCAAAATCACCTATCTACAACACACATTATCCATTAAAATGACTTTAAAAAGCTCAACTGCCTAAATGAAAGCTCAACCTGAGTTTAGTGAGGTTTCTTGGTAAAAGCTGGCAGCATTTTTGTTAGATAATGTGTGCTCTAGGTGTGAATTATCATATAAAGATCCTGTACTAAGAGAGATGGCAAACTGCTCTTTGCTGCTTATTTCCACAAGAACTGTGCTTTCTAAAGGTGATCTGCTGTCTTTTCATGAATTCTGAGAAACATGAAGAGAGAAAAAAATAACCCCCAAACCCTGATAGTGTTGAAAATACTCCAAAACCAAAACTAGCTCTTGCACTTGTTTACCTGCTATCCATTAATATTTAATCTGCACATGGATAAAATGTCAGCTGAGCTGTCCAGAAACATCTGGATGTTATGATACCTAACAAATCTAATAGGCATAGCTAATGAGCCCAAAGACGGGGAATACATTATGTGGTTGCTGGTACAGCCTTCACCCAATGAATATAAATAGGCTTTCGTTGATCTTTTGTCCTACTAAAATGTAATCCAGTTTATTGAACTGGTGAATTGCATTAACCATTTTGACATTATTTCCTTATAAATCTAACATAGTGTCCTTGTTCTGTTCTTTGTCAGTACATAATACTAACCAAAAGGAAAGGACAAAATCCCACAGCAGAGAGGGGTTCCAAACCACTGATGGATGTTGATTTAAATGGGAAATGTTTTTAAAGCTTAAAGAGAACATCACATATCTGCAGAAAAGGTCTGGGGAGGAGGTTGGAGGAATGCATTAAAAAGGACATATTTCATACTTGGAAGACAATGTTAGACTCGGAGCACAAGTAAATGAAGGTTTGTAAGTAGAACTCAGAAAGCGCTTATGTGTCTGAAAGATTGCCTACTTTTCACTACTGTAGTAGTTTATCACATATTTACAAGCCTCATGTCACAAACTGAAACCAGCATGACTACAGTGACATAAAATAAACAAGGGGGCTTAATTAGAGTGGCTTTTTTCCATTCTGTTTTAAAATATCTAAAACATTTAATAAGCTGGAGGCAGGAATACAGCAATAAAAAATTGCTGCAGTTGGGGTTGTATGTTGAACACAGTCTCTGCTGTTTCTGTGCAAGTGACTGAAAGGTTTGAAAACACAGTTGTGCTCAGAGACAAAACATAAACTTTCTCTTACCTTATCTAACTTTCTCATTCAGCTCACAAAGGACACTGTTTTGTGAAATGCCATATTAATTCCATTTGTGATGTCACCAGTTTATTGCACATATGTTAACATAAATACAAAGTAAATGCTTCTAGTCCTTGGGTTTATAATGGCTATAGACACTATCTATGGAGGGTTTTTTTAAATTCACACTTTATGAGTCTGAAGAGTTTGACATGAAACCTCACTTCAGATAAACAATTAGAACAGTTCAAAGACAGACTTTATTCCTTCTACTGTATTTACTACCTTACTGACCTATGACTCCCTTTCATTTTAAAAATATATATTGGTTTCCAGGTGATAGCAGTAAAAAACCTGAGATAAAGACAGGTTACAGAATTCTTGTCTAGCATCTCTGAACAAGGTATGTGCATACCCAGGAATCAGACTGCAAAGCCAGGAAGTCTTCCTACAATGCCTCTGAAAGAATAAGGAGGTGGTTCATCCCAAACACCTGAGTCCAGTTAAGTCCTTTCATCTATAAATTTGTTTTTGTCAGTATTCTGTGTGTTTCTTTTCCACAGTCATTGCTCCTGCAGCTCTGCAGATTATTCAGCTAGCTGAGTACCAAAAGTAAAATTTCCATGATTTCCTCAGCTTACTAGTCACATTCACACCTTGTTTATGTGAGCCTCTTGAAGAATGTCAGACTACAGTTAAGAGCAAAGTTTGGAAAAAATATTTATCAAGGAGATGAGAGACAAGAAATGAATCCAAAACCTTGACTAGGCTTATCCACGAGAAAAACAAAGAGAGCAGGGAAAGCAGAAACAGTTACATATTTCTTTGCTTTTGGGTCTTCAAATTTTAGGGGAAAAAATAATTTATTCTAAAACCTGAATCTTCATCAAGCCACAGTTTTGATTAAAAAATAAATAAATAAAAATTACAGTTTTCCATGTAAACATAACTATAGATGGTAAAAATAGTTTTTTACAATTTTGCAGTAAACACTGAGTAGAGTTTTCCAAATGCAGAGAGGATCACAGAAAGATAAGCAGCAACTTGCTGTATCTGCCAAATTTTTTGTGGTTTTTTAATGTTTCAAGATATCCTAAGGACTTGAGGTTGTTACAGTACAGTAGAAGAGATAGCAGTAGATGCACTTATCAGAGAGGGGACACAAACAAAGGGCATAGGAGATGAATGAGCAGAAAACTGCTGCGGTTAGGAAAGCAGCATGGCTCAGAGGAACAGCAGAAATCACTGCCTGCTTTTCTGATACCCTAAAAAGAGGAATCGCTACCTAGAATACAAGCAAATATCCTTGTAACCTGTTTCTGACAATGGAAAAACAACTCCTCTACTATTTTAATGATTCATCTGTTTTGAAATCACGATGAATATTGATGGATCTGGCAGCATCATGCCTGCTATATAGGAAAAAAATTAGCGTTTGTAAAAAAGTTAAACAATGAGAATAATGAATGGCTAAAATATGAAAGGAAAACAACTAAATCATTGCTATCCATCCAAATACTAAAACCTTTACATGATCAACCCTTTCTTTAAGATTTATTGTGAAAATAATTAAAAATTGAGAGGAAACTCAGTGTCTTAGATTAAATGAATACTGCACTAGTAAAAGCTTACACTGAAGTGGAAAACAAGTGAGGAAATCATTGTTCAAAATGTACTGATGAGCTTTTGTGTACGTGCACATGGGTAAATGCAATTATTTTGGACTTTATAACTTTGCATATGTAGTATAAAGAGAAGGGTGAATATTTTCAACCAATAATTTCCCCAAATCTCTGTGGCACGTGAGCATTTCTAAGGAATTTGATAAAGAAAAGGAAGATACTAAATATTTGCTATGCACTTCTTTCTAACAATACAATAGAGAGATCAAGAAAATAAATTCAAGCCCAGTGTTTAATACTGAAAAATTTGGTGGAATTGGAATACATTTTGCTCTTTGGAAACATAGATATGAAAAATATGTGTCTGTTTAAGATGGCTTTGGAGTCAATAAGAGATGACAACAGAACTGGCCATCTTCTGTCAACATTATCTTTGCCAGATTCAGTCTGTAAATGAAGCTCACAACTTAATAGTGGCTACTGTGGCTTAAAATGAGGACTGAGAAATTTGCATTCCAATATGTATTGCAGCAAATGTTAATAGCATATGAGAAACAAACATGTAAGGGCTCAGCTCTTTGATGCCTTTATTAAATGAACATTTCAAATTCTTGGCATTGTAGATCATAACCAAGGGAGGCTTTTTCACCTGGCAAGGTAACTCCTGTTAGGGAAAATTTGTTCTCTTTCTTTATTTCACAAGGCAGCAGAAGCTTGAGTAAGTGGGATGTGACAGGAAAATCAGGTCTTTTGGTTGCAAGTTGTGATTTTTAAAGAACCAAACCTCACAAGTACTAATAAGAATAAGAATATTAAACTACTGCAAAGCAATGATTTTTAAACCTTTCTAAAATAATAGGCCACATCTCTACTTGTGTCTGGGTATTTCTTTGCTTTTCAGAATGATCTGTACAATACTGCAAATGGCACATATTTATTTTCTCAGCAGATTTTTGGTAGTTGAAAATTAACTTTGGGAAAGATCAAAAATGCAGTGTCATCTTCAGATGTTTAAATTACAGTAATTATAACACCTCCTCATTGCTTGTTACTGTTTGGTCTTTTTTTCTCTTATTTCAACATTGTTTACTTGACACCAAATTTGCTCATAACAGTAAAAAATACACCTTAAATAGGATAATATACATCCTTTTTCAGGCTTTCTCTGCTTGAAAATTAGCATTTTGGATGCAATACTCTTGTTAATTTCTGCTGTGCAACATATGGATAATTTCCTTCTATTTCCATTGCATTTAGTATTGCAATAACTGCTGATAGTTCTACCAGGGTTTCCAATTGTCCCTTGAAATGCAGGACTTTTCTCTGCATGCCTAATGTAATATGATTGTTCTCTGCAGCATAGCTGATTAGCTCTTCGATTGGATTTTCAATATATAAATTATGTCATATTATTTCGAGAGTTAATTACATCTTTTAAAAAGTTCTACAGTTTCTAAATACAGCTAGCTTTCAGTTTTGGGTAATTCCTGCTTATATACCATTCCCACTGTGATAATACCCTGCACAGTCAAAAAAATCCTGCAGGCTACCCTACAATACCATGGAATTCAAAATAGTCCAGACGTGATATTCCCTCTAACCACCATCATTAGAGGTGGTGGACGAGTTTGCTGCTGAAGGTATTTGGCTTAACAGGATTTAGCAGGGAGATGTGAATAACTGTGAAAGTTCTGAGAACACATGGAAGCTGCTGGTGAAACTTGGTGCACAATTTTATATGGGCCCAAGTAACAGAGGTCCAACCTCCAAGAAGGATGAATTGAAGGACAGAATGGGACAAATAAACACAGTTCCCAGCCCCAAAGTCCAGAGCTGGTTGCAGGTGCCCATTTGCATAACCTTTGTAAGCAGCCTGTGCTTTATCTAGCTGTTCAGAAGGAAACAAATGTATATATTGCAACCACCAAACCAGAGTCCTCAAAGGAAAACTGGAGAACCACCCCAGCATAGAGACATGGTCATGGGACTGGAAACCATACTGCATGTACAAAGAGGTCTGCTGCTTGGAAGAGCAGACACTGCTGTTATAGCAGTGGCAGTGGCAGCAGGTAAATTTTGCCAGTGGCAGCGGGTAAACCCAGCCATCCACAACCATTAATATAACAGGGATACGGCTTCAGGATCTGGTTCACCTGCTTTGTCTGATTATTAGACTGTCAGTAATATGGGTTGCAAAACCTGTGTTGCACCCCCAGCAGGCCCAAAATCTGCCACCAGAAGTCAGAAGCGAGCTAGGTGTCTCCATTCATCTCCACACAACCCAAGGCAGCCCATGGCACTGAAAGACATTGCAAAACCACGTGTGTGGTCCAAGGGGCGTGGACAGCCTCTTTAGCGGAACAAAAACAGCTGACTTGTAAACATGTTCACCACAGTAAGCACTATACCATGGCCCTGGGATGCAGGCAGGTCCACAAGTAAATTGTTATCCATTATTATTATCCATTAGTGTGCCATGGCTATGCAGGAGCTGATAAGGGTTGGGATAGACCCTACAGGCTTTGCATTGCTGTCTTGCCCCAGACATTGACACTGCAAGCCTGAGCATAGGTTGTGCCCTCTGCATAGACCAAAGGCCACCAGGAGGTGGGTAGGACTCCATGCAGAGTCTTCAGACAGCCACTGTGCCCCACCCTCAGCATATTGCAGCAGCACTGAAGGACCTGTGTTCACAGTGGGGATGGAAAGCTGTTCACTGCCACATGGAATACCACTCTTCTCCTTCAGGTGTTGCAAAGTATGTCCTCATCCAAACTGTGTGGCCAAAGGACGCATTTCAATACTCACGGAACTTTAAAAGTCATCAGTTTGTACAGCTGCAACAAAATGTTGCAGAGAGAAAAAACATTACGGGGGTGTGGATCCTCATATATGACACGCTCAAATTGAGAGAAAAATACATGAGTCACAGGGTCTAGCAGACAATAGCTAAGAGAGGCTGACAAGCAATAGAAGGAAGAGGTAGAGCTCACCTGCCAGTCAGTTTTATAAGCGCTCCTGAAAACCCACAAAGGGCATTCATTAACATAATATTTATAAACATCTTCTCTGAACAGATAGCCCACAACCCTGACAGGAATACCACCTGTCCCAAACTTCCAAACCTCCCTCTGCATACCTTTCAAAGCAAATCTCCATAAAGAAAAAAGATGTTTGAACAAGAATATTCTCACATAAAGCATGGATGAGAGGCATAAAAAAATGTCAAGGAGAAAAAGATGCATCAAAGCTAGAAGAGCATCTCCAGAAAGACTCTGGCAGAAGTAACCAAGAATAAAATTCTATGGAAATGGGCCAAAAAGTCTTCCCATATGTTATGATGGAAACTGCAGCACTTCTCCCCAGGGGAAGGGCACAGCCAAAGCATCTCTTGGGGAAAGTGCTTTATGAACTTTGTGAAATGGACTCCTTTCACAGATGTAGCTTACCCATGTGTGCTGATTATAATTCTCAGCTAAACATTCATATTTTCCTAAGAACTAATAGTAAATATCATGTATCTTTTCTGTTTTCCTACTTATGTTATTTTTCAGTTGTCACCATGCCTATGGAGACTACCCATCTCCTTTGGAGGGAAGCGAGCTTTTTAAAATTCTAGTAATAGTTTTTGTAACATTCATGATTTAGCCTCGCTTTCCAGGGCTAAAACTTTTTTTATTTTAAGCTTTTTTTTTTTTTTCCCTATTGCAATTTGTCCACCTCTGCTTGTACAGCAGCAATTTCATGGACCAAAGCCTTCCACTGGGGGTAACAGAATATATGTAACAATTTATATTGAGTTTCCATCATGTTGTACCAGTTGCCACATAGGAATGAATTTAGGTTTGCAACACCCTTGTGAGGTAGAGACATATTGATTTTCCTTTATTATAGATTGGAAAACAAAGACTTTCTGCAACAAAGCCTCAGTCAATCACAGAGCCAAGAGCAGATCCCAGATTTCTCCAAAGTGGACTTGTGTTGGCTATTGCAAGACTATTTTCCTTCTTTCAAGATGGTGTTATTTTTCAGACAAAAAAGGGATAATAATGTTAATATCAGACATCTCACAGAAATATAGTAGTGAATGTACATGTGGACATCCTTTCAAAGTAGTTTCTATAACTAAAAAATGTTAGTGTAAGTTTTGAAATATTTGCCACTGGGCTCTATGAACTGTTACATTGGGTTTTGGTTTGTTGGTTTGTTTGTCTTTTCAAAGTAGCAACTGTTTCTGAAGCTTTCCCTTCCATTCTCATTTTTCTACTGAAAAGGAAGGTCTGGTTACCATGAGCTATAATTAAGAGCACTATTGAGCTCCCCACATCTCAAAGAATTAAAGAATGACAAGTTATTAGCAATAGCACAATTACACTTTTTGGCAGTAAAAAAATCTAGTTGTACCTGTAGTGGAGCATATAAATAAAGTCAATTTTAAAGGATTTTTAATAAAGTTTTTGAAAATTTATTGCAATCATTAAGATCTTAAAGTTACAAAGTCATTATACATTCTCATTTAATAGAATCCTTTGTACTTGAAAATTTGTCCTGCAAACATTTTCTAGGAAATGTTTCTCGACATAAGGGAAAAGTCAGAAGTATTTCTTTTCATTTCAAAATTCCTTAGGTTTTCTTCTCTTATATAGTTTTCCTCCTAAGAGTTAATTACATCCTCTCTAAAAATCTGCAGCTGAAAAAAATGATAATTCAGTAGTAGGTTTACACATGCCCTTAAATACATCATAAGTGTTCTGAAATGCTGCACATATTTTGACTATATTTAAAGAGTCAGTGTTCAAACAAATCCTTGATTTTCAAATGTTGGATGTGGAACACTACAAGACCAAATTTGATTTGATCTGATCTCTGCATGCAAGCCTGTGCTGAACTTCTGTATGAAAATTCAGGTTTATAATAAAACAGGGAAATAGAGACAAAAGTGAGAACAACTGTTAGCATTTATCCACATAGGAATTCCTGATCCTTGTAGCACCAAGTTCAGTGCTTTAACTACAAGCAGCTTCACCTTAGGGAGAAGCATGATTAGAAAAGCAGGGGAAAACACAAAGCAGAAAATAAGAGGTAGAGGAGAATTACTCAAATACACACTGTTTCACATTTTTTTGATTAAGGAAGCTACAGAACAGCAACTTTCTTTCATTAGTGCAGCAGAAAAAGACAGGTTAAATGAACACCATAGAATGCTCGAAATATAGAGAATTAATTAAATACACCTGTTTTGATATATTTTTTAATGGAATGAATCTGTGGAATGGAATCAACCTGCCATGGTCAAACTATGACTCAAACAGGACTAGAGTTCTGGGTTGTGATGGTTATATATTGTCATCCAAACATCATAATACTATGTACGAAATCCTGCAACGTGTAGAATTCATTCAAGTATGGATATATGTATCCAGCCATAGCCTAGACCACAGATGAAATAGCATCCACATGGGTGGATTTATGTGTATTTTAGTCAGAAGATAAAAACATCTAGAACAGAGCGAAGTTCTACAATACATTAAGAGTTCCTTCTATGGTGGGAGTTAAACTAATTTAATGGTATCAAATAACATGTCTTATCAAAATTACCCTGGAAAAAGGTCCTGCACAATAAGACTTCTCACTGCAATAAATCAGACTAGTATGGATGTAGCTGGGCTTGTTGAGAAATTAAAGAGAAAATGGGTCACTGAGTTAAGTACTTGCTATAAGCAGATACTCATTAACACAGTAGTGTTTCACGCATTCCCATGTTTTATTATCACACAACACTACTATGAACAATTACATTCTATGAATATCATTAGGTTTCCAAATCCAATCTCCCCAAAGAAAAAAAAAAAAGTGAGAAATCTGCTTTTGCAGATGTAGTATAACCACATTTTCACTGCCTCTGCTGATAGTCTTCGGCTGCATGCCAATGCTTTTATCTACATGATCAAATACATGCTTTGGTCTACAGCAGAGCTCTCCCTTGTCCAGTCCATAGAAGGGTTAGTACTTGGCTCTTATGGCTTTAATCTCAGTGTTTTCTTTTGGGGTTATTGGGTTTTGGGTTGTTTTGATTTTTTTCTTTATGCCTGATCCACATTCCTGAGTCAGAATTTTTCATTTCTTTTTGAAGCTTTCATTTCTCATTTGATTATGAGGCTCACCAGTACGCTCTCTGCAGTCACTGAGACGTCTTTGCATCATTGTCAGTTGATGGGAGTGATAAGAGCTGGCCCAGACTCCCTCTGACTATGCACCAAATTTTCTGGCTCACAGTGCTGCCACGCAACCCTCATTTAAGGGATCAGCGGCAATTCATGAGAGGAAATGTAAAGCACTCTAATTTCCTGTCAACAGTGGCATCATCTCCCTTTTTCTTCCTCTCCTCTGCTATCAGCAATGGCTCGCATCAGCAGATATCTTGCCTCCTTCAGCAAGATGTGAACAGTCAGCCTCAAAGTACTGGGAGAAATGGATCCCATGCCACCAGCCCGCAGAACAGCAGTGCTAAATGTCCCACTCCCCTTTTCCTTTCCCAGGAGAGATGCTGCCTCACACTTACTCTCCCACATTTTACAGACAGCATATTCCTCCTCCTCTGCTGGAAGTCCATGTTTCATTGCTTCTGTACTTTTGAGTCCCCATTCAGAACAGCAGGGGTGGCTACAAGTATTTACATGCTTCACAGCTGGAGTAGCAGCTCATTGAAAAAGGATGCACACAGTTTAAAATGCAAGAGAAGAAAAAAGGAAGGGCAAAATGAATGAACTTGTAGATGGGGTGATTTACTGACCATCACACACGCACCACTGAATATCCCTTCCCATCATTTCTATTTTATCCTTGAAGGGGACTAGATGGAGTGCAGAGTACCTTAGGAGACCTAGACCTGGAAGGGGAAATTCGGTGCCTCCACTGCTATATCCTCAGTCCTGTCTCCTATGCCAGCTATGGACAAAGAAGTTGGGCTACTCTTCTGCTATCATTGTACTGCCCCAATCATTCTGCACCATGTAACAATTAGTTACTTCTGTTGCTATGCTTGTGAATCCAAAGATGCTGGGAGAGACGGCATGGAATATGAGACAAATGAAAACAGTGGTTAGCTGTGCAAAACTCCAGAGCCTGGAGTCTGCTCCTCAGGACATAGAAGGTTTTCTATAAAACCAAAGATTGAGAACAGTGCTCCAAGGCTGCCTTTGCCTATGAAAGACAGATCTTTATCATCTCTAAGTGACTTGCTTCTTGCACTGTTTATCAACCTGTGCAAAAATTGAGCAGAAAACACACAAAAACCTATGTTCCCTTGGTTTTTTGGCCACCTCTTCAGGTCAAGTCCACTGTGGGCAGTGGTTGGTTCTGAAAATGCTGAATTACTATCCCTGACAGAAGCTTTCTACCAGGGTTCCAATGAAAATAGCCAGAATATAAAATAAGAATATTTGTTTTCTGAAAATGGTCTTCTTTTGTTTGCATGACTTAGTTGCTAACTTCACATTTAAGAACCTGTTACATTTCCCATATTGCGCCTGAGTATGTGTCAATGCTTACATGAACGTTTTTGAGGCGGCCAAAACTAGGAATGTGTGTGATGTCTGTTTGCCACACTTCACAGCTGCCAAGGCCCCGGGGGTTAACCCCTATGCCCATCGATGGCACGGCCTGAAGCTGGCAGTTGGGACAGGTGGCCACAAGAACCTTCACTGAATGCCAACCCAAAACCCAGAATATTTTATGAGCCTCAAAATTATGAGAAAACTGCTTTTTCTAGAATGAGAATATAGAAATGTTCACAGAATTCTACTGGAAATTCTCATACCATTTTAAAAAAAAGCTAAAATTAAGGCCAGGAGTGATTTTAGCATCCTACAAATTTACTCCAAAATAATGGAGAAGTTGAATATCATTATTTATGAATTTCTGCCACATGAACTGTGAAACAGACATAAGAACCTTTAAGAGGTATCAAAGTTTGTTTACTTTGTTTTTCTACCCTAATTTGATTAACTTAAATTTAATACAGCACAAATACCAGCTGTATGGTGAAAAATTAAACTTACGTAAAAAAAAAAAATTAAGTTTATTCTTTACTTTTAAAACTTTATGATTTTCCCCTTGAAATAACTGGCAGTTAGGAATGTGGAGCCCTAAATCTGTTTTATCTTGGTCCTGAGAAACAGATTCAAACAAGGAAACCAAGAAGATTTACGTTTCTCTAAACTTTATTGTAATTCCATAGTTTAAAAAAAAAGAAAAATGGTTTTTATCTCTCTTTATAAAGTGCATATGTACATGAGGTGATAGACTAGAATTGACAGTCTCACAGGGTAAGAGTTTGTCACCCAGATTCTCTTCAAAAATGTATATGGGCAAGTGATATGAAATACAGTCTGTGAGAGTAATTGTAGACTTCTCCTTTTCATTTGGGACCAGTCTTTCAGTCTGGAAAAGAGTTTTTTTAAATGAAAATGGATAGGTTTTCAGATTTAGGGTTATTTACAAGAAATCTTTTTACATACTGTAGCTTTGCAGTGCTCTGAAGACAGCTGGCAGCACTGTAAGTTTTGAGAAGATGTCTGAGACACTTAAAAATACATTGTTATGTGTTTGAATTTAGTATCTTAAAGCACTGGCTGCTGCATAAAACTATCTCCATGTATGTAATCTCTTCCTTTGTTGAAGAGACTTTGTTGCTTTTAATAGAAAGTTTTGTTTTACGGGGCATCACCATGTGGTGTGTAAAGCATCAATGCATTCCATTGTCTACCCCTCACTTTATATAATGATCCCTTTACATTTATACAGTATTGGACTTCTGTGAAAGATGTACAAAACATAAAGCTAAAACCATCATTCCAGTCAAATGAAGAGCTATGCTTGCAGTAGTCTTTAGCACTATCAAGTGGCAGTAGATAATCTGCTGCCACTTTGCCTTATCTTCAGTAGGACGAATTATGGATCACAATTTGTCCTTTAATGTTTGCATGCACTTAAAATGTTCATCTATCAGACAGATAACACAACTTATTTGAGGATGCACATTTCTGAATGGGCTTTTGACTCACAACACATTTGACTGTAAATAAAATGAAATAGGAACCTTTAGCCATTACTCATGTGGGGACAACTTGTAGATGCACATGCACATGCTGTGTAAATGGCATTCATCTCCTATGAGAGTATGTGACTTGTGGATTTTAAATTTCCAGATTCTCAGTCTGGAAAGCACCAATTCATCAGCTAGTCAGACATTTGCTCTGTTGCTAGCCCTGGAGTTTAATCCAGTTACCCCAGTGCTGAAATCAGTAAATTGGATTTATGCTGCATTGAAAAGTGGGTTTCTGAAACTACATTCACTCTTCCTCTCAAAAAAGAAACTGTCCTATTGCATGGGAGGTTTCATTCAGTGATTCATCATCTCCACTGCTAAAAGCATACTCATTTCTTAATTCTTAGCTGTGTTTCTAAAATGTTTGGTGCCCTTTTTCCTGCAAAGCGAATGTAACTATGTCTAGGTTTAAGACAATTTAAGAGGTGGACACTCTAAAATGAGTTGCTTCCCTTAATTTCAACCAATCCATTTCCACCGATAGGGAGTGTTATGGGTTATCACAGCTTGGAGTTTTAATTAAGAAAAAAAAATTCCACCAGCCACAGCAGTGATGTTTTCTGCAAGAGGCTGTTGTAACTTCCTCCAGACCTGATAGAACTAATCAATTGGCTAATTTGAATATTGACAACTCTGTTAAGCCACTGGACATGCTTCTGTAAAAGATACATTTAAAGACGCACAAGCCCAAGAAGTGCTCTCTTGTTTCTGGTCCTTGGGCAGGTAACTGGAGTTCCCACTCGGCCCGATGGGCCGGGCTGGGCCTGGCTGCTTGGCCCAGCAGGGACTGGGCCAGGGCCCGCAGCTCCATGTGGGCTGGCCCCTCCCAGCACGGCTTGGCAAGATTGTGGCCATGCTCCATGCAAAACGGTCCTGTGGCGTGGATGGCCCCTCTCAGGTCCGGCCACTGCTTGGCAGAGATCGTGTGACCACCAGAGACAGATAAGTTCCAGCTGCATGGCCCAGACATGGGTAAGATGTAACCCCTTCAGTGCTGTAAATTCCCCAGAAGAAATGAAGCCTGCAGACATCAGGTCCCAGGTCAAAGGAAAGGGAAAGGCAAAGGCACGTGAATAAACACCATGATAGTGACACCAAAGTCAGTGAAGAAGAAACAGCTGAAGCCCAGAGAGAGGAGATAGAGGAGATGCTTCAAAACCTAGAAGCTGAAATCCTTTTGTAAAGCTACGGTGATGGACTGTGATACCTCAGAGAACCCCTTGTAATTTCATGATAAGCATCGAGGGTAGAGCGTTCATTGCCACGAGCAAAGTGCCTGTACTGAAGTAAGCAAATGTTGAAGTAGCTGCGATCCAATGAGAAGCCTGAACAGAGAGAGGGATAGTGATGAACTTAAGACCCTTGCTCCCAGGGAATAAGACCTCTGTTCCTAGAGATGAAGGTGATCCCAGAGATAGATGAACAGAACCTTTGCTCTTGAACAGCTCATCCTTAAAATGGTACCCCATTAGCTAAGATAGAACCCTCAAAAACAGTTGAGGGGAAAGCTGTAAGTCAAGGGAAGGGACTCACACATGGCCAACAGAAAACCACCCCGGGCGGCTGTTGTGCTGTGACATTAAAGCCATGAGAAGACTGTTTCTTGTGGAGAAGTCCCATAGCATGGGCAAAGGAGACTTCTCTCCCTAAGTGAACTGATGAAAGACTATTACAGAGGTGGTAAACTGACTGAAATAATCCCAAATTTGTGTCTTTATGTTGTAAGCGGTAGGAGGGAAGAGGATGGGGGGAGAAGAAGTGTTCTGAAGGTTTATTTTGACCCTTATTACTCCTTTTTTTCTTTTAGTTCTGTTAATAAACTTCTTTATATTCTTTAAAGTTTGGAGCCTGCTTTGCATTCCTCCTAATTCTTATCTCACAGAAGATAAAAAACCCACAACAGGAAGGAAAAAAAATAGGACCTGATATAAGTGAAAAAAATTAACATTTACTAACAAGCTAAACAGTAACAGGCAAAAAAATAACTGAATAATCACTAGACGCAAAGTTGCTAAATCTCAGGATGCCCATGAAAACAAAGAGACACCCAAATTGTGGGGGTACCGTCCCCCTCCAAGACGGCGGCCTCTGTGGCCAACCACATGTAGTGAGCCGAAGGGAAGATGGCACCAGCTCTCTCCCCCATGATGGTGCTCCCCAGTCGGAGACAAAGGGAAAGTACGGCAGTGAAAAGAAACCCTCCTGGTATAGCAGGAGATTATGGAGCACCTCTTGCGGCTTCTTCTAGAGAAGTGCCAGCACGTGTGGGGTCGGTGCCACCCACCACTTCCTCCTGCCACCCGCAGGACTCCGTCGGTGTTGGTGCTGATGTCCTTCAAGCCACCAGTGGGCTGGAGGGGGAGGAACCGGTCTCTCTGCACCGATGTAGGATGGCCCGGACTGGAACAGAGCCACTCCACTTCTTCGCGTGTGCAATGCCACGGCTGCAGTCAGGCGCTCTTCTCTTCTCGAGGCAGTCCAGGACTGGGGCATGGCATGCATCCTCTCCAAGAAGGAGAAAAGCACCTGCTTGGAGCAGGCCCCTTGGTGAAGAAACAAAAGAGAACCCAATAGGAGATGCCTTTGCCCATGATTCCTCAGCTCTGAGGCAAGGAAACCAAGACCTGAGCCAAGCCAAGCTGTCAGAGGGAGACTCTGCCTTAGTGGCTCGACTTCTAAAGAGCACAGGGGACGCTCACCCCATTTCTGTTTTCCAGCTGCACAGAGAGTACCAATTTGGGGCACACATTTGGAATTCAGTAACATTGTGGGTTACTCATGACAAACTAATTCTGATTTCTTTTAGTTCAGACACAGAACATTTGATGACTTTCAATAACTTCTATAGTTGTTACATTCTAATCTTACCCTAACCAGCAGGACTTATGATTCATAGTCCTATTTAGTGCCCGTGTTAATAATAAGAACTTTGCCAAAAAACTAACTTCTAAGCTATTGACAAAGATCTTTACCCTTATTTTATTTAATCAGTCACTACCTGAATGATTTCAGTGTTAAACTAGTGCGCTTTCTCAGCCATATGAAAGCAGATCAGATATTCCCAAAACAAAATCCTGGCTTCTCTGAAGACAAAAACTTTTGAATTCTAAACTCAAAACTTGCTTCTCTTCTAAGCATCAAAATCCAAGAAAATTATGAATGCATCCTGAAATGTTATTGAGGCACTGCTATCATTCTACAATCCAAGCATTTCTCCTAATTTTTCCTCTTTCACAAAGGTCTTCTGATCTTGGGATGTGCAAGACCCATTGGTCATCCTCTGTCACGGGGGCTTATGATTCAGCCAAACCGTGGTATTTTAGACAGTAAGTACATTTCACTTCTCCTTGGAAAAGGGGAAAAAAAAGAAGCAGATAGAGAAGTAATTTGCTGAGTTTAATTTATGCCATGCATTTGGGGAAAATGTGTTCGCCTGAGCCAACCCCTGCAGCTATACAGTCAACAGGGATTTTTCTTGCTATAACACATGTGGTTGTACACTTTTCCTGCTATTTCAAATACCCAAATGCAAAATCCAGCATTCAGAGACAACATGTGGAGTTTTGACATTCCCAGCATACCCAGGGTCTGGAAGCTGATGAATGGATTATAACAAGATATAAATATAGTATTTTTTAACCCTGACAGAAATGAGCTAGTGCCAATAATATTTTTCATTTCATGTAAGATAAAACAGTATGCACACTGATCTACTAAAGAGGCTAAAACTTGGCAAATATAAGCAGCATGTCTTAGGATTTATTAAAGAGCTTTTGTTGTCACTTTCACTTAGACAATGGGAAAATTAAATGCTCAAAACACAGTCAACTTGAGGAAGTTTTTAACCTCTTATGAAATTTCAAATTGATAAGTCGAGTAAAACAGGGATGGCTTTCACTGTTTCAGAATTTGAACACCATGTCGGGAAGTACGTAGCAGTAATGAAATTGCTTTTATAAAATACAGCCATGGGTTGCAGCTCCCTGTGGCCTGTGCCATCCCTCTTTGTGAACTGAAAGGCCTTACATAATGACTCTTCAAAACCAGCGTTTTGTGGAGGAGGTCACATGCTGCAAACAGAGAGCTGTCACATGGAGGACCTATCAACGCAAAATGCTACAATCTTTATAAAATGTTAAAAAGTGCGTTACTGTACTGGATTACTCATGTATTGCTTGCCTTAGCTGTCACAGCAGGATTATTTGGAGCGGCGTGGGGGTGGCGGTGGTGGTATGAAACCAAAGCATTTTAATTTGGGTTTTTATCTGCTGGAAGCACATGAGAGCTAAAAAGCACCTAGCTAGACTGCCTCGTTGTAACAATACTCACAATTACCACAGCAATTTGGGGATGATACCTTATAAATAATGGCAAGAAATCCAGCTGTGATCTGGAAAACTGCTGAAATATGTGGACAGGCATTTAATATCCTATACCACTCAGTGGTAAAGAAGCATCCTTTCTAGCCGTATTTATGAGGTTCGGAAGCACACCACCGTGAAAATTGGTCTCACTAGCTAGAGAGGCAGAGGTATCCTGGGCATGTGGACAGACCTGTTCAAAAAAGCCATTCACCCCTTTCACTGCTGTGATGAGGAAACTTTTCTGGGAAGAAAAACTGTAGTAGCTATTTCTCTGCAAAAGCTGGAACCAATTGCCTTGTTAATAGATAAGACTACTGCTAATGAATTCATTCAAAGTTTAACAGGGAATCTTTCCATCAGTCTAGCTTCTATAGACGACAGAAGTGTTTCAGAATGAGACATATTTTCCACTCATCCAACTCGTTTAACGAGCTTTTTCTTATGTTCACATAGTTTGAGATGCAGTGAGAAAATGATAATTAAAAAATACAAACTGAAGAATATGTTCTTTTGAGTAACATAAGTGTTCCATAAAAAAGAGATCATAATTACCATTCAATACTATCAGTATATAAGAAATAAATGGAGATTTATATTAAGCAGTGAGATTACCTGGTGCAAACTGAACCATGTGTCAAACCCGAAGGCCATTAGACTTTTTGGATTCTGTGTAACCACATCTGACTCACTGAATTTGGGTCATTCCTTATGAAAAGTCTTTTTTTGGCACAGAATTTCTGCAGTCCTAAACCTTGATTGTGCAATATATCTAACTTCTAATGATGATAAAAATTGAAAGTATTATTATTACTTGAATTGTCATTTCACTAGCTCTGATTCCCAGCTGGGTCCATTTTAGGCTCTGACTCCATTGTGTTAATTGTGCTGTATGGACAGACACAAAAAACCTTTTCTTCAGAGAAGTGCCTTCAACTTAATTTATAACAAGTTTCAATAAAGCAACTGTTGTAAATACCAGGGACTGAAGGGAGAGAA
Source organism: Dryoscopus gambensis (assembly GCA_013389985.1). Lineage (NCBI taxonomy): Eukaryota > Metazoa > Chordata > Aves > Passeriformes > Malaconotidae > Dryoscopus > Dryoscopus gambensis. The sequence continues at coordinate 144,816 of WEIT01017868.1, forward strand.
AGGAAAAAATACTCCCTTCACTTATACTGGTCTGGTAGCTGCACTGCTTCATGCTTCTGCATAAGCTGAATATGTTTTTTAAATTACATATACATAATTTTCAGTGGCCTTCTATCTACCTATTGTCAAAAATGATTGATTTACTGTAAGAAATATGGAGTAAGACACAAATACTGATGAGAATCTTGTCTGATACATCCATTTGTTTCATTTTTATTCTTTTTTATACAACATTGTTTTTTATGATATGAAGTGTTATTTATGATTTTCTGTTTGAAATGTATATGTGGAATGAAAACAAACTCAAAATAAAGCTACTTTAAAGGAATGACTCCTAACAAAAACCCTGAAATATTCGGTTACTTCTATCTGGTATGCTCATGATACAATTGATCATGAACGAGGCAACCAAGAAAACTCTGTTCCAGGGTTGGCTATCTTTAAATTTTTTCGTTTTCCAGATGACAGATTTCTCTGTCTTTCTCTGTACAAATAACACATTGTGAACTAAAATATGAAAAAAGGCACTGTTTAAATGCAGAATTTGACTGTATTTATCAAGCACTAAAATCTATTAGTGTCATGCAGAAAATAAATTAATGAGTCTATCACTTTTTAAAAAAATATTATTGCTAATGATTACATTATACCAGCACCCACGGGGTTATGGTACTTCCCAAACATAATAGGAAAAATATCATGTCAGGAAAAGTGACACATAAAAATAGGACAAAAAAAAAAGATACCCTGGCAGGATATTAAGCATGAAGTTTAAAAGGGATTATCTACCTTCTTAAGGACTTTTTCTCATTCTCTTGATTTTGACACCCTTTTTTTACAAATAAATAACCACCACTGTGATCAACTCTTATGTCTTGTGTTCATGCCTTTATCTCATTTACAAGCTAAATTTCATCAGTTGGAAAAAATACTGGGGAGGACCCACTGACTGAAAAATTCAAGGATTTTACAGCCACGATAAAAGTGAAAAGGAATATGTCCTAGTGAAGATGTGCTGTGGTTCATCCAGACAGGAATGTTAGGAAAGCAAGGACAATCATCTGAAACAGAGCAGGCAACAGGTAAAAGGAGAAAGGTAAACATCCAGGTAACTGTTTGGAAAAATGTAGTTAAGGAGTCTTATCAATGCTAGGTTTCCAAACTGAACCAATCTTTCCAGTGTCATTACTGTTCAGGACTTTATTAA
>WEIT01017871.1:1443-17850 GCA_013389985.1 Dryoscopus gambensis
AGGTACCCAAAAGGAAAGTTTTCTGGATACTACTCTACAGGGAAATCTTTCAAGAAGAAACAGGTTATGAAGCTCAACTTAAAATAGTAACAAAAATGCATTTGGGGACTAGAAATTACCAGAGTATGATAATGTAGACAAAACTTAGATGAACAGCCCTACTAAAGTGAAAGGAGCAATTTCTTTTAATTGTACATCCTTTCACAAAATGCCTTTGCATAAATTCCCATAATTGCTCTTCTCCATGATCCCTCAAAGAGTTAGACAAAAAAACACTACTTACAGCACTGTTTTAATACCAGGTTAGTTCTAGATGAACTATAAAGGCCTAATGTAGTAACGGCACAATCTTAATAACTCTACCAACTCTTTTAATTTCCCTCTATCATGTCTGTAATATTTTTGCCTCACTTGCCATATATAAAACCCTACATGTCCTCCATTTTCAATGTCTGTTTGAGGACTTATACTTTATCAGATACAGAGATTGAAAAAAACATTAATAAAAGCAAATGCATGGAAAATTGTTTCCACAGAAGAGAAACCTCTGTCTTAAGTACAGTTTTTAAAAAAAGTTGGATCAATTAGCAATCTGTGAATGTTAGAAATATCTTAACAATGTCTCAAAGATGAAAGAGCATATCAAAGAATGAGGAAAGGGGAAAAAATTAAATTATGCCTGTAGTCATAATGAATCAAAGCCCAGAAGGTGGTCTCCAAATCAGCAGGTTTTGATGAAATATTAAGAAAAATTATTATTGATGAAAAATGAATAAGCTCTTTTTGATTTTAGCAACCTTTAAATCCCACTTTGCTAATTAAAATAGCTTCAGCACAACCCTCCATTCCTTGATGGGCATTTAGCAATCCTAAAAACTAGTAGGTTAATTTGACATTTTAGCCAGTATGCATAGAGTTTATCTTAAGCTGGCAAACACAGCACAGTTTAAGATGATGTACAAAACAACAGACAGCTAAACCTTCTTCTTCTCCTTTTTTCTTTCTTTTTTCTTTCTTTTTCACACAATATCTACTTATGCAATTATAAAGTAATGACAGGCAACTTCTACTTGTTTTCTCTGCAGCGTATAATACCCAGTAACATATACTACCACTATTAATGAGCCACGAACTATGTCTTGGGAAATAAAGGCTGATGCTAATATTTTCTGTCCTCTTTGTTTGCCAGGTCAGAGCTCTTTCCATCCCAAAAGATAAGTGGAAATGAAAAGTCTGAGGGACATCACTTCTCACATCCCCCGAAGTCTAATTCTAATTGCTTTTTTTAAATGTTGGTAGCAAAATTATGTGTTCTCTTTTCATCCCAGTTTGTACTGTGCTGCCTTTTAAATGGAAACCTAGGAATGAGGGAAGGCTGTAATCAACAATGAATTGTTGCACACAGAAGACATTTCATTACAGAAAGCAATGCAACTCAGGCATGCCATGCATTATTGTTACAAAACTATACACACAAATTAAAATGAAGCAAAATCTACTCCTCTGGTTTTTCTTTCATAAATTAAGTCTTATACGTTATATCACTGTCTAAACTCCGGGTAGATGAAATTACCTATCTATTACGAATATGTCATCTATTTACCATAATAACATTTGATATATCCATCATGTAAGAAAGACTGCTATGAACACATCAAATTGAAAAGCTATTTAAATGCCACTAGTACTTTAAAGAATGAAAAAAATTTCATGGCAAGTAAGTCTGATTTTAGAAATAAGTCTGATGTTTTTCAGAAATACCTAATCATATAAAATAGGTCATGCAAGAAACCTTTCAATGTTTCACATCACAGTGTTTGAGCCTTAAGGAACAAGATTTCAAACACCTTATAAACCTGTTCTTTAACAATATATCATGAAGCACAAGGCTGTGGAAATACACACTGTTTTCTGAGTGACGAGCGGAAAAGCACTGTTTTTCAGCTTTTCAACCAAGAACAAACTGAAATGAGACCTTTCAGCAATTTCTCAGTTTCCAGGGCTGCCAGTGTGGTATGTTTCATACACATTTATTCGATGAGTTTACAAAATGTTAAAAGGAATTAACTACTTCCTCCTGCAACCTATATGAAGTGATGCTATTTTCCTTCCTGAAGTTTACTGCAGAGGATTCCTCCCCACAATTAGACTCCAACACTTCCGCCAGTGACAAAATAATTTGACCATAAGCAGGATGATTTGTCAGTCACATAAACAAACAAGACTGGCCGTAAGGATAAACAGCGTAGTTAAATATAGTTTGTCTCATCTGTGAAGGAAATTTCATTCATTAAAATAGAAAAGAAAGAAAAACCTTTCAAACCCTCCAACATCAGAAGATTTTACTGTTCATCCATTAAACTACATTAAAGATTGAACTTCAAATTGCATATTTAATTTTAGAAACTGAAAAGCCAAGATTTGGTGGAAACACAGCACTTTCTCCAAGCTCTTCCTGTGCGCCCCTCTCCTATATCCAGACAAATCCAAAATGAAGAACCCCTAGCTATTCAAATGCTTGGAAAAGAGAAGACTGAATCCTTCACCAAAGAGGAACAGATGGGTTGACTGGAGGGACATAAAAGACAAAAAAAATCACAAATTTGCATTCTATTTAGAAAGGGCCACCTTCAACAGCAACAACAAATTAAACTGATTAAATTATGGCATTCAAGTGAGGCACAACATCAGTTTGCAATCCAAATTTTGGTTAGTAGGACTTGTAAGGAACAGATTTTAGCAGTTTACACTGGTAGCATCAAAGCACTTGATTTAATGAATGGGAAAGCCTTTGCTTTTTCAGCTTTCTGTACTCAAATATTCCCCATAATTTTCTCAGGATGAAGAATTTCAAGTTGCATTGATGGCATTAGTGGGAAAAAAAGATGTGCATGTTACACACACAGCTGGGTTTTTGGACTGCAATCTCAAGCCGTACAATAACCATTTGATGGCTAAGACATTGCCTCTTCTAGCTTTTGCATCATGATTTGATCATAGTAGTATATATTTAATTTCAGTTTTCTTTTTTCTTTTTTTTTTTAAATTAAATATTAACTTCTACCATCTGCAAAAAAAGTAAAGGTTTTTCTCTTTTTTAATCCAAGCAACAAAACACTCAACTGATCTATATCTGAGTGCAAATTGCACGAATAGACCAACAAAAAGTGTTACTCATAATTCAGTTAGAATGTATTTAAAATACTAATATATTGTATTGAAGTGACAGGTTTTGACCCCTCATCTGCACTTAAAGGAATTGAAAATCACCCAGCTATGCAGATACTCTCAATTTCCAGCACAGGGAGCTCATCCGCAGTGTCCCAGAACAGGGGCACTAAGGGCACATTTGGGTGGGCCCCTCTTCACCTCCTGGTCTCGTAACCCAGAGCGGGAAGTTCACCTCTCTTATCTTTCTGTGCATTTTCCCACTGCAACCATTTGTAGAGGTACTAACTCCAGCTGCTTCTGTAAAAACAAACAAATAGCTGTCACACTTCAGACTACGCGGCAAGCCGGCCAGAGGAGAGGGGAAGAGAAACCACCGGCGTTTCAGGGAGGCTGTGGCTGTGGTAAATGGAGAAAGACGTGGTTCTCACAACAGTATCAGTGCTTGGTATCTATTCAGAGAGAGACCAGGACTTTCAAGTAATTAAAATGGGAGACCTGAATAGAGTTCACTGTAAGTCTGCCATTTATTCCACCAAAGTGGTAACCCAAACAGAAGAGTGCAATCACATAGTTTCACAATAGGGAGTCTACATAAATCCTCATGAATTTATATTAAAACTTGTCTTATATTCTATCAAGATGGAAGAACAAAAGAAAACAACCAACCCAAGATAATAAAATGCCAATGCTAATAGTGTCTATTGGGTTCTAAATATACGGGTCTATGAGAGACCAAGCTAATTTTTAGGCAGTCCTGGGGGCAAGGATTACTGGCTTATAGGATGAAGGGTAGAGAAACAAAAAAACCCAATGTGTTAGTGCTAAAGTGAAATTAAACCCCATGAAGAGTCTCACAGAGGCTCTAACTAATCCTTCTCTGGGTTATAACAGACAGAGGAGGAAAAATACCACAATGACTTCCAAGTATTATTTTCAGTTTTACACATTAGAGAACTGCAAATAGTTCATTAACCCACTGCTTTCCAGGCAGGTTGCCTTGGAGAGTCTGATTATTCCATAATGGCATAGGTGCCATTTCCCAGGCCAGGAAAGTCTTTCCAGAAGCCAAATTCTCACAGGAATTAAGCTTCATAATGCCACAAAAGAGTGACACTGACTGGAAGGTAAGGATTTAAAACCTGTGACTATTAATTTCTGAAACATTACTGATTATTTAGGGAGTTTGGAAAACAAGAAGGTCCCTGCTCTGAAATGCTTGCAACCTGACTGAGTATTCATAACATAATTACCTGCAGGAGTGGTACCTTCCCCTGTAGCACAGTATCTGTAGGGCTCTGATGGCAGAGGGTGATAAACAGGAGAGAACAAGGGATCCAGGAGATAGGAAAACACTTCCAGATCAGCGAAGAGAAGTAAACAGAGGTAGGAGGAAAGAGCTTACTCATAATCTTATTCAATATAGGTTGTTAGCCTTCTGCAAAGCTCTGCAAGTTTTAAATGTCACTGGATAGATGGTTTGCAGTGCCGTGGCCTTTCCCTTCATGAAAGTGCTCTTCAAGTCAACTTCCAGAACCATCAAAAAATCTCTTCATCTAAGAAACATCCTAGCATGTACAGGATGCATCACCCTGAGTAATAACTCCTATCTATCTCTGGTGGGCCTGGCGGTAAGCTCAGATTCCTATGCATAAATGATCCCACAGACTTAAGAACACTCCTGTGACTGACACCACTAATAAAGAAGTTTAATATAGCTGCACAAGAGCCTGCTTTTTTAAACAAATATTTATCCAAGCACAGCAATATAGTATTTCATAGCTTTCACGACCCATTCTGCTATTGCTAAGAGTTATTTTATACACACTAGAAAGACAGGGTCTGCTTATTTCACTTTTTACATATTCTTTTATTATATTAGAATGTTTCTATGCAGTTTCCAGGTTTCATTACTCTCATGCCAATTTAAGCACAAAGATATCACTGAGAAAATCAAAGTTAACAGCTTAATAAAATGTTCTCCCTTTCTTTTTGGAAAAGCAGCAAGCGAAGTATGTGACTTGACCTGAAAAACAGCATCTTGCCCCTTTGCACTGAGCAGATGACAGTTAAAGGAAGTGGGGTTATTTTCAGTTCCCAGATATTCCTTTGACATAACTTGATTCCACTCTTGATAGAAAATAAACCAGTTCATAAAGGTCTCCCTTCTAAAATGAAGATTTTTTCTTTTAATGGCAAAATGCATGCAAAAAGCATGTGATTATGGTATTTATGTTTCCATTAAAATGTCTTCAGCAAGCTGGAGGAGTCTAACCTACTATTTTCAAGCTATTTAGATTTACAGCAGCACAGTGCCTATTTTATTTCAATTTTATTTCAATTTAAATGAAAGACAATGCACTCTTGGTGGGAAATGATTACAGAGTGACAGCCATTAGGAGTTGTCTCTCTATATCCTGCTCAGCTGTGGATGTCAGGTGATTGCCATAAAGCCCCACTGTATGGCATCATTGTCATCTACATGAAAAATAGTATTGATCAGTCGTGCAGCTTCTCTTCTCTGTGATGCAAAACATACTAGAGACATTTTTCAGCTAAGCTGAAAGCCTTGTTCTCAGGAACTATGTTCTTGAGACACCTCTTTCCTGAATGGTAAAATAAACATAGATTATATATTCCACCTCTACTTCTCTCCATTAATGCCTAATATAGAAGTGAAAAGCTTCTTAGCAGCCTGTCTCTGCTGGTGGTGCACTGGATGGAGCTGATGTCACAAGGGCAGCTCATGTTATGTGGAGCTACGCTGATCATCAATCTCTTCCAACATATTTGTTTGTTTATTTATTGCTAGAGCTTCATTTCTTCTAAGCAATAAATTCCTTTGTTAAGAAGGACAATCTGCTTTGATTCTTTAGGGTAAAGAACAGAAAACAACTTTTTTAGTGCATCTTTAACTGATATGATCACTGAAAAACCAAACCAACCAACAAAGCAACACTTTCCCCTCTAAATCCCACCAATATCCATTCATGCTTGAACACTGATGCAATACACATCTGCATTAAAGTAATTCTAAACCAGTTTCAAGTCCTGTAAGGATGTATTTGAGTAACATTTACTATTTACAGGCTGGGTTTTTTTAATAGCTATTGTTGGTAAAACTGGGTAAAGCATAGTCACTTACACACATCTAGCTGTGTGTGTCTCCAATGAGTGAGTTAACATCTTTTTCTCCTTTGCTGTATTTTGACATTATATGATCTACTTTCTATTTAGAGAAATGGACAGACAAAGTTTAAAGAATAACCATGTTCTTCTTACCATTTTGTACTATCTATCTACACTGATGAGCAGTTTACATCCTTGTCCTCCACTTTGCTAGTCACTATTTGCCATGATACAGTTAAACTTACAACTGTTGGTGGCATGTGCTGATGAAAGTAATAGAGAAGTTGAGGGAATAATAAAGAAAAACAAACCCTGACAAGGCCTCACACACAGGCACAGTAATTCTCTTGCAAGTTACAGAAAAATTTGTCATAAGTGTTCAGCATTGGTATGCAAACTATTATAGTACATTTTGTTACGGGCTCCTTTGTAACAAACTTTTAAATAACCTTTTGGACATACTTAAATGTCAAATTTTGTTTGGCACTAAGCACCAAACTTTAATAGAACTAACATTTCCCATATAAACAATGCTGCTTTTAATATGAACGTGCTAAAGATTTGAGCCAGCCTGGCCATTACCAGCTCCTGGCAGTTCAGCACAAGGGTAACACACTGTGAGTGATTTCCCTTCCTATCCACAAAGGCTGGAAGCAACTGTTTCTATTTGGGTAACCTCTGAAACACCCAGAGGAAAAGAAAGAATGGGAGGGCAAAGGAGTAAAACACACTGAAAATAACACCCTCCACAGGTGAACACTAACGTGCACAAGATTTTAAGGATGCAGAACTGCAACCATCTATTTCCCATCAAATTTTTTGTAGCATTATCAGGACAAATCAGACTGCAGAGAAGAGAGCTCCATGGAGAAGAGCCTTGAGCAGAGGCACTTGGATGCTTGGTGTCAAAAGGGGCATCATGGATGCCAAGTGAAAGAGGAAGGTCTTACTGCTGGAAAGGGATAGCAAGAAACAAGCTGCAATGCACAGACAAGGAGACAAAACAGTTAACAATCACCTCAGGTCCACACGGTAACAACTGATTCTTAGAACAAGGCTCAGATGATGCTTTCTTAGTATATCTAAGACAAAGCCTGTAAAAGACAGAGCAGCCTTTGGGAAGGTACCTCAGCCACAATCCAGGCTCTCCTGTTGAACATCACGAAGTCAAGCTCCCAGATATCCTTCATACACCTCAAGGACAACTGAAAGCTGCTTCCTCACAGCTGTTACACCTCCTCCATGCCCAACCACATGATCTTTAGGTCCCTTCCAAGTCAAACTATTTATTACATGATTCTATGACACTCTCTCAGCACCTCTTACTGCCCAAAGTACAGACCCAGCTTTTGGGAGAGGTAACTTTGAGCCTGAGATTGTGCACGTCACTGCAATTCCCCAGAATGTCTCCTGGAACCAGGTGGGATTCGGCATCTCCACAGCTTGGTTGTTAATAAAGGTGAGAGGAGAGAGAGAGGAAATAAAATCCCATACACCAGACCTTCATGCCTCAGACCCCTGAACAGATATTTCAGGGCATATTTATAGCAAATAATAATATTTTTACACCTGAATTAAATATTTCATTCTGGGTGTCTCTCGCCAAATGTGTCCCCCTTTATCACAAGACTAGGGGTAGTTTATCATGCCCCATTTCTAGTGCCCTACTTGCGTTTTATCCCTCTGCTCAGGCCCGCTGTGTGTGCTGGCTCTTTCCTTTTGTCACAGCATGATCCAGCTGTGAGCGACAGGACCCTCCATGCTCCAGGAGCAGCCTGAATGTACAAAACTACTGCACTGCTCTTCAGTCCTACCCATCTGATTAACATCAGATTCCCCTGGTACTCCGTTATCTTCCACTTTACTCACTCTCTCCTGGCTCTTTTATCAGCCACCACACAGAGTTAGCTGGGTCACGCAGGTCTCCTATTTTGCTGTGCCAGGTTTGTATCAAAGAACTTTTTTTTTGTTGATGTGACATTGATGCCATTCAACTGCAGCATGAAACACTGCCTTTGGTCTAACAAAAACAGCCATGAGAGTCACCACGTGGCAGACATATCCAACCAAGATATCTCGATTTCCAAAGGCAAAAAAGTGCTGAAATGTCAGGCACCTGGGTATAACAGTGCCAGCCAATATAAGGCTAAGGAATATAAAATTTCAAGGACACAGATGAAGCTGTCATCTTTTTAACATTATTTTGCTTCCTTCACTGAAATAATGTACTTACATCCACAATATACAAATTATTTTAATTTACAATGAAAAGTAGACCTTTTATACAGCGCAAGAGAACAGTGCAATTAAGAAAATAAAAAGGCAGCTGTGCTACTGATTTTTAGTAAAAATGTATGCAATCCACAATGCATCTGAGATTTTCTTATTTGTCACATTAGAGGATGTATTTTTACCAAATTATGTAAAAGAGCTTTGCAAAATAGGTCTAGTGGAGAGTTAAATACAATACTCTCAGTACTCAAAGAGTTTTAGACATTTAGCTGAAATACAAATGACTAGAACAGAATGTGCAAGGTGAATGCCACTGCTCATGTAGAAGCTATACAGATTTCAAATACTGCAGGCAAAGACACTGCTTTGCTGATTTAATTGAAAGTCCAATATTTTTCTGCTGGAAAGAATGAGGTAGAAAACAAAATGAATGGCTTTACTGTGAACTAAATAAATAACTTCCAAATGAGTGAACGTCCTGCACTAGGATTTTAGTGTTATTTTTTGTAATGCTGAGAAAATGCAGAACTGCAACTTCATAGTAGTAAGCCAAGAAAAAAGATGTATTTTCATTATTTAAGCACAAAAAACCCTGTGAATTTTGCCTTTAACTATTTTTACTCTATGTTAATTTACATGCCTGTTTTAGCTTCAGGTTTTCAAATGAACTCAGAATTCCATCAACGAAACCGTAATTTTGCCCAGTTTCAGCACAAAAACAAGGAAGACACAGTTCAGATAAAGTACCTGCATGAAGAGTACAAATCATAAGCTACAACCCGAGAAGTAACTCATGACTGAAGCTTGGAATTTGCTCACTTGATCTATATCTAATCATAATTTGAGCTAAAATTATGAGCATAATTTGAGCTAAAAAGCTCAAACTTTTAGGCTGAAGTTCAGGACTACAGTAGGACTAGAATCCATGTAAGCTTTAACCCCTTTTTGCTGTAACAACATTAACCTTTCAGAGATTTTGTAACGGCTATAAATAGATTGGAAATGTTGTATTCCACAAGCATATCCACTAGAGCTTTGATAAATAAACCTGATTACGTTAAAAATTTGAATTTAATTCCAATGACACCCAACAGTGATTCCAAAATTCCAAACCATCCAAAGAAAGAGAAGAAATGTGGTTGCTCTGCAGAAAATAACTTTCCCATCCCATTCTGTAACAGGTTGATTTGAGTGAGTTCAATACTGTTCTACATTAATAAAAATTAGTCTTTAAAAAGCCATTAATAAAAATGCAGCTCTGCCTTTCCAATTGATGTACGACCATCTCCCGTGACAAAAGCAGCACATGGGCAGTTTTTGAGAGGGAGTATTGATTGATGTGTGGTGCCTACCTGTCTACAGGTGAAGACTTTGAATTCCGTGGTTTCTTCACTTGGGCGTACAGGGCTTCCACTGTCTGCCCTTCCCTCGGGCTCTGCGGTCGGGCGTTGAGCGTTATCGTGCCGCTGTTTGGAGAGTCATAGGCAGCGATCCCAGCATACATCGGATCTGCATCGCAGCCAAACGTCCGGTTAAAATCCTGGATCTCCGCATAGTCACGTTCCCGAGCTTGTCTCTCTCGAAATTCTCGAGTTTTCGCTTGAATTCTGAAAAATTAAAAGAAGGCTGAAACCAATGGGTGTCCCCCCTGAGGCACTTGAAAGCAGCAGTTAGCTGACACTTTAGGTAGCCTTTCTTAATGGAAACCAGTGAAGGCGTCCAGTTTCAGTTTGCCGTGAGGTCTCAAGTTTACCTTGGACATTGAAGCCTACACCGAAACAATGCTACAATCAACAGTGGTCTTTCAGGAATACGCCAGATTATCCACTGTCTTTTGTTCCACTGTTAGCTAAATAATGACTAGCCATAGCTGCTGGTAAACAGAGTTAATCTATTGCTTCATGCATCTAAGGGTGCCTGTGCTATTATCTGACCTGTCTGAGAATGGCCCAACACCATTCATATTGTACTGGACTCCATCAAAACTTACCAGATTTAATGGTTCTAATGCATGTGTTTAGAGATGAATTTTAATGCATTTTCTTAGCTTAAAAACTCACACTTTTTCAGAATTTTAAAGCTGTGTAGGGATAGGATACACGTATATATGTTTGCATGCATGCAATAAACAGCAGAAGCAGATTCTTGTACAATTCCTTTGAAATGTGCATGCTTTTTAAAAAATATAAACAAACTGAATCTGGCATCTCTCAAAAGCAGGCTGCATCTTCCAAGAAAGTAAAAACATGTGCCTTGTGTTAAAGTTACAAATGAAAGGTGATGCTGGACAGGGTTTATATCTATGTGCACTAATTTAGCTGTATGATAAAAAGTGACAGAGAGAAACAGATGACATTTAGGAATCTGACAAGCATGAATTGAGCACAGGTCATATTTTCAAAAGCACATAAAGCTATTGTAAAAATTTGATCTGGGCTTCAAAGTTTCTTTGGTATTTTATAAAATTTGATGTATTGCACACACATATGCACAGCGAACTGACCACAACCCCTCTTTACACTGTCTCCCCAGACCAACTTAATGCTCTGTCATTGTCGCAAAGCGAAGCACTCAGCTGTCCTCTCCCTTCCATTAGTAAAATGTGCCCCTTTTTCATCTAATAAAGCCATGGCTGCAGTGTGGCAGCATCCATCCATGAGACTACAGCTCTGTGAATCTCTGCTGTGTGCCACTTCCAAAGACATCTTGTTCACCAACTTTTAAAAAGAGCAGCCTATTCAAAGCCTCTGTCTCTTTTGAAAGCAAGCCTCTACTCTTCTGAAGTTAGAAAAGCCTTAAAGTTAGGTAACTCTGACATTCTTGGAAATTTTAAAATGGACCCTTCAAGACTAGTTTTGCAAAAACAAAAAGGGATACACAAAGGGTGGGATTCAGACTGCAGATAAAGATATGAGATCTTAGTGCCAGCAGCAGGTGAGCTCAGAGCAGCCACGTGTGCAGGCTCCTCTTACGGTGGGTGGGAGCTGCTGGCAGCAGACTCCAGAGTTAGGAACCATCCATGTGTCAGAGCATGAAAGGAGTCACTCTAGAGACACTTCTGATGCTGTTGCTTAGGTCTTCCTTGGGAGCTTGGATACCCAGCCTTGATTCAGCTGCTCAAACATAAGCAGCTCTGGCCACCTGACATGCCCAGGTAATCCTGATGGATTTGCAGCTGCTGGGCAAGGTCTCCCACAGGTCACACTGAAGTCTCAGAGACTGTGATAACCCAAATGACACAAGTCATCTGTATTCAAGCATGAGAATCCAGCCCTGAGCTGGTATGTGAGTATCATAAATGTGTCCTCCTTAGACTGAGTTCCAAGCAAATTGTTCCTTTACACTAACAAAGATCACCATAAAATAGAAGGGAATACAAGGATGGCACAGATACCCAGACATGTTTTCCCCCACAAATCCTGCAAGTATTGGCCATGGATAGTGCTTTGGGATACAACTGATTGGCTGAATTACCTTCAACAGCCAGAGCCATCTACACTGGTGGTTCACTGATTCACTTACACGCCCCAAGTTATGTTCAGTCACAGTGAAAATCAAAAAAAAAAAAATGAAAAAAGTTCCATTTAAACTAACATAACTTTTTAATTTTTCAAATACAAAATTATTTTCTTTACCGGTTGCTTTTTATTTTAATAAGGAAAAATGAAGTGAAAACTGTAACACTAGTCAGCTGAGAGAATTTTCCTCTACAATTTCAGCAACATCAGACTGAAACTGTTTTTTGCTTAATTTACAGTGGAGAGGGACTCAAGTTTAAATCCAAAACTCATTTCAAACTTAAACAGGGTTTCTTCAGGTCCATTTTAAAATAAAAATATATATTTTGCACTCTTCTATATCCCAAAGCTGTAATTCAGAAGTGTTACAGCTTTAATCAGTTGGAAGCTATCGATGTAGGAGGAAAAACAGGTCTGAAAACCACCTGTGCATGATGATTTCTCTCACTGCAATGTAACTCCCAATTTGTAATCCTGTATTAACTACCCTGTGAAGAAATGAACTTATCTACTGATATCTGTCCTCTGAATGGGAGAAGCAAAAGAAATCAGAAATTTCCTAGACATTGGTAGCTTTAATTTTCCTTTAAATGGACAATTTATCATCAGATGCTGGAACAGTCTGACACCAATTTGAAAGAAAAAAATCCATGTATTTTAGATAAACAAAATTTCAGTGCATGAAATCAGACAGTATAACAATAATTTGGCATAGAGTAATTCAAGCAGAAGAAAACATTGTTACCTGAAGTGCTTATAAAACAGAATTACCTGGTGGTTACTGGTGATACCTGCCTTTGTTACACAAACTGCTATGGGAGAGTGTGGTGAACTCAGGGAACTTTTGACCATGAAGATCACATCTCTCCCTGCAGGAGCAGACATGAGTGCTCCCTATTGCATGTGAACCACCTTTTCTCAGGCATCTGCTTATCGGATCTTTAATAGTTTGGATGCTGAGCCATTTGCAGCCAGAGCATTCAAGTTTTCCCATGTATGGCTCCATGAGGGACACTTATTCCCATTCAAGTGGGAAATAACTGATTGTTGAAGTGTTATGCAAGTAATTATGCTCACATCCACCAGGAAAATTTTTAGAATATTTTCTACAATTGCTAATACAATGTATTAATACACATACATGGTATTAAAAATCAGAGTCTAAACACATTATTAATCATTCTGTTAATTATAAACAAAGTACCCAGGAACCATTTGCAATAACATTTAACAAACGATAACACTAAAATTAAAGGTATAAGATGTCCAACTATACTGAAACCCAAAATGTTCAGATTTTTTTCTTTTAATTTTTTTATCCTTTACATTTAAGTCAGTGTGAAAATGCTACCATTTTCACTTGACAGAAGTATAGGTATTTTGATTGCTGAACATATTTTTGAATAGTATTTAAAATATATTTGGTTTTGCCTTTTCAAGGACATACCACATTTAAACATTATGTCTCTCAACTTGAAGGAAACAAACAACTAGAGAAAAATATGTAGGCATATTCTCAAGAAGAATAAGAGCTCTCAGCTGAATACTGCACCATCCCTTTTGAATTATAATAGCTTTTAACTCTGAATATATTTTTATATAAGGACGTGAACTTAATGTGATGCTATATTTTATGTTGGCCCCTCTGTGCGCTCATGTGTGTATATGCATGATATGCCCTCAATCATTTGTTAGCACATACCACATCAAGTATCTATACAGGAAATGCCAGTGCAGACTTTTGTGGGGAAGATTAAAATGGTTATGTAAACACACTGTGCAGCACAGATGAGAACCCAGAATGCACTCTGTACTTCAGCCCTAATCAGCAACACCCCTGCTTGAAATCCAGTATCTGGAGAAGTGTTTGACTACAGTGCTTTGGTTTCATAATGTGGATAAACGTATTAAGCTGTCTTCACTGAATTGTACTCCTTCATGACAAGGCACAATAAAAATGAATATGTCTGAGATTGCAGATCAGCTAATTTTGAGGATTTATGGCCCTCCTAAGGATTTTGTGGAGGTTTGATAATAATAATAATGCTTAACATTCACATGACTCTTTTCATTGTCAAAGAATTTTTGCAAAAACTGCTAATCAATTTTTCAGTGTTTAAATGAAACTGAACTTTTAAAAATACAAAAGCTATCCCAAGAAGTTTCTAAACCCTTCCTGCTGAAGTGTTAATACTGAAAATGTCAACAACACACTGTCATGCTTTTGAGACTCAAATTATAACGTTCGGTAAAGTATAAACTATCCTCATGCATTTGTGTGCCATTCAATTCAAAAGCTAATGATAACTGCTTCAAATGACAATATTGTTAGCTGCAGAACTTCCTATAATTGTTAGAAGAGCTTTTCATTGCAAGCTAATCCAGTAATGATAGACGTACCCATTGTACAGCAATTCCTATGCACATGAAATGGTGGTCACAAAAGGAAGGCAAAAGCTTAAGTGCAGATGTCCCCAGCAAACAGCAGCTATCTTGTTCCCTTCTTCAAAACTGTGAGTGATATTCCGCTTTCAGATGAAGGCAACTCCCATTTTAGACACCTAAATTTAGGTGTCAAGGTATGTTTTGAATTCCCAGGAGAGCTGGTCAATATTTAGTCACATCAGGCAGCTGCTGCATGGTCCAGCACACAGTTCACTCGAACATCTGTAACATGGCCATTTTAAGGTGAAGTCAAACCCTTCTCCAGGCTCCATCAACTGGGTTGAGTAGCCCTTCCTTGACCACAAAGGGCATTTAGCCATGTAACTCATATGTGGGTACTAAATAACTGTATCAATTTGAGATTCAATTCCACCCTGAGCTGAATGTTTACAGCAGTTTTCTGAACTAAACTTTAACTGTTTTCAGCAACAGAAAAGTCAGATCTCTGGAGCTAGCTGAGCTGTTGTTAATAAAAGTGAATAACCAAAGCTGTCAAAAGAAATCAACCCTCATTTCATCTAAAGTTAGGAGTAAACTATAAATGTATCGCAAATCCCTTGGGACCTTCAGTCTCCTTTGTTTGGATTTTTTCATATTGGTGATTTAGGTCCTTGCAAAAAAATCACTACTTATCTTGATTGATGAACACAGCATGGGAAGGATATTCATGGCTAGTGCATTACATTTGCCATTGCAATGGCAGCAATGTCCTCCCCCAAGAGCAGAAACAAAGTTGGCTGCTATTTCTGGTGTGCAATTGCTTGGTCAATTCAATTAATCCTCCTGCTGCTGCCAGGATTCAGCTATTGCCCAAGTGATAATCCACACCCTCATCTTTTCCACCGAGTCTCACTCATTTACAAAATCCGTATTGAACGCTTGCAGTTCCACATATGTGAGATGGCTGACAATGTTTATCAAGGATAGAAACAGCATTGTGTAAGGACAGAAGCTAAATGACAAGCCATTCACGGCTGCCAGTTCTCAGTTCTTCCACCATCAGACTGGCATGCGCTGGGATGATGGATTGGAAACAGAGGAAAACAACGACATGTTTATAAAGCCAGTCAGCTTGTTCAAGTTAGTCCAGTGGGATGAGCACATTCAGTCCAATTTTTGCCAGATATCGCTTCTAATAAAGAGGTCAGAAAGTGCATTGGCCAGCAGCCAGATCTTGTCAAATTTGTCCCCTCCTTCTTCTCTAGTGAAAAATACCTTGCAGGCACAGCACACCAGGTCTCGCTGTTCCTCCCCCAACCTCCTCAACTGCCTTCAGGGCTTTAATGGCCCTTTTTCTAATTTTTGGCAATCAAATCAATATGGGAGTTTATCCTCTCCTTTCTTTTTCTTTGACCTTTGTCCGGAGACAAGCAGAATTTTTCTGACAACTACCCTTCTAATGAGGGTACCTTGATTATAGGCATTACTGAGATTTCACTCTGAACCGGCATATGACACTTAGCTTTTCTTACCATGATTAGAGCTAGTCAGTTATCACAGTTATAACCACCTCTCAGCAAAGCCATCTGCTTTTCTGGGAAAATCATTCCAAATGACCGCTGTGCACATTGGATAATCATGGCCACCAANTCATGGCCACCAACAGCAGTAGCTTGTAAATAAGAAAGACACCTCCTCTTCCTCATTTTCCCCCATGTCATTCAAAACTTAAACATATTAAAAAAAAAAAAGTCAGAAAACACTGCTATGTAAATATAACTTTTAAACTGAAAGGCTAGAGACCAATCTTTTTCAAGTCAGTAAAAGAAAAATATTGACAGTTCTGTCTTATCTGCTATAGACATACATGTGTGGCCAGTTGACTGAAATATGACCATCCTCTGACCTCAGACACATGAGGAAACACATGCAAAATGTGGTCAGTTTGCACAAGCATACAGGGACAAAATCAGAA
>WEIT01017871.1:19918-67132 GCA_013389985.1 Dryoscopus gambensis
CGGATGTTGCAGTAAACAAGAGAAAATCCTTGCTTACTTTGAGTTTAAAAATCTGCAAATTATCTTACTTATACTTCAGTTTAGCTTTCAGCCTACTTTGCAGTTAACAGTCTGCCACATTTTGGGGTGGAGGGTTTGTCTGCTGTGCTTTTTTTAAAAAATATGTTTCAACCAAAGAGAATGTTTCAGGTACACAGGCACTATAGGTCCTCTTGTCTCCGAAACAAACACTACCACAACCGAAATTTTCTGTCCTTATTTACATGTCTGATCCAAGGATCAGTGACCCCAGCAGTGGAGGATCACCCAAATGAGCAGCGCTGGTGGGTAACATCTGAATTCTGCAGTTAGATGTGTAAGGAGCAGCTGTTCCCGTGTGTGCAAGAAACAAATGACACAGGCATACCACATATCAAATGGTACCATATATCATACCATGAATCAAATCAGTCATTCCCAGATACTGCAGGCAGCGACTGGAGGTTGAGCTACAACACTGTTATCAGTTGGCTGAGCTGAGCCTATCCACCAGCCATGCTTCTCTAGCTGAAGTTTAGTAACAAAAGTGGCTACAAAATTCTGCTGCTAGCTCTATTTCAGGTCCATTGTTCTGTGTTCCTAGAGTACTATGTATAAAATAGCCTAATCCTGAAGTTGGAAAATGAAACAGTATGAAGTGACAAAAAATTGCAATGAAAAACCTCACAACAGAACAAAGATTATGTGAATCTCAAACGCTGAAGAGGAAAGAAAAGGAAAAGTTAAAAAAAACCCCAAACCAATAAAGAATATATAGCTTAAAAGTCAATATCTTAGCTCCAGACTCACAAACTCACACCCACAACACTTCTGAGGATTCACTTCTAAAACCTTACTGGGTCACAGTACTGAGAGCACAAATCTATAGCATGGCCAGAAATAGAGCCAGGTGTCCCATAACTCAAACTAAAAGGTTTGTTCTAGTAACTGGTTACAAAATAAAGGTTGCAGCTGTGGTGTGGAGGGAGGATTGATCTGCCTGTTACAAATGTATTATTAGGTGTCTTTCTGGCTAGTCAAATACTTGCTGCTGTACTTAAGAATTAGAAAAAGGAGTAGGATTAGTGCCTTGTTTTACTGTCAAACAGACTCCTGTAGTGCAGTGTGGAAAACCTGATAGGTTTTGAGTTCTGTTCAATTCAGCAACAGAAAGTTCAGTAAGTAAGAAACTATGGTCCAGATTTTTTAATTCTCAAATAAGTCTTTGCTACAGTAACTCTGCCACTAAAGCAGAGTTCGTATGACACCAGAGGACATGCTGCTGCCTTAGCCTAAAGTTCTTGGCATTTTTAAGTCAAACATTTTAGTTCAAAGTAAGAGCTGATATGTGTAAGAGAGCACTGCATTTATATGATCTGCAAGACACCTTAAACTAATTTGGAACACAGAATATTATAAGGACCACCTAAATTATGTTTTTTCAATATATTGCAAGGGACTTGGCCAGACCTTGCCCAGTGCAATGTGTTGAATCACTAGAGAGAAATAATAGACAAAATATACTTTTAGCATGATGTCTTAAAATCTCCATACTTACAGTATGTAGCTAGAGAATATGTGGTGTTTTGTTTAAAAAACTACTCCAGTAACTAGTATTCTACAAAGGCTTCAATTTACATATCTCCTGAAGTCAGTATTTTTATGAAGTGGAACTGGCCTGAAATGTTTTTCCAAAGCTCAATATTCTCATGCTTCATTTCTGTGTTCTCTTCCAAAAATTATTGCCATTGATTTTTTTTTTTTCATATCCTGCACCCTCATCCATTATGTAAAAAACCACTGCCAAAAACAACGCTACAAATCTCAGTGAAACTGAGACAAGCAGACCCCATCACAAAATAAGTGAGAATGAGAAACATATTGCTCTGATTTTCTGATCACGGAGGAATTTTTCCTCTCCTCTGTTACGGGATGGGAAGAAGGTGAAAGTTTTTTGTTAAAACTGTACAAATTACTTATATTCTAAATGCTTGCAGTAATAATAATTTTAGAGTTTAATAGTTTTTCTGAAAGCTGTTAAGTGGCATCAAAATACAGCAGCAGCAAAACTAATGCTGAACCTTTGAGTTACTTCAAAACCACAGATAATTCTTAGGCAATGTAAGAAACAAAAATCCTTTCCTTCTCACAGTATGTTGTCTTTTTTCCTTAAAGTAAGATGAAACTGCTCGATGAAAATATTTTGCTTAAGGGGGAAGAAGTTGGGGTTTTCCAATAAAAATATTATGGTCTCTCTGGGAAATCTGGAAAGACGCCAAGAGTGTCCTGCTGTTCAGCCCCCTACTCCATCTGATACTTTAACAGTTCCAGATGGCCTTTACTACAGGATGACCTCCCCTCTATTCTTTTATTATGACCTTTGGGTCACAAATTATCTATAGGATGCTGCTGTCATTCTGTAACACAGTGCTGTACTCTTTCATCTAAAGAATAAAGATGCTTAACATTAAAACTCATCTTTGTTAGGCTGACCTTCCAATGATGATCAAACCAGACAGTTATTCCAATCAATGTCATTGCTGCAGAAAATATGTTTCATTTTCTGCAACGCCGACATTAAGAAACTAAGGCATGGTTTTAAATCAAATCACTTTTGCAATCCTACTTGGCTAGAGAGCATAGCCTGTTATACTCATTTAAAATATCAAAAATATTGCTGCAACAGTTTTGATGAGTTACATTGATTAGAAGGATCTGGTGGGTTTGTTTTTGTAAATTATTGATGTGGTTTTCATCCAAATGTCATTGATAGGAGGTAATAAAACTTTATGTAGGTTTTATTATTTGTCTTTCTGTATCACCACTAACAGAACACATTGAACTTACATAGGAAAATGTAATAAATAGTCCCAATGTACTAAATAAAGTAATAAGGTTAATTTCTTTCCTGCTGTCAGTAAATTCATGTTAGCAGTCTCTCGTCAGCTTGACATCAATTAATGATTTTAATTCTAGACTCTTGTCACAGTACTCACCACCCTTTCGTCTAATTAAAATGGATGATGCATGATGAAGGGAAAACACAAGACTTCTGTTCTTGTTGTAACATTTCTATTCATTAGTACACTTTTACAACAAAGGGTTTGTGGCTTTAATGGTACTAGAGGAGGATGAAGAGAAGTTTATTACATGTTGGAGATAAAGACCCATATACCCTTAGGAAAATATAATACAGGAAGCATTTTATGGAATAACCGAATCCTTCAGGGGGGGAAAAAAATCAGTGTTATTTTAACTACTAATGAACAGGCAGAATGTTTCCCTCTAAATTTAGGGGGGGAAAAAATGCGTGAACGACACCCACTCTACTCGCAGCCTTGTTTACATCCGCACAAAAAAAGTGCTGTCAGCCTATTGCTCGAGCTCCAGAAGTAACAGCAAATCCGCCAGGGCAGGACAGACGCCCGGCCCGCCTCCCCGGGCAGCGCCTCCGCGCTGCGCCCTCCCNGCTCCCCCTCCCGGCCCCGCCGCTCCCCAGGCACCTCCCGGCCCGGGGAACTGGCGGCACTCGGGGGACAGCGACGGCGGAATTATGTAAATATAGCTCCCTTTGTAACCCCGAGGAACAAAAGGTCACGTTTGCCAAAATAGAAAGGGGGGAAACCCGCACAGCAGGAGGTTTCTGCTCCAGACGGGAACTGTGCACATGCACGTACCCAGCGCGGTACCGCTCTGCCGTGGTATCCGTCCTCCAGCAAGCACCACAGAGGCTGGGATTGTGCAGCTGCTGTTACAGAGCAGAGCGAGCCCCCGGCTCCACAGGCCCCCATCTGACCTCTCCATCGCCCTCCCAGCATCTCCGGAGCCTCTGTCACCGCGCTTCCACCAGCACAACACATTCATTCTCTCCTAAAAGATTTCTCCTCATCTCCTCAAGACTGATCCTCCCAACACAGGTGTTTAAGCACGTGATTTTGCATCCATTTCAGTGGAAGTTAAGGAAGAATACAATACTAAGATTAAAACACTTTTATGGTAACACAGAGATTTACAGAACATTAGTAAAGCTCTTAAATCAGTGTATTAACCAAACAGAGAAAATACTCTCTAGACTTTGCTTCCAAGCGGAGGAAGTGCCTCTAGAGGCGGATTACAGCATGAGCACTGTTTGCCCACAGACGGATCACGAACTCTGAATCATAAGACTACATGAGAATTGCAACTTTCATCTTTTAAGCATTATCCAGCAGTGAACCATGCTGGATTCAGATAAATTTCTTAAAAACTTCACAAAGAGATACATTAAGTTCATTCCTCTGTTATCTACTAGCCGGGCACAAAGAGAAAAGTTGTTCAGGTCAGGGAGAACTTTCTTTGCTAGAGGAAGTCAGTCCAAGGCTGAAGATGGCTGGCACATACGGCCTTGCCATGGGTGGCAAAAACTGCACATGCCTGTGATAAAGAAGGGAAGACCATAGGCAAAGGTTTTGGATTTGCTGACGATTTATTTTGTAATGAACACAAAGTTGAAATGGAAAGAAAAGGAAAGGAAAAAAAAATCCCAAAACAAATCAACAAAAAATGAAATTTAAGGAAAAATGCAAGGGTGGAAGAGGGAGAAACAAAGGTATCAGAACCTGCTGTTGGAGGTATGTCTCTCTCCAGCAAGGGCCACCAATAACAACCAGAAGACAAAACCAGTAGCTTTTCTAAACAGTTCCATCTTCACATCTCCTAAGAAAGAGACTACACTAAAGGGCCTTGAAGAACTCAGAAAACATTTCAGGGCAATCAGGCTGCAGGACATCAATGGACACATTGGCTAAATATTGAGCAAAGCTACTCTGGGAGGCCCTCAAAGACCAGATGTAGAGGGTTTCTGGACTGAAAAAGTCTGTGGGCTTCCAGAGGTTTAAATGCAGCAGCACAGCACCCATATGAACTGATTCCTCTTGGTCACTGACAAAAGTGCAAAAATCTCCTTTTAAGTGTATCCAACATTGCAATGCTTGTGTCAAACTATAAGCAGTTGGAAGAATCTCTGAAAGCTCAAGATATTCCACGCATTTCCAGTCTGTAAAATCCAAGAGATCTTAGGAAGATATGCAAACCCCAGGTGCATCAGGAGGCTGGATTTAATAAAAGACCTTCTATAACAAAACCACAAAGGACCCAGGGCTGTTTTCTCAGCCTGTCTGAGTGAAGGTAGCATCTCAGTGGTACCCAGTTTGAGCAGTCCAGTGATAGACAACTTGACCACACAGCAAAGAGAGGCTCCAAATTAACATATAGGTAAAACAGCTGTGATCTGGCACAGGAACAGGGCTAACTGAATTTAGTTCTTATTCAGCTTCCTCAAGACGGAATATAGACTCTTTCTTAGGAGACTCAAGGCCACATTCAGAAAACCTACTGCCTAGCGTCCTGCCTCAAGTTTTTGACTGGTGTCACCGCTGGGGAGAACCCTTTCTAACAGCACAGTAGAGCCCAGCCAGATTTTCAGATCAGTGCTTGGCAGATACTCAAGGATAATGCAAGCAGACTTGTTTTTGTGCAGTAAACCAGTGTTAAAGCATAGTGACATGGGTCAATGTTCTATGGCCTTGGATGAACTGTTATTCCAAAATTTGGAGGATTTACAAATAGCAAGTATTTTACAGAATTTTTGGTAAGACTAGTGGGTGGTCTCATCAGGTGACACCCCTAATTGTTCCAGTATTCCTTGTCATTGAAAGCTGGCTGTATTTTCAACTAGATAACTTCATTTTGGGTTCAAATTTACTTTAAGATTGTCAGTAAACCTGCACCATATACATATATATCCAACATATATAGGATGTAGCTTAAGAGATACACAGCTTAAGAGATACACTCCTTAATCAAAGAATCACAGAATCAAGAAATTATTATTAATAATATATTTTTAAAGGCCATTTTATTAATTTAAGCATGGTAAATTGAAGAGCATTAATTTTCTTATTTGTCTCATAATCTATATGAACACTAGGTTTTAAAGAAAATACTACTGTAAGCACAATACTATTAAAATTAGTAAGTAAAGGCATAATAATTCCATAAAATTGTGGGCATGATTGATTTTTTAATGGGCTGTTCACTTGTTCTCTGACCCCCCCTAAGGATTTTTGCTCCTAGCCTCTCATACATAATAAATTCATTAAATCCTACCTATTTCCCCAAAGCATTGCATCATTTTAGAGGTCTACAGTATCAAACACCAAGTAAAACAGAACAAGTGAATTGCACTGCTAAAAAAACTGAGGCGAAAAAAACCCACAGAAAACAAAGTTAAAATAGCAGCCATTATGAGCCAACACTGGCAGTAATATTTTACTCTGTCTCCTAGTAAGCATTTTGAGGGATTGTTCAGTTAATTTGCAAGAGTACTCTTCATTACAACATGTATCTAACATCATTATTTTACAGGATCAAAAGGAAACTCTGCAATCTAACTGCAAAAATATTCAGTCTCTACGGACCAAATCAACATCTGAATTTTTCAGAAACATAAGGAAGCACCTCACACATTTGGTTGCTATTTTATTATCTTTTATTAGTTGTACATGCGACTACCCCAAAGAAGTTGCATTCTCTTATAGACATAACACAAAGGAAAGCAAATACACGGGGAAAGAGAGTAATGGGAGGAGAAGAACCCATGTTACTATAACATCAAGCTGTTATGAAGTTCTGGCACATGCATTTTCCGCAGTTTCAGTGAACACATAAAATTGTTTTTATGACACACGAGGAATGAGATTCCAGGAAAGATTCAAATTGGTTAGCATAACTTGATGGACAGGGATTAGGAATTTGCTCCATGCATTGGGGGCTATACAAATAATTTCATAGTTCTACCTTGGTACCCAGCGTGACTATTGCAACCTCTCTTACATCATCACATGGACAGTCTATACTCTCACCATTCTTACTGAGAGAGACAGAGAGACACAGAGACAGAGAGAGAGAATGAAGAGAGAGAAAACATTACTAACTCAGGCATCAAATCTTTCTTCCTTTTATAAATGTATATGGCTGATTTTCTGGGGACCTAATGTTACTAAGAAACCCTAAG
The DNA here is from genome assembly GCA_013389985.1 of Dryoscopus gambensis. Classification (NCBI taxonomy): domain Eukaryota; kingdom Metazoa; phylum Chordata; class Aves; order Passeriformes; family Malaconotidae; genus Dryoscopus; species Dryoscopus gambensis. The sequence goes on from WEIT01017871.1 coordinate 26,991, forward strand.
GGCCATCTGGGGCTCAGCAGCATGTGAAGCCAGGGCACAGTGTGGTGCTTGTCTGGCCAACCATTCCCTGCCCTCAGCTGGCCAGAGCAACCGAGGCAGCTTTCCATGGCTCTGTGCCCTGGCATGAGCTCTGCGGCTGCTCTATCCATGTGAAGGCAAGTTGGCTGCACAAACACCCTCATCACTTATTTCCTTCAATTCCAGTCTTCCTCTTTACCATTTAATCTGCAAACACTTAACTTTTAAAAATGGGGACAAATTTAATGACCCTGCCTCAGTTTTGTTAAAAAAGAGAAAATAAAAACCAATCAGACTAGTAAAAAACATCCAGGCACTGTAATCCAGCCACCTTCTACAATCAGAACAGATGGACAGAGAAAAGAATAAATTTTTACATCAGTTTATGATAGTATATCTGCTAAAGAGTAAAAAAATTCCCATGATGTAATCTAAACAGATGGTCACAAATGATAAAGTTTCTGGAGTTTAACAAGTTAAAGTAACAAACACACACTCCCAGCCTGCCTTAACTGTACCATAAATCACTCAACCCTAAAAGAACTGAAAGCAAACCATTTTAGGTTTAACTGAAGAGTCTACACAAGAGTTACTGTGGCTCTCTATTTCATTGAGCTATTAATGATGAAGCCACCATTCATGAATATTTGTTCTTATCTGCAGAAGACCAAAGTGCATAGAAATGATGGTTAAAGAGATCATTATGACTAATTAGTGATATCTCCTGTACAAGGACAAGAAAATTTCCCTCCAGAGTTCCTGCATCAATCCTAAATTTATGCCTGAGCTATAGCATGATTTTTAGAGAAATAATTCTAATGTACAGTTCACTTTCACTGCTAAATGTGTCTGAAAATATTTACCATTCAGCAAACTTTATAGTTTGTCTCTTTACTGAAGTGATGTCTACTCGAAGAGGTTGTTTCTCCACTCACATCCCCCAGTATTAGTTAACTGATAACATAAGCTTTTCAAGATTTTGACTAAATTGATCTGAGAGACATCAGAGTCTAGGCCCCAAATATCTAAGACTACAAGAGACAGGATGAAAAGTAGACTGGAAATACTGAGAAGAGCATATGACATATATATTATGTAGGTTTTTTTATGTTAAGGGAAGCTGACAACGAAAAATAGAGGTACTCACCACTCATTTTTACAATTAGCAGTTTAATATACATATCATTCCATAAACAGACTGCATGGCACATAAATAGACTGAACTCCAGTGACAAATATACTGGCAAGTATAATTTTTAGGTTTCTCCTAAATTTATCATTGAAAAAAATCTAGATATGCAAAACTTCGAAGAAAAATACAAAACATACTTCATTCTATATAAATATTTGTTTTCTGAAAGTGTCAATAAAATCAGTATAGAATATATAGAGAAAGCATTTCATTTTATTACTTCAGTCTCCCCAGTAAGAAAGGGAGCTCTGGGTCTATAAAAGATGCTTAACACAGCCAAAGGAGCTGGTCATACTAATGTCCAAAATAAATCCAGCTTTGTCTTGTTATTTAAAGTATATAAACATATCAACATGTGGGAAATTTCATCAGTGAAAATTGAACTTCAGTTATTTAATTTAAAAAACAAACTCTCTCTATCAAGGTTTAAGCAAATACTGAAGTCTACCTCTCCTGTTCTTGCTTCATTCGTATTCTCTCCTCTTCTGAAGTAAGAGCTTCCTGCACTTTTATTTTACCAGTTTTCTCACTCTTGTCATCTTTGCGATGTTTGCCAAACCTGTTAATAACACACAAAAAAAGAATCTAACTTGTGAAATGAACCAAACTGTATTTTCCTTTTCCTATGACAAAGAGCGTTCTCTAAGAACAACTGCTGTGAAACCAGGAAGGGAACGTGCAAAGACCTCAGAATCTCATTTTTTAATATTTTCATGCTGCTTTTGGTTTTTTTTTTTTTACATAAGTTTTTGATTTTTATTTTCATTTCACTCCTCTTAAAAGTTTATAGAATTCCTCACTGAAGAACAGAACAAACAAAATAATAATTGGACCACATTTATGCCAGGATTTTGGGGTCGCTATTCTTAAACAGACAGTCAAACAGTGTTTTAGAATGCCATTTCTGCCCAAGGACACAGCTCAGGTTTGCATTACGCGAAGGCTTCCCCATGTGAACGTGAGGGGAGAGGGACCTGCAGGTCTGACAGGTCCCCACACCCCACAAGGGCCGTTTCACCACACAGAGAACGTCATTCAAAACTCAGTTTATTATTTTTCAGCACCAGGGGTTTTTTTTAACTTTATTACTCATGACTCTTTCCCCACGAGTGTTCCAGAGTGGGAGGGTGAGTGGAGGGATGTCTGGGCTGCCCTAGACAGAGATGGGTGCTGCCAACCCAGAGTTTGCCTTCTTCACATCTCTTCCCCTCTAAAGGCTACATTTCAAATATATTGGGTTTCTTCCATATTTGCACATTCCACTGTTTTCTTAAACTTTCAGGGAGTAAAGAATTTGGCATTTGAGATACTCAGTTATTATTAGGACAAAATTATTCATATTTCTTAAGACATTTCTGACCTATTCTGGAAGGAATGACTTTCATATGGAGCGAACCAAACAAACACTTTAATACAACCTTTAAATAGATCTAAACTTTAGAAGAAAATTTTCTATTTAAGGCAGAAGGGCTAACATGTATCTGTTAAACAGCATATATACCAATTAAATGTGGCATCATTTATCACACCAAAAGCAGCAAGAATTTTACTTTTTTTATACCAAACCCTCATCTGAGAGCTGACTGACACTATGGCCCTTCAGACTCAGGTTCACATCAAAAGTGAATCACATTAAAGCACTGAGAGTTGCAAACAAACATGCCTAGCAATAGGACTGACAGGACACCACAATCGCTCACAAACAGTGAAATAAACCACAGAGTTCTTAAACCTTCCTTCTGACTTGTTAATGTAACATCCTTAAAATATTCAGGGTTCACCAGGCATTTCTAATATTTTCCCATTTGTTCCTTTCGATACTAGGACAAAGCCATTGTGTGGGTTGAAGACACACCACACAGCAACCCTGCAGAATGATTAACATCTGACCATTCAGTCAAGAGATATTATTTATATTGTGTAATCATGTTTATGACTCTTAGGGCAGCTCTTTAAAACCAAAACACAAAAATACAGCATAGGAGCATGTACATAAACTTTAAAGTGTGTGCCTGTTCTTCACACAGATTGCTCATTTCCAAAGTAATTCAGGCATCTGAAAACTAAAACTGTTTATTAATAACCCTTAAAGCAGAGGACACGATAGGGTTAAGAAATGCAAAATAGGGTGTAAAGTTAAAGTCTCTGATTTTATAATGTTATACATAAAACTGACATACTTAAATTCAGTCATTCAAAACACCAACACGTATCTTTTAAAACATCCACCTATTTATTAGAGAGTAGTCAAAACCATTATATAAAGCATTTACGTATATGACACAAGAGTTTCAAATCACGTTCCGGATGTTGCACACCAGGCAAAAGAGATTGGTTTATTTAAAATAGCCCTAAAACCTCAGGCTCAGAGAGGCGTTTTGGAAGGAAAACAGTGGAACTGAGCCATTCTACCCTGATACACAGAGTGCCTGAGGTGGCGGTATGGGTCTGACTGATGGAACATGCAGAGCTGTGAGGAGACAAGCAACATATGTGGCACTCTAGCACAGCATCTCTGGGATGCTCACATTTGCTTCTGTCTCCTGTCCTTCTTCAACCCATTTAAAACGTCAGGCAAAGCAAAGGAATCAAATTCTGGAGTACACAGTTCATTTTTGAAAAAGAAATTGTGGTTAAAAAAACATGGGGGGAAAAAAGAAAAAAATTGAATTAGTTATTGCCCATTAGGTTTTGGCAGCCAAACAATTTCTGCCACCATAAATCAATTCATTGCAAGTATGAACAGATATATAGTGAAATCAATACCTTATTAAAAAAATAAACTACACAGGAAATTTCTAATAATCCTTGTAAGCAATCTAGTAAATGTCCGGTCAGGCTGCAAGATTGTGGGAAGAGCATTTCTAATGTTGACATGTAATGCAAACCTAGCAAAATTCAATGGTTTGAATTTCCAGATCCAACCACACAAGCCCAGAGTGCACAGGGTTCATGTGCATTCCTACAGAGGCAGAGGTGGGCACCACATGTGGGGCACTTGGAGCAGCACCAGGGCTCAGTTTGCTTTGAGTCGTGAGCAAATTGTGGTAACAGCCCTTCTTCTCTTTCAGGGTTTTCTTCCAGTCATCTGGGAATTAATGTTCCTTCTGCCCCCGAGGACCATTCTGATAAAATCTCTGGAAGACAGCTCTGCTTCTTTCCCAGGCATTTCAGAGGATGGCCATATTGTTCCCACTCTGACCGGAGACTTTCCAGTGCCCATCTCTGACAAGCTCAGTGGTCATCCCAGCAGTGGACAGCCTGGCAGAGTATGAACCATGGTGGTCTTGCACAGGTGCCTTCTCTGGACTTTGTCACCCACAGAAGTGATATATCTGCCATAATCACCACTGCCTGTAACAAGTTCAGCAACATTAACTTCACTGTCCCTACCCTGGAACTCAGAATAACACCATCCTCCCGCCTCCCTGATTGCGGCTTCATGTTTTTAGCACAATGCACAATTGTGTTAATTGTGGCTTAACAGTCACAAAGCTTTGAGAAGATCCTAAGATAGCATATCCCAAGAGGGTGTGAGAGAGCCACCAAGCAATTGAGAAAGGTGCTGAAAAGAAGTGTCATGGAGATACATTTGTATACCCCCACACACCCCCTTTATTTCTGCAGGAGCAGTCAACACTCCCCACTCCAAACATCATCCAGAGTCTTTGGTAAGATTACTCTTGCTAGCAATAAATGTGTTTGTTATTTACTTCTATTAAAAGTGTTTGCTTCATGAAGTATGATTTATAGCCATAATGAAACCCACAGCTCAAATTGGCATCCTCTCCACCAAATTTATAACAGACATTTATAAATTATTTATTTAACATTCATATTCAAGCTAAGTTTAACTACAGAAATGCAACATCCAGCAATGCTAAGGCATACCATTAAAGCCAGCTGTTAAAACTCTCTCAGTTGTAGTGTGGTGTGACTACACTGGTGTAAAACTATTGAAAATCACCTGTCCTAATTTCTTCAGGTAGATGTTTTCTACTCATATAAATGATGTTTCCTATTCATGAATATTAACTGAATCAGGACACTTAGAAATAAGACTATTCAGACCACTGAAATTCAAGCAGTCTATGCAATATCCCTTCAAAACATTCCACAGTTACTGTGCACTGTCTTCACAGCCAGAGGTAAAGCCCTTTCTGCTGCTCTTTGGTGGCTTTTGTTTAGTTACGTGAGTCAAAAGTGTGAGTCAGTTCCCCAGAATTACGCCCAGTATTTATAACACCCTGAATTGAATGCATTGGCTCAATGCAAAGATCTGGCTTACCTATGTAAAAGCTTCACCTCCTTACAAGTGCAACTGGTCTAGTCCTTGACTTGCCCCATAAACACTAATGTGTTTGACACCTTCCCCGCAAGCCACCAGGCTTTGCATCATTGTGAATCTTACCTCTTTACTGCTCAGGTACTCAAAAGGAAGGAGAGATGGAATTAGGATGTATGTCCTATATATGACCCATGGCAAATTTGAAACCTTACTGCTTCCAATACTATTTTTTCCACAATCCATATATTGAATGGCCTGGCACACCCACATAATAAGCTCTCCCACTGAAGTGACTGCTCACTTACTAAGAACAGCCTAAGACTGAAACTCGCAAAGTGCAATCAAAGATATCTCCCTTGTAAAACAGAAATCATCATCCATTTGTCCCATGTCAGAGAGACTCCAGGCTTTTGCAAGGCCTTGAGGATACAGCCAAGTGCTGTGATCCTGGCCCTGGCTGCTCCCTCCCCAGACACAGGAGCAGTTCTCTGCTGCGTGCAGCTGGTTACAATGCCTCAAGCACTTGCTGATTTTCAGGCGCTTGTCTGAATCTGAGATGGTCTCATTCTCACTGCTGGGGGGCTGGCTGCTGGGATACTTGTTGCAGTTCTTACAAATGCAAATGAAATGACAACTTTCCTTCTGATACATACATGAAAACTCCATCGCTCAGCATCTGTGCCAGCAATGCTCCTAGCATTAGTGAAAAGGAGGACAGTGCTTAAAAACAAAGGTAGAAACTACTAATTTTGGAATTAAAAACCAAAATCATGCAGAAAAGGAGCATCTGTGGCACTGATGTTCAGACAGTCTTGAGAATCTAATTCCAAGCTTTTTTCTTTTGTTATGTTCAGCGTCAACAATTTGACTGCGAGCCGTAAAAGCCCAGCCTAAATCACTGCACAAGATACCAATGCACAGACACGAGCTACTACATGATGTGCAACCAAACTACGCACACTACTGCCTCACCAAGCTACCACATCCATGAGGAAAACTGTTCTTTTGCTAAAGCTTGAGCTATACCAGCTCCTCGGAAGCACCTGCAGCCACCAAAGCACAACAGTGACCTGTGGCCACCACTTCTCTCAATCTCAATTCTTAGAAGCTGAGCACAGAATATTATTACTCAGGGCCGAAAATAAAGAGCAAAAAAGAAGTGCACATTTTCCTCCAAGTCTCAAGTAATAAAAAAATTACCATTCCGCTTATATACATATCCTTTCATAGATATAGCTTAGTACTTCTTTGAGGGCACAAACTGTATGGTTATAGAATAAACTCTTCGTAATACTAACAATGTTTACTTCATGTAACAGCTTGTTCATTCAGTAGGTCTCTCATTTAAACTGTTATAAAAAGTATAGCTAAAAAGTAGTTTAATTTTATTTTGTAGCTGCACAAGCAAAGAAAGAACTGCTATGACTAATTGAAATACAGGTTGTAAATTAAAAATAACCTGTCTGTCCAAGTGTGTGAGAAACTGTGAAAGAGAGCAGCTGAAATCTTGTTCACTCTAATTGCCAAGGTACTCCAGAGTTCTACTTAATTTATATCTTCTTAATTCTCCTTTTACATTAAGGGTTGGAGAAAGTTTTAAGATAAATGTAAATGCTCAAAGTCATATTCACAGATCCACAGACAATCCTTAAATTCAGCCAACAACAGCAATCACAGTAAGTGAAGAAATTAAAAATTGTAAGAGGACCATCTTTTAAATATATGATCTCTAGTACAGAACAGCCAAGTCACATCAGAGGAAAGGACCATCCTCAGGCCCCATGATACTGGTTTCTCACATTGTTATTAATAAAAAGATGAGAACACAGACCTGTATGCTGTAAGCTTGACCTTCAAATAGGAAATCTCATGAACTCTGGATAATCTAATCAAACTAAAATGAATACCCAAACCTCTCTGTCAGTCCCAAGCTGGCTCACTTTCAAGCTTACTTGCTTGAACGACTGTCACCAACCAGGAGGTGACCTAATCCAAAGTCTATCACACTGAACAGAGAGGCACTGACTAATAAGTGCCTTCAGTGGCTTTGGGCCAGTGCATCAGAGCAACTGAACAGTACGAGGCTCAGTGGAGGACACAGCGTAGCAGAACGTCTAAAGAACAAGCTCAAGCTACAACATGATGCTATACATATAAAAAAAATATGTCAAATGTACATACAATACACATGTAGACATGAAGAACATGTAAATGATTTCGCATAAATAGACATAAATACAGATGGAATAAGTGAAGCAAGAAGGATGCATGAGTGGTAATAACAGAAATTCCACATTTACAAGTTATCGCAAGAAAAAATTCAGTTTAAAAGAATATGTATCAGCATCCTTGATAAAACAAAAATAACATACGTGTAATCTGCTAAATGGATTTTACTCTGATGTGTTACTGATGAGATCATTGTCATCTGCCAAATCATCCACACATTTCATTAGAATAAAGAGCTACAGAAGAAACATGCATTAGTTGATTAATGAAAAAACACAAAAATTGATTGAGACAGAAGTTCAGTAGCATTATGTTCCTTACTAGAAAAAAGACCATCATTAAAAATTAACAATTGGTAAGTGTCTTGAGCTATTTTGTCAGTGTTTTCTATCTTCAAGGCATGCCCTTTTCCTCATAGTAGCAAACAGTATTCACACACACAGAGACACACATAATGTAAACACTGCTTGAATGATTTTGCAATGATTTCTGTAATCTTTTTCACCCTGCTGTATCAGCAAAATCATAAGATTTACATTGCAACATAGTATTGTGACATGCAAAACCATTCTGTTGCTTAAAAAAACTCAAAAAAAAAACCCCAAGGATTTAACATAGCACACAAACAAAAGCCATCCTCTTAAGTGATGACTTGAAGGTTTAGAAACATGCTCTTAAGTGTAAACATTTACACATTTGCAACATATTTCTAGAAATAGCCTGTTATCACATGCTACTAATCAAATTAGTAGATCCAATTCTACTTGTTGGGAGGGAGTGCAGAGACTGATGGAGTGACTCAGCAGCAGCACTGTCCTGAGATGACACAGAAGCACTGATGTGCAGGCACCTTGATGCCAGAGCTTGTGGGCGTAATTAAAACAGACATTGATAGTTTCATTTTCCATGGATTTCCTTGCCTACATTAAAACTGATAGAGCAGCAATCCTTCTGGTGCAACATTCAGCAGAATACCCCTGCCAGAAGGATTCCTGGAGAACTCTGCCATCACAAACCAAGAAAAGCGCATTACAAAAGGTCATAGGTAACTCATGAAGAATGCCCTGAAAAGGTACACCTGTATCTCTTCAGGCCAGTGATGTTTGCATTCAAGCAGCGAAGAAACTGACATGCTCAGCCACAAACACAGAACTTTAAAGCATGAGAACCAAAGTGGCTGTTACTGCAAAATATCAGCCCTCTGAAGTGCCCACCTTGGGCCTGAACACTGTAAAGCAAGTGAAGGTCTTCTGTGTTCTATTCACACATTTTCTCTCAGCAGCCTCCGTATCACTTTCCAAACATTAAAAAAACGTTTTTTCGCCCCATTCACGGGGGTATCCTAGTACATCTCACCAAACTAAGTTTGCTCAAAAAGAGCAGACAGGACGGCGCATCTATCGCAACACTTCATGTACAACAGCACCGGTGATTCCCACAACAACTTCCTGGAAAGAAGTGGAAACAACATATGTGATCCATAACTGTTTCCAGCCAGTGAAACGTAATCTGCCTGTCTTTGTGAGTCAGTATCCCAACTTCATAGAAAATGGGTATGATGCCAAAACCAAGAGATATGTCATAGGGTTTCGTTCAATTATTTTCATAAACAGTTTTGATAACATTTCCTGAAAGGCATGACACAACAGGCAGAATATTATTCACACCAAGCCACTCTCTTTTCACAACTTAAGCATTTGTAATATTTACTTCCAGCATAAAATGGTGGAACTTTTAAAAGCAGATTTCTTTTATGGAAAGACCATCTGTTTGCAAATTTCTAAACAGAAGATAATCTTCTTGCATTGCTACTCATGATTGCCTGAAGCTAGCTGGAGCCATGGACAGCTCTAATAAATAAATAAATAAATAAAGCACAAGAAATCAGGAAAAAACCCTAACAACTACTTCAAACTTCTGCAGTTGAAAAGCAGGCTGAGAATATCAAAGGAAGTAAGAAAAATTTTACAATTATACTATTGGAAAGACAGCAGCAAGACAGCAAACAGAGATGTCTAAATCTACTCAGTAAGCAATACCACAATATAGTAAAAGTCGCCATAAATAATTCATATTCATGGTGGTCAGCCAAAATCTGTTAAACTGGGGATTGTGGCATCCCTGAAGGAATCAGGACTATCAAAAAAAACTTCTGCTTAGGTACAATTTCATTAACAGTCATCAATGATGGGAGCAACCACAGAAGTAGTACATGACATTTTAATGGACATTTCATAACAGTCTAAGCATTTTAAAGTTTGTGACCAAAGCTCTTTAATGTTATGTACGTATTAAAAAAAGGGAGCATTTATTGACCACAGTTACTTTCCCCAAGCTTAAATCTGATAGACTGTGTGCTACTTGTCATTGAAGAAAGTGGCTCTAGCTCATACATGTGACCCAGCCAAGCTAATTCAGTTTTTTTATATTTTATATATTTTTTTCTTAATATATATATTATAAATATATCATCTCAGTAGGCAACATATCTTTTTGTACTGTGATTTAACGTGCTTAAAAATTCTCCTGTCACCCCTCTCACACAGAATGTGCCAATCAAGACTGCAGCGCCCTGTTCTAAAATGCAGTTCTGGGCAGTAAGGTACTAAACAGTAATTGAAAGACTGTAAATACTAACGCCAAAAAAAATAAAGCCTCACTTACAGAGTAAAGAGCAGGCTCCTGAAAAAGCTTGAGTGAAGGCCTGTAGTATGCTAACTCACAGACTGCATTCATAAAAGCACACATACAACTCTCTACTTTGCAATACATAATGCCATACATAGGGATAACAAAAAATTCCCAAATTCTCAGCATCAACCGCAGCCACTATGAACAAGTTCCTGACAATTTAAAGTACAGTGTAGTCATTCTTCTATAGCATAAGCAATTTTTCCGGGATGAAGTAAAATCCTACATCCCAGTGCCAGGTTCAGCTCTGGCTCACACTGTGCCAAACAGGTGACACCAACTTACCCCAGCGCTCCCCACCTGCCCACTGCTGCCCTGCAGCCACGCAGCAAGGTGGGCAACCTCTGATGTTGCATTTGTCACACTCAGCAGAGGCGTTTAAAAACTGTGGACCCATTTAGGTACGAACAATAGTACATTGTATGCCTCTAATTGCCAGTGTCCACTAGAGACAGCATTTAAACCATGGCTACTCATCAACACGTCCTCTCCGCAACTATACTTCTAATTCCTGCTCTGTTCATTTTAATGCATTATTGTTTCCAAATACAATGCTTCAAATTGCAAATTATGTCTGGCTCAAGGGCTGATTATGAGAAACACTAGCACTTCCGCCTCTGTGTGAATAACTCTGATAATAATGAGTGATTGATTGAGCTCCAAGAAGTCCAAATGATGAGAAGGGTCAATTTGAACATTTTTATTAGCTTCTTTTGTTATATCTAACACTTTTCCAGGCCAGAGACAAATGCTGCATCTGGTTACCATGATTTTTTGCAACCCTACAGAAGTACAATTTAGAAAATGGGTACTGGTCTGAAGGCAGACCTTATAAGAAATGCTAATGAAACATAAAAATCCACCCATTTTACTGGCACTCAAGAGACGGCCAAAGAAAAAGAGAATAAAAAGAAAAAGTTGCAAGAGAAATTTGCTTCAACACTTTCCTGCCAGAAAAGGAAAAAAATCCCTCAGTAATACTAAGAGTCATCATAGCCCCATTTTACAACAAAAATGCTTTGCTTGATAGGCCTGCCTTAGGTAAACATGAGCTACAACATGAAAATCACAAAAGGTGCTCACTAAGCACATGCAGCAGCAGAGAAATTAGGACAGAAATGTAAGACACAAGCTAGTTAAGACCAGGAAATCGCAGTAACATTATTTCAAGAACTTAAATCTTGCAGTCGTGCAATTACACTGTATAAAATCAGCAAAAGTTAACATAGACACACAAAAAGTTAATCAAACTAGTTGCAGTTCATCTAGAACCTTCCAAAGATTATATTTTCCCTACAGATCTCACTGCCTAGAAATGTTAATACAACAGTCAGCACGTCAGTTACTAGAAATCTTTGTTGATACATGCCTCCTAGAAAATAACCACTGTAGGTAAATTAAGCAATAGGTGATGTCTCCATATCTTTAGGTTCATTCACATATTTACACTTACAGAAGGTAGAGAAGCCACAGCCAATTTCCAGCAGAAGACTGCAGTCAACAATGTATGATCTGTGGGCCAAGTCTAAACAAAATATTCCTAAAAACCAGACAAGTGTGCAGCTGTCATTCTCTTCTCAGAGGATGCCTACAGCACCACAAAGCAATTCCCCTCACTGAGCTGAAGCACCCTAGTGCTGATGGCTGTAGGTTACAGTTTAGGGTCTCCTGTCTCATTCTGGGTTCCACAGTGCCGCTCAAGTCTCCTTGTGGCTAAAAAAGAAAGTTTAACTCTATAATCAAATAAATAATGCCAAGAGGACACCTTTACAAGGTACTCTAGAACACAATTCATTTAAGTGCCCTTGAAATATTCAAGGCTGGATGGGATTTTGAGCAACCTGGTCTAGTGAATGTCCCTGCTCATGACAGAGGGATTAGAACTAGATGGTCTTTAAGTTTCATTTACAGTTTTGTAATTCTATGAATCTACATTTTCATAAAAAGCAGAGAGCGAAAAATAACAGGTACATTATTTTGAAAGTTTGCTACAAAGTTTGCTATGGCACAGGGACTTAGCCTGAACCAAAGCTCTGGGTAGTAAGTATTAACATGCCACTGCTGGCTTCACATACCTCTGTCTCTTCTATCAGCTGATATTCTGCCCTGCAGCATGAAAATTTAGTTTACACATGCTGGGTGGAAAATGAAGAGTGAAACTTTGTACTGCAGCAGCACCACCAGAACAAACCATCTCTGGAGTAGATGCAATAAGACTCAGGTGGATCATTGCTGGGACCGCAGGCTGACAGCAAGTCCCTGCAGCAGCTGCTTCCAGGGCCCGCCCAGAGCTACCTGGAGCCCTGGAGATGCCTGGCATCCTGTAGCTGCCAGCAGTCAGAGCTTGAGCAGTCTTCACAGTAACAGCAGTTGAAATAACTATATCAATTGTGATTTACACTGCTGATTTTTAGGGCCAAGGTGGGAGCTGAGATTTTTTCAGATTGAAAAGATGTAAAAGCAGGACTTGCTCGGGACTAATTACAGGCAAGAGATGTGGGGTGGCGAGTTGTTTTTTTTTGTTCCAGCCACCGTAGAAATATGCTCCTAGCACAGAATATCTCAGACCTGGACCAGCCCCATACCCACTGACATTTTTATTCTCATTTCTACATGCTCAGGCACTATAGAAAGCAAATGACTAGGCCTGTATTTATATAGAAACCAAGACAGATGATGTTTAAAATAAACCCAGACTTGACTTTAAAGATATCTGGCTCTTGAGATGTTCTTCTTCAAATGATAACAGCTCTGCTCACGCTCAGTGCTGCACACAGTATACAGCAATTATCACTGCCATTTTACTATTTATTCTGAATATGTAAAATAAATAAATCTTGAAAATAAAACAGTGAAAATGGCACTGATTCTTCATATCACATTTATCTTACACAAGCAGTTTTCTTCCTTTTGGGTTATAAAAAGCAAACAGAACTAGCTAAGTATTTGGAGCTCTACAGATGATACCAGGACTCCAAACATTTACAGATTATAATATTGTTGGTATCATTACCTGCTCAGCAACATCAGAGAAAAGAAACACTTTAATTGTCACACTACATCTGAAACTCCTGCTTGTGCCAGCATGTTGTGCTCTGAATTTCAGGATTTTAGCACTATGTGTTAAAGACAACGATAGCATCTATAACAACATTGTGAAATATTTGAGATTTATTTGTGGTACGCTGCTGTTGAAATGAGTAGTAGCAATTCAGCTTGCATACTAAACACACTCAGTGTTGAATATGCTAGAGGCACTTGCAATCGGTATAAAAGTATACTACTTTCATTATTGTGGCACTCAAAATTGCTGATAAAGATTCTAGATGCATTTTTGTTATTTAATCTTCTTTTTCAGATCTTTTAGAGCTAATCTATAAACTTTGTTACTGATTAGACTTTTTTTTACTACTTATAACAGCATAGCATGAAAAAGGGAATTACATACATTTTCAGTGATTCATCTATCCAGCATCCATCCAGCATCCATCCACCTTCAAACTAAACTCAACATCAGTATCTGGAAGCTCTAGCATATGTTTTTAGCATACATATATTTCACATTTATACAATATACGAAACACCACAGTTCATCAAAACTCCTGGAGACAATAGCATGGACCAGGTACCATCCTATTTTTAAAATGAGAAAATAGTTCCTCTTGAAATTTTAAGCAGCTTGCCAAACTCCAGGAGTTTTTTGAATTGCAAGCACAAAAACCATAAGGACTAACTATGCAGATTTCATTGACACAGCTAAGTCTATGAAGTAAAGAGTCAGTTAACACAAGTTAAAGTTGACTGAACTAGTTATCTATAACAAAGAATTTCTCTACCAATACAGCATTTTCAACATACTTTCAACATAAAATACAAACTCTTTGAAACAGCCATATCAGTAGTATGCTATTATATTTATTGAAATTAGTCAAGTTCACCATGTAGTCAAGTAGTTGCATGAAACTATACTATGTTCTTTTTTTCTTTTTGGACTAGGAGCTACAAGACCGATAGCAACAAAGTCCTGAAAAAAGTGTTAACATTTGTAGAAACTAAGAATTTATCTTCTGCAAAAGCAAACATTTCAAAATTTACCATTAACCACATCATCATCTAGACCAAACATACACCGTAAAACTAGTTCTTGAATTCATTCCAGCTGGGTCTATTTTACAAACCTCTACAGCCTTTTCTTGCACTTCTGCTTATTGTAAGTTTGAACAGAAGTGGTAAAATTTAATAGGCAGTGGAACGTTACATTAACTACTGAAATGTTATTGCACATCAAAAAGGTTTATCTCTACTTTGTAAACAGGCTTACCTGAGTGCCATAAAATGCTGACAATAATGAGTCAGATCTACTGCGGCGCACTGCAATCAGGTCTGTGCACTTGAAATGCAAAAGCAGCTCCTTGATACAAAAGTCATTTACACAACCTCTAAAAGACATTTTTGTATAGGACATGCTTCAAATTTTGTAGTATTTTGGAATTAGGTAAATGTACCCCAAATTATCAGTAACGGGACAAACTGCCCAGAACAGAATATGCACACACACTGTATTTTGTACTTGAGCACAAAGGCATTGTCTAAAGAAATCCTCAAGCTACAGATCACTGAAAGTTTGGAAGACAGACCTGGGAAGAACTATGTATAGTCACCCAGTTCTGGTATCTCACCCTTGGGAGCTACTACTGATCACTGTCAGAGGCAAAGTACTGGGGTACAGGAACTTCCTGGGTATCATTTAACTCTTGTGTGACCAAATTCTTATGCTCTAAGGAATCCTAAGAAATCAACAGAATTAAAGTGGCGGAATTAAAAATAACCCTCTCTCCCTCTCCAAACATAAAATAAACTTCCTTCTTTTATGACTGGCTGAACTACAAATGCCTAAAACGACAAATGAGAAAACCCTCTTTATAGATAAGTTCTTCCTTAACACTTAGCATGTCATGAATGTCATGAGTGGCTCAGAGTCTCAAATACAGGCTCAGGTGTGCTACTTCCTGTATTCTTGGGGTCCTGTGAGAGCAGCAGTCCCTGAGGGTAATAGCCTATCACAAAGGTCCTTTAAAATTTAAACTTTTTGCATGAAAATCTTATTGTACATCCACATGTTCCAGGGTAAGTACATGTTGATTGATTCACATTTTTTGTACCAGCAATTATTCAGTGTCTCTTATTCCTATCTTACCAAGGACAAATACTTTTCACCAGGAGAGTGGTTAAGCATTGGAATAGGCTGCTGAGAGAGGCTGCTGACTCTCCATCCTTGAAGATATTTGAAACTAAACTGGGCATGACACAACTGATGAATAGTTGAAGCTGGACTGCTGTGAGTAGGAGCTGAACCAAGCAGAAAACCTTTCTTACCCAAATCACTCTAAGAGTGCAGTATTTTCAGTATCTCGTCAGTTCTTCCTATCTTTTTTTTTACCTCCAGAAGTCATCAATGGATTCAAAGTGGGAGAAATACTACTTTTATACCCTATTGTCGCTGGACTTCTAGTATTTCCTTCCCTCTTATTCTTTCTACAAAACTCGTGTTCCTCTTAGTTTTTCATGAAATAACAATTTAAAAGCCTAAGTAAGGACTCTGAAAGCCTTATACCTACTATTTTCCTACAGCATTCAGGGAAACACAGGTGCTCACCAACTATTTCTATGCCAGCATATTCTATTCCAGAAATCATACACTAGTTTATTCCCATTTTGCCATTTTCACTGAAGTGTTTCATAATCATGTCTTTAATGACTACTTCTTTGCACAATAGTAGGACATGTTAACATCTTAACAGGAGGCATCAGCCTGCCAACACACCACAAATACCGATCATTGCTCCTGGGAAGTGAAATGCAGTAGTAAGTTGGAGCTTTGCCTTTTAGAAAAGGATCAGCTGTCCTGCGGCTGCCAACTTAAGTACCTTAAGAAAATATGACTTAGCCACATATGTCATCCCAGATACAAAAATATACTAAGATGCATTCATTTTCCTCTAAGTCAACATTCCTATTCCTGCTTTTAAAAAGGATTTTCAAAGATGACTCCGCTTTAAAAACATAATCTACAGCATCCACAATGTATATTAATGCACAGGTGCTATCAGTGTCAATTAAGCCTCCAAAGAACCTTTCCAAGAGATAACAAAACAAATATCATTAATAGAGCTTTTTGCTTAACAAATACTTCACGTCTCAGGACAGTATTTATGATACTTTGTTATGGACTAGTGCACTGCCTGGTTAGTCTTCAATTATCACATGAGGTGGAGGAAAAAAATCCTATTTCTATATGAGCTTAAACTGAAATTGACTCTGAAACTCTGAACTGTCAACAAATTCTCCCCTGAAAAGGCTGGCTTTACAGAGATTATAAAGAAGGTGTCATCCTTGACACTTGCGTTCTATATTCATCCAGCAGGCCTGGAAGAGAAGTGCGCAGAACGCTGGGCAGGATGGCGGAGGGCTCAGCTGTCACCCTGCCTGCCTCCCTCACTTGCTTTGCAGGCAAAGACAGTGCTGAAGGTGTCAAAGGTTCTCTATTTAAAGTCGCTGACAAGCAAAGGAAGAACACTGGGAGAATATGCTAGCAGACACTATGAACTTGTCTCTAGTAACAAGTCATCCTGACACTTAGTTCTGCATGGTAGAAACAAGAGCCCTGATTCTATTGAAATTTAAAAAACCCCAAAACAACCAAACTCCCATACACTATACCACCATCAGATTTACAAGTTCAAGATTTACTCTGAGAAAATCCAGTGTTAAGAACACATAGAGCAAAGCCCTGCTTTCTGTCAGAGTGACAAACCAGAAAGTCACATATGATTATGTTAATCTCCCACTTCAAATCTCCCTTGCACAATTGCATACCACTGCTTTCTGTGTTTCGTTTAAAAATCATAGGGTTTACTAAGCACTTAATGAAGCTGCATTCCTTAAATCCCTGACAGATTATGTGAACTTGTTTGGTTTAGAAACATAAATTTGCCATTCCACTACCCCCTGCCCCAATGACATCTTAGTCAAAACCTGGTGTGCTTGGGGCTGCAGGCAATGAAACACACCTCTCCTCAAAGCTACTGCCTCCATCAAGCAGCAGGAAACAGGAAGACAAAAATGAACAGAGAGAGGAAGGAGCATGGGTTGCCTTTCTGAAAAAGAAAGGCTATTTCCAACCAAGCTTCTCTCTTTCAGTCCCTTATTTAGTTTTAATTGGAAAGAAGGAAGTGAAGAATATGATAATGCATGCTTTGAAAGACACTTGTAAGAGTCCTGGGTAATTGTCTGCATCAAAGATGACAATTTGCTGCATGGCTGATTTCATTTGAAAGGCTTTTCTGATGCTGTGTGTCCCAGTGGCCAGCTGAAACTCTGAAAATGGATCAGGACAAAGTAGCCCAGAGGAGCACAGAAAAGATGTATCAACAGTATCCAACTTGCAGGCAGGATGAGGACAGTTTTCCTCCTCTTAAGTTTGAAAGGATATCCTGCATCTAGGATTATATAGCAGGTCGTGCATTTTCTAGCTGGTGGCAGAAGGGGGGAAGCAGATGTGGACTTAATGACAGTTGTGCCAGCTGGCTTATAATAGCAGCAGGCAAAAACCAGAGCACAAACAGCCCCAGATTCCATTTACCTGACCAACGACCCAGCTCAGCGTTTCTGATGAAAGTCTCAGCACAAGCACCGCAAGCTGTCGGCAAGCTTCTCCTATGAGCATTAGCAAAACCAGGCACAATCCAGTGTGCACACAATGAGCCTCCAAGTTTGAAATGATGCAGCTGACGGGTGTTTAAGCACTAACCTCCTCCTCTATGTTCCAAGGCTCAAGATTTATGGCATTTTGTTCCACGAGCACTAAAGAAAAAAAAATTCTAACTTTCGGAGCTCATTCCCATGTTTTCCATTAAGTCCATATATCAGTAAGTGTCATTCACCAATACAAAGTCCTATTAGTCATGCTTCCAAGGAAAATGTCATTATTGCTGCTGCTTAAGATACTGAATGATAGAAATCAGACCACGGATTTTGTTTTATCAAGTTTGAGGTATTTGCCAGTCGTGCTAATTAGGATATAATTCAACAGTATTTTACACAGCTCTGGCATGTTTTAGTTATTGTGCCTAGTTAAAAGTCTGAAGATTGCTATTAAATGAAAGAGAAAGAAGGGTATTACTAAATCAGTGGTGTAACCTTTGTGAGTTGCTTTTCATCTCCTCACAGACATTACAATGAGAATATTTAAATGAAAACCAGAATAGGCAATACAAGGAAGTCATGTAACAAGCAACAGTAATCCATGTAGGTTATTCTCCCAAATGCCTAGTCAGTGGTCTCAGATGGCTAATGTGGTTGAAATGTGTAATTCAGAGCTACAAATAGTATGTTTATAAATCTGGACATGTCCAGTGCACCTTGGAAACAGCTGTGTGGGGGAAAAAAATAGCCAGCAGTATATCTGATTTCAGCTAAACAAGGTTGCAAACGGAATTATCTATTTCCTCTCACAGAACTGGAAGATACAACACTGCAAGGCTCCCAGTAATCATTTTAAATGTAATTAAATCTAATTAGGATTAGATTTTAATGGTAATCTGGGGATATTACATTTGCATTGGTTATTCAGTGCATTGATTTACCCACCTATATGCTACAACACTTAAAATGGGAATTAAGGATCAGCTACCATATGTTATGATTTTACATCTCCATGAACATTACAGGCCAGATCTTAACATACACAATCTCTGACACAAAAAGCACCTATGTACATGATTAATTTTGAGCATACTGTCTTGTTCTGTGAAGTTCAATATCCAGTGCTTATGTTCGTCATTGAAAAATCATGTTTATGTGGGACTCAGGTACTAATTCCTATAGCAGAAAAAGTATTTATTTCATATAGCATATGAAATCCACAGATGCTTCAAATTACATTATATCTATTCCATAAATAACCTCCAAAACCAAAGCAGATATTTCTTGCTTAAGCTCCAGGTTAAGATACAAGCCATATTCCCCATCTTTTGTTCTCATCAGCTGTTTCCTACATAAATCTAAACATACCATATGTATTTTCAAAGCCATTTTTGTCTGATCATATCAAGGGTTACTTGTTTCAGTAGGTTTGGGGTTTTTTATCAGGTAGTGAATGACTATCCCTAGATATTTTCAGCAAGACATGACTAGCTAGCTTAGCCTTCGTGCTATTCCTTTTCCTGCCTTTGGAAACCCAGAGCTGCTTCTTTCTCTTCATTATCCTAAACATCTTGGAGGTTCATTTTCTCCTAAAGATGTCATTCCTCATTTCCACATCCTTTCCTGAGACTGATCACTTGCTGAACATAGTTTACTTCATCAGTCCAGTCACCCATCTAAACAACTATATCCAAGCTTGTACACTGGGAAGAAGCGTGAATTAAGTACAGGGATTGTAAGTGATCAGCAGCACCACAGCAGATGTGTCATTTCATCATCATCCAAAACCTTCAAACGTAACATCTCACATCTTCCTCTCTCATATCCTGAGGGGGTCCACTTTCATAAAAATATTCTGCACATGGCAAGGGCAAAAGGAAGGGAAAAAAAACACCATATACCATTTTTCTCTCTCAGGAGAGGAATGTCAAAGAACCGCACAGCACAGAAACACATTAAATTAATGTACATCTACCAGCACTAATTACAGGCACACTCTTTGAAACTGTGAAGACTCTTCCTTAAGGCAGCACTACAATGGCTTCTTCAACTACTGACTGTTTTTGTCAGGTTAATTTTTATCAAGAAACAAAATCTCTACTTAATAATAAACAAAATCAGACTCAAAATGAGTAAACTTATTTCATACTGCATTTGGAGAAGCATACAGATTTTTATAAACTTCTGATGTCAAAACATATATCCGCTGAAGGCTTCCCAGCAGTGAAACAAAAAACTAGCAGAACTTCATATTAGCTTCCCAAGACCTATTTGCTCAGCTGGCAGTGGCCATTCAAGCACACTCTAAATGGAAAAAGAGGAACTGCACAGCACCTCACAGGCCACAGGATTTAGCACATGATCCTCTTGAAAGGCTAAGACAAGAATGATTCAACTCCTCAGATAAAACAAATACATTCAGGTGTAAGCAAAGCACTGCAGCACCTGCCTCTCCTCCAACAGACCAATATTTCTGCTCAACACTTTTCTAGACTTAACTTCTGTCCTATTTTCATCTGTGAAGAGGCTTCTCAGCCAAAAAACATAATTAAATAATCTGTTGTGCTCTGAAATGTCAATTTGAAAAAAGAAATACACACATGCTCAGACAGGTTTATTTCAGTTAGAAGGGTGAACTTCCAGCCTGTCCACAGCCCAGTGTTGGCAAAGGTCCTCTGGAAATAATGGGAGCTCTGTGTGTCAGAGCTTTGCAGTTTGCAGTTCTTCTCCAAGGTTATGTCAATCCTCTTTACTATGTTTGATACAAGCAGTAAAACAATGGAGGTGTTTAGAAGATTTACTTATGATTTTAACTTCTTATCTGAATCATCCAGGGATTTCTTGGAAATGATGACTAGATGCTGAAGGATAAAGGTAACGTAGGGTTCTCTAGTGAGACTTTCCATCTCACAGCAGAGTTTAATGAAGATTCCAGTAGCAAATCCTAAGATTTCAACTGAATGCAAGTAGACTTATTTTTATACATCACACAGACTCTACTTTATGAGCTGCCAGTTTGCATATAGGTAACGACAAGCCCCTTGGCTAAATACATACATTGGAATGAAGTGTCAGTTAATAGCAATTTCATCCTGCAAGTGTTTTTGCCCATACAGCCTAATCAAGAAAGATATTTTAAGATTAGAGCACTGAAAAGGAAGAAAAAAGTGAAAAAGGAGAAAAGAAAAAGAACGACAAAGAAATCACAATGTTGCACAGAACTAAAACATCCAATTATGCTTTGATCCTGGTTTGAATTTTAAATGTTACTGTCATCATTATTTTCTATCACACAACTTCTTTCAGTGATTACTTGATATCTATGATATATGTCAAATGTACAGAAAAACAAAGTGTGTTATAGGTAGAAGTAGTAGCTTATCTTGCAGACATAACAAAGCCCATCTCTCAAACATTATTGAGAAGCCTGTCAACAAAGCAAATCAAGCACCGAGTAGAAATGAAGCATAATGCTTAATTCCCTCAATCAGCATTTTCTTGCTTGCCAGGAACACCTCTCTTGTGTGGGCTGACAAGGTGCAAGCTAATTTACAGATCCAGGAGGAGTCAGCTATATCCAGATAGTGCAGCTCTCACATTAATTAAGAGGAGACTGAAAAGTAAAGTTCAGTCAGAAATGGTAGTGAGGGAAAAAAACCTCAAGAAAATGTTGACTGTTATGAAGAGCAAACAACAAAGCATTGGATCATCCTATCAGTCAAATTAGTGTTGTTTCCAGATTAGAGATTTCAGAAGTGTTATATCATGCATACAGAAAAGGTTACCTTGCCTGGACCACGGTGCTGCCTAAGATTTCTAGATGCTGTAAACACTTTGTGACTGAACTCACAAGACAACACTGAATATGCTACCACTTAGAGCCCACAGAATTTACCATGAATACTGTGCCTCAATTTTACCTGTCATTTCTGCTGTATAAAAATGTCAGAGTGCAGAAAAGAACGAGTCAGCATTCCACATCTCCTGCCTTCCGTACTCTCACAGACTGGGGTGCAACTCTCTGCTCCAGGCTTGAATTGAGGCAGGCAAATGTCCAGAGGATGAGGGCATCCCCATGGGTCTCACAGGGACCAGGCTGAAGGACTCTCTCCCCACCTGACACGTGGGACTATCTCTATGACCCTCTGGTGTTCTACGGCATATACTGTCTAACAGCCTGGTATTATTTAATGCTTTCTAATGCAGCTTTCAAAACATTTTTTTCTAATTAACTACTTTTTTTCTTCCTAATTAACCGGTTTTTCCACTTGCTACTCTTGTAATACGATTCTCAGTCACAGAACCATTCTCAAGGACCTGTGCAGTTACAACACAAGTTCAACTAAAGTTTTACAAGATAAAGAAAGTAATGGGATGCAAGTTAAATGAAGCTCCCCTTACATGCTTTCAGAGCAGAATCATTAATAAATATTTAAAATAATACTGGTACCTCGCTTTAAAATTAAATAACAAAACAAACACTGTATTAATATTGCTTTTTCTTTGAAATATATTTATTTACTCTAGGTAGCTAAAAGAAGGATTGATTTTCTTGCTCTCTCACCTCTTCCCACAAGTGATCAAAGATGTTTGTCATGTTTCAACATTTACCCACAACAGCAGGGTGTACCTCAGCAGTCTGCTCCTTTCAGATCACTTATGTCTGCTGGAGAGATAACTCCTTTAAAAAGAACTCAGACTTTGGTAAAAATCAGGTCTTTCACTGACCCGTTCTCTATGAGTTCTCAGAGCACACAACCTTACTTATATCCTGTTTTCCTTGAGAGAAGCATGCTGTTTTTCAATCTCAAACTGATTCATCTCTTTCACATCATGCCTCCATGATACCAATAGTCTTAATAGTAAAGCAAAGAAAAACATTCATTTACCAACACATAAGCTTTGGCTACAGTAATAAAGAAGAAAAATAAAACAAAACCCCAAATGTTTTGACTTGTCAAAGGATATGTGCATAACATAGACATCACAAAAGACTCTTTCCAAAACCAAGCAGTCTGTGGCTTAAAACTGTTTTCTCCTTTGCCTTTCCTTTCCTTTGGCCTGCTAGCCATCTCCTTCTCTTCCATTCTGAGCTGCTTCCCTTCCATGACACCACCCATAAGCTCAAAAATTGAGAGATCAGCCTATATACACCAGGTGTGGATTTGCATAGTAAAATATGGCTTCAGCAAGAATTCACAATATAATGAATAATTAGAAAAAGAAACTTCTTTTTATAATTCATTCTACATTTGATTGCAAAGTACCTACCTGAACATGTCTCCTAAGCCTTTCAGCATTCCTTTCTTTGCCTTAATTTTATCCTTCTCTTTATCTCGATCTTTCTTCTTTTCCTTTCCAGTTTTTTTTCTGTCACCTTTATCTTGGCTTCCATTCATGTGTCTCTCTAATGAGTGGGATGGCTGGTCACTTGCTGTGGACACAGATTCTCTACCAGATCTTGAGCTCTCCTCTGTGTCTTCCTCCACTGAAAGCACATATTAAGAAACATCAGTGACATAAGAATAAACAACCAAGGCAGACTTTTTGGTATATTCCATAATGTATTTTGAAGCAGGATATATGCAAAACCACAATAACTCTTTTTTTTTTTTTTTTTAATCGGTATCTGCTCACATGGGGTTTTCCAAGAGTGTTCATTAGAACTATTAAACTCACAAAAGCAAGGAATTCACCTTTGCAGACCACTCTGCAAAACACAATTTGTACTTTATGGGTACTCTGGATAATGTATGGATTAATAAAAAAGATTAGCAAAGTGATGTTAATTGGCCCATTTTGTTTCAGTATCTAAATCAGTTGAGGAGAGATTTAGAAATATCTGCAAGAAGAAACAACAGCAGTGCAGCATGCCTTGTACATAAATTCTTAGTAATCTCATAAAAATATGAAAGTCATTAGGGAGTGTTAACCTTCAACACAAGCCATAATAGATTTTTCTTCTTCTGCAAGTAAAGTAATAATTTTGTTTTGCTTCTTCATATCCTGGAGCCATTTAGAACACATCACGCACTATGACTGTTATTTTTGGTGTTATTCTTGGTTGCGATGGGGCAGCCTGGGAGGTTCAGGTGGGGAGATTTCATCCAGCGAAACAAGTAAAATCCTTTAAGGGTAGATAATACGTTCCTTCTCTGTTTCTAATCCAAGATCAGGAGCCCTAAAGTACACCCAAGGTTAGATTTAACAGACCACATGTATTTCAGAAAGTTTGAAAGAAAAATTACTATAAGAAAAAAATCCACTGAAAAACTGAAAACTGCTTCAGTAGTTTAGTAAGAAAGAAATAAAACACTTCAAGCTGGTAGGTCAGAATCCTGCACTGCACGGCTAGTGAAGCTGTGACTTTCCATGAGCTCTAACATTTTATATCATCACATTTAATTAGGGCTCCAACCATCTCCCAGCTTTCCAACAGACTGCACAAAGCAGCAATTAGGATCACAGATGCGTACTTAGTATTGCCTCCTGTAGTTCCAATGAATACAAAGGCTCCAAACAACTTTTGGCAGTAGAATTTGAAAAATACAATATTGCTGTATATATACAGAGTCTATGGAAAAGAAAAAAAATTTTTGTACTCAATAAGATTTGGAAATGGTCATGGCTTATAGAAGGCAAAAAATTTGGTTTTTAGTTTTACCTATGTTTACTACTTCTTAATATTATTCTGCTAATATTGCTCAAGACCTCAGAAGCTCTTCTACAGCCAATAGAAGAGTGTAATTTTTTTGAAATTTCTCATTTATAGACTACTGTAGAATATAAACTTGCTTTTCTTAGTCATCATTCATCTTCACCTTACAAGTAAATCACTGAACCTGAAAAGTCTACAAATCACTGGCTGAAAGCCATTCAATATCATCTCTTCTCTCTCTCAGACACTTGCTTACAAAATACCTTTTATTCATTAACATTACAACCCACCGACCTGTCCAATAGACTTTGTACTTATTCACCAAGTATCAAATTTTCTATAAATATTCTCCAGCCCTGGATGATCACATAAACATATTTCAAGAAAACTGAGGCCAGGCCTTGGCATTTAATTCAGGACTGCTATGAGTAAAGCAGATGACACACCTTCTAAACTGCACACACATTTTTAATATTCATGTAATTGTATTTTAGGAAACTAATAGGTCCTACACATGCCTCTGTACTAGCTGTTCTTGTACTTTTTTTGGTCACAGCATTTCTTAATCAGTGTCTGGAATGATATTTAGTTATTATTAAAAGAATTGTGGAAAAACACTTTGGGATAGAGATGTTAATTTTTTACATGTTAATTTATAGCTACAATCTGTTCCAACTAGACATTTAAAAGATTGTACTTGCAAACTAATATAATTAGTAAAATAAAAGTGTATGAAATTTCTGACAAATTTTGAAGTCAACTGTTTACTTGAAACTTAATTGCTAGAATTTTAAAGATGAATCAGTTTTGACCTATGTTTGATCATACTCGTATAACAATACATTAAATAAATCATAAGTATATATTGTTTCCTGTGCTATGCTGAGTTGCAGAACAACTTGTCATAACAGTGTGTCGTGGTTCAGGAAGGGTACTCCCCAATTTGGTGCTCCTACTGAGACTCTCCAAAACACATGCTGCTCTCTTGCTCCTCCTCCCTTCCCCCTGCAGCAGGATGGAGAGGACAGCTGGAGGCACAAAAGGTAAGGATCCTGGGTTGAGATGAGAACAATTTACTGGAAACAGCAATGAGATAAGAAAACACTACTAATAGAAGAGCGCACACGGGAAGAATGACCGGCACACAAGTTCTCACCCCCAACAACACCCAACTGCTCCCTCCACCACTCTACAGGACCTGGTAGGCACGTCTTCCCCTGTCCCTGGAAAATGATGTGGGGTGGTATGGAATAACCTCTGGGTCGTGGCCATGCCCCCTCCTGGCTACTGCAAAAGTCCAGAACCAGGACACAAAGTTTCGCTTATTATTTATTTTACACATTCTATGAAGAACATTTTCTCCTTTCTTCATTTGTGCTGCAATTAATATTGTCTATCATACACAGTTTGCTCGCAATTAACTCAGTAGCTTAGACTGAGGCCTGTGAACTGGGATGCCTGTTCTCCTGCAGTAAACACCGGCCTCTCTACTGGACTAAACAGATTTCCAGTTTTCTTAAAAAGACCCAACATGAAAAACCTTGTTTCACTTTTATGCAGCACAGTCATCCTGCAATTAACATACACATAATTACTAGTCTTTAGAACAAATGCAAATGCTGCTCAATTAAAATTCAAGCCCAGGCTATAAATGAAACTTCTAATTTTTGTCATGTTGCAGTAATGACATTAGGTTACTGCAAAACGCAGGATGTATTTGTTTTGGTGCTGTTATTTCCTTTTTTTCCTGCAACCTCCTGCCTCCCCATTCAGGATGTTGAAGCCAAAAAATTAAATTGGAGTATACTTTAAACATCAATTAAACTGAACACTAGTGTCATTTCATGAACCACACTGCGCTACAGAGAACTACACAAACAGGTATTATGAAGCTATTCTCCTAATTAGCCCATAAAATGGAAAAGATGCACATGAGGAATCAAAGCTACTTAATGTGAAACTATTTTGCCACTAAACTTCTAGGCCTCTTATTGTGATATTTAATACAGCCCTAGATTCCAGCAATTAAGATTCAGCCAAAGATTAGAAAGCTTTGTCAATCTCTCCCAATCAAAATGCCTTGTTCTTCTTCATGACACTAAAGATAAACATTTTGCTTCTAGTCAGCTATTTCAAGTATTAAGGAAAAAACAAAAAAGAAAAAAAAAAACACAAAAGATAAAACAAAACAAAACAAACAAAAAAACCCCCAAAAAATTATCTGTAAAAGCTGAACACCCACACACCTTTCCACAAATGTTTCTTCTTTACAGCCATTAAAACTCACGCATATCTTCTCAAATACTTAAAATGTTACCTCAGAACCAGTCAGCGCCATCTGATTTTAATACCACAGTTAGTAATTTAATAGCACATTGTTCCAAGGACATTTAGAAGTCAGCCCCTTTGTCACATATGTTATCTGTATTTTTTATGGCTTTTGTATATGGAATGATGACGTTAGGAATTTCTCTATACAATACATTGCAGTGCTATTATTTGCTATTCCAAAGCGGGTCACTGTCTAGAAGACAAACACATCTAGCACTGAAACACTTGGAGAAAGGCAAAAAAATTCAAGTAAGACAAATGGATCTAACCTCAAGGGCATCAGTAAATTGACCACCAGTATGTTTGCCTGGGTTTTATAATGAGAGAAAGCCACATTCCAACTTCAAACAATTATGGAATAATTAAATACAATTTTAAAAAACTTAGGCAACGTCGTTATGGCAGCAGTGAGGCATTAGTTACGATAGGACCAGATTGTTAAACTCCTACATATTCGTATGTGCCCAAATTTTGTCCAGCTGAAGATACCATTTGGTAAATTCTCTGGAACCTAAGGCCATATAGAATTTACACAAAGTAGAGCAGACTGCAGTGCTTTGAGTTTTAATGCAGATTCAGACACGTTTTCCGAAAGACAGACAACATAGGGCTGGGACAGCTCTTAAGCTCCCATGGTCACCATGAGAAGCAAAAATCCTCAAGGACTGAATTCTGTCCAATCAATTTATTATATTTGCTTTGCTACTCATCTGCTTCTGTGAACCTGGCACTTCAAATTTCTGGAATACTTCTTAGATGTTTCATCACTATATGTGGAAGCCGTTAGAACACAACTCAACAGAATGCATAGTTCTACACATACAGCTTGGTCACACTTTGCTCAGCCCCTCTTTACCATGTGGGACCTGACAACAGCCTTGCTCTTGCTCTCTCATGACATGAGATGGTTCTTGATCCACCGGTGCGAGACAGCTACCCCACGACTTTCTGATTTCAGCCAGAAGGCTTTGATGGGTTCCTGCTTGTGCTGGTTTTGGCTGGTGTAGGGTTACTTTTCTTCACAGTGGCTGGCATGGGGCTGTGTTTTGGATTTGTGCTGAACACTGGGTTGACAATACAGAAATGTTTTTTGTTATTGCTGAGCAAGGTTTACACAGAGCCAAGGGCTTTTCTGCTTTTTTTGTACCAGCCACGGTGGCAAGGAAGTTGAGGACATATGGGAGGTTGGGAGGAGACGCAGCCAGGACAGGTGACCCCAACTGACCAAAGGGATATTCCAGACCATAGGCATCATGCTCAATATATTAAGTTGGGGGTAGAAGGAAGAAGCGGGGGACATTTGGAGTGATGGTGTTTGTCTTCCCAAGTAACAATTACACATGATGGGCCAAGTTCTCCTGGGGATGGCTGAACACCTGGCCACCCATGGGTAGCAGTGAATTAATTCTTTGTTTTGCTTTGCTTGTGTATGTGGCTCTTGCTTTCCCTATGAAGCGGCCTATATCTCAATCCATGAGTTTTCCAGCATTTACCCTTCCAATTCTCTCCCCAGTCCCACTGGTGGGAGAGTGAGCAAACAGCTGCCTGGGGCTTGGCTGCTGCAGGGGTTAAGCCACAACACCGCTGCTCCAACATGAAGGATCCAAAGGGCTCCAAATACTTCCTTGCTACTCTCTATGCATTGCATCAACAAGCTCAAAACCCCCTACCAGAATCTCATAAACCTGTACTCACCTTGAAAGCGCTTCATGACAACACTTTTGTTATATTTTTGATCAACTGAAGTTAAACCATCTGTAACTTCTGGATAAACCCCGGATATCTGAAGCCTCAAAACAGGATATTACTATCAGTGGGCTCACATCAAACAAGGCCTTCTATAAAAACATGGTCTTATGTCCCAAAAGACCACAGGCATGCAGTTTGTAAGAATGAGCAGGATCATTACACATTATCTCATACTTATTCTTCTACTGGCCAGAAATAGATTGCCAGCAGCACCACACCAGCATTTAGCCTCACTGCTGTGTGAAATTGTTAGGTGCTGGAAAAGCAAAGCAGAATTAATTCCATCTGTAACTACCTTTGAGAAAAGTGAATGGCAAAATGACTTCCCTTGCGGCCTCAACACTTCTAGAAAGAGACAGATTAATAAAGAAAAGGAAAAAAAAAAGGAAAAAGCCATGTGTTTTTAAAAATAATATAAGAGTGATTACAGAAGTAACTTATGAAAGAATATTAGGGAATGATGCTTATGAAACAGAATTTCTGAAACTAAAAAATTTTAAAAAGAGAAAGGAGTCAAAAATTCCTTTTCAAGCCTTTGTTAGCATTCAGGCTAAATACTTCACTACTTCAACCTTCCCATCATCATCTTCATTCATAAACTTCTAACTAGCTGCAGGTTGATTAAAAAAAATTCTGCTGGTGTGTGACAAGTTGAAAGTAGTACAACACGAAGGTTAAAAATTCAATGATTTTAATACAACCCCTGATTGAGGTAATCTACCATTCATACTATTTTCATTCAATATGAGTTGTCATTTTACCAGCCCATTCTTATATAGTTCAATAATGATAAGGTTAGCTTTGAAGTGATTCTTTTATGTTAATGACATTCTCCACATGTTGGGTCATACTTCGGGTTAAAGAACTGAAAATGTAAATGAATGCCCATTAGGGTGGGTAATAGCTGATCATTAACTTTATATTTTATTAGATCTGCCAGCCTTACTCACTGTAATTAAAGGACAGTGGTTTCTTTTTATCCCCCCAACACCACAAATGTACTATTTCAAAGTTAGATGCATATATTTTTGTAACATAAATTTAGTAGGTTTGTCTTTCTGCCTAAATTTTTTTTTCTAGTTTACATTAATACATTAATTAGCCATCTTACAGAAATTTTTCAGTCATTTAAGTAAACACATTCTCAATAATCTTATTCTCTTATTTTAGAAAGGAAGAAAGCTGCAGAGTGTGGCGATCTGTTAAAGCAAATGAAGGGAAAAAGCCTAAAAAATACTGAAGTTAGTTTTACTCTTTTAGAAATCTAAAATTATGTTCTACTACTTTAGTCACTTTCTAAAGGAATTGACCTATGCTATTAACATTCATTATGTACAACAATAGTTTACTTACAAGTTTCCATGCCTTCATCATCATCATCTGCTACAGGTTTATCGTATGATTTGTCTATGGCAGCTCTGAAGCTTTCGTTGCATCCTCGTCCTCGGATAATTCGTGGGCGCGGGCGGTGGAAAGGAATGTCACCATTCAGAGTCACCTCAGCTACGGCTGTCTGCAGACTTTCTAACGAGCTGGATTTCTTCAGACCTAATGAAGGCCCCACATCTCTGGTAGGGGAACCTTAGTGATTTAAGGGGGGAAAAAAGTAATTAGAATTAGTATTGAGAACTGCATGCTTGATTATGCATATCCATCCTGAAAGTCTTTGGGGACACACTTAACATTATTCACATCATCTCTCAATAATCTGTAGGGAATTCTCCACAGATTTGTTGGTATCAGAAGCAAATGAGTATGTCAAGTCACAGTCAACGAAACCGACAACGTTAGCAATGTCTGGCTTTTCAAATCAGTGGAGAGAGACCAACATCCATTACTACTATTTTACACAATTAAAATGATAAAGAAATAATGGGGCTTTAAAAATTTAGCTCATAAAACAGGCACAGATGCATATCTAACGGCATCTAACAAAGCTACTAACTATTTTTGATTTGAGCAGAAAATTTCATCTGCACTAGTAACTGATGAACAGAGAGCAGATTACAGGCATGAATCCTACTGTGTTTAGAGTAACAGTCTTGCAAAGTAGCCTGACCTCCGGCTTCAAGGAACATGCTGTTTGTTTGAATTTTAAAGACTTGCATCAAACTGCTAACAATTTCATAATTAAATGCTTCTGAGAAGTATCAGCTGACTTGCTCAAATTTTGTGAAATTGCTTAACAATAGTCTGTGGAAAGGACCCAATAAAATAGGCAATACCAGTTATCCAGCTGGAAAATAAGCACACTTCTGGCAGTACAAGGAGTGACGGTTTGGGGACTTCTACAGCTGGGGCTGAGGGCAGCTCTTGTCACTGCAGCATGTCCAGAGGTGTGCCAAGGAAGCCCCAGGTAGTGTTCTGCATAAGCCTTTCTCCAACTGGACTTTTCTTCTCAGGTTTGTGGACTAAATGTACAACCTTTGTTCTTAAATACCCATTCACATTGTAAATCACCTCATAATTGCACAATTAGATCTCATACTAAAGTTAAAACTGGGAAGAATCTTTCAGGAAAAAGAATCACTACATTTATTTGAAGTGATCTTATTCAAAAGTGCAGGTACAGTCTTAGCCAGATTTTCCATACGACTTGGGACTGGAAAGCAAGATGAGGTGGGACAACATCATCATGGCCACATTTCCTGAAATTAAGATACTAGAGCCCTCACGTATCATATAAAATTCTCACTTTTGTCTACCCAAAGTGAGCACAAAAGAGAATTGTTGTAGCACCACAGCAGTCTCAGGTGGTGGGCTGTTACCCAGTTTACATCAGTACCCTTATCTGACAGAAATAAATTTCACAGCCAGCCGCTACTGAGAGCCAGAGCCAAGGCCTGAATCCCCAGGAATACCAAACCTATGAACAATACATTAGTAAGCATAGGTGTGAATAAAGGTATAATAAAGGAAAACTACCTCTTTTAAGTGTTTATCTGAGAATAATACAAAGTTCTGAAGATGATCCCTTTTCTGGTAGATATTAGGAGAGATATTAAGAGCATCTTTCACTGCTCTTTATGTAAGGTATGTAAAGTTACCCTAAATTGGGGAAAACTGCTACTGCACTACTAAAACTATTCAGTATTAGTTGGCAAGGAAAGGGCGTTGTGTGTCCCACAGAAGAGATGCCGAACAGCAGCATGGCAAGTTTTCTCCATGTCATTTGTTACCTTGGTATGAGATGGAGCAATGCAGTGACTGCTTTCATTTTCTATTCAGCTATTGAAAGTCTGAGCAATTACATTAAACTGAAATCCCTCAGATCAAATAAATTCAAAAAGCAGCTGTCAAAGTATTCCCCTTCAGCTGCCCCACTGATAAGATTAACTTGTGAACAGAAAAAAACCAAAAACCCTCCCTCGCAGGTCTACACAATTCCTGCAGTTTGGTTCCCCCAGCAGTGCGTAGCCCTACTGCTTGGACCCTTGGTCAGAAATTAATGCACCCCTACAAATGAGAAGTTTTATCCTCATGAACTCCCTCTTCCTAGAAGAAGCCACCCTCTCACACACTGCCTGTACTTCTGGAGGGCTGAGGGCCATGAGCATGGTGGGGGCAGAGCACAGGGCCAGCTGGGACCAGGGAGGGTTGGTGGCTTCCCAGCTGTGCAAATAAGCTGCAGTCTGGAATCACCAAACTTCTGAACATGGGCCGAAGTCTAAGGCGAGCGTTTTACATGACATTCTCTCTGCCAAGTAAAAGCACTCCAAATAAGATAGTGCCCTAAAAAACTGTCCACTTTCTAGTCCAAAGAAATGAGACTTTATTTTGCTTTTTACTTTTCAAGATTGTAATTTTTTTAAATTGTCTATGCAACATAAAAAAAATGAATGCAACATTTTGGAGGAAAAAAGAGGAAACGGGACAATCATATATAAACCAGCTGCTTGACAGATCCAATTTCATATACAAAAAGAAAGGGTGTCCTCTTACATGGCAACTTACTGTAAACTTCCTTATTCCACATTCTGCTTTGCAACCTTCCAAATGAAATGCTCATATATCTTTTCATAATTACTGAGTGGCTCTTTCTGTAAACAGTAATTATAAAGAAGGCATTTATGTGCCCATTTGTGTTCATAAAGAACATTTAAAAAGTTCCATTTCCTGACACCCAATACAGACCTTTGTGAGAACTGTGTTTATGTAAGTTGTGTTTTCCCAAAGGATATCCCATCTGGGGTATGACCTAATGTTGAGTACTGTAAAACTAATAATGGATTACAGAATGATAAGAATATTTATTGAACTTGGGTGGCCATGAACACAAATGTGAACAGGTTGCAGAATCTGAAATGAGGAAATCTCCTTTTACAAGCAATTTAAGCAGTGTGATCATAAAGCTATGCATATTTTAATACCTTCACTATCTTCTATGGCTACTTCATAGCAAGTCTACTATCCTCAAAACATACAACTAGGTGTCCCCGTAAATTGAGTACGTTAAGAATTTATTACTAGAATTTACCAGCCAGAAAGTGAGTTGTTTACCCATAATCTGGTAAAAAAAAGCAAACTTTCTTTAAAATGGATTCTGTTTAAAATTTATGAGTCACATCAAAACGCTGTTTTCTAAATACAAAAATGTCAGCATTTTCTTCCAGCCTTTACAGCATTGGTGGTAATCATCAGAAGTGTTATCTGCTCAGAATGAGTTCTACTTCTATTTTGACACCAGAATTTAAAGTAGAAAAAAAGGAGAGGAAAAGACATATCTACCTAAAGCACATTTATATGACTGAGGATGAAAGGGATTCTTTTATCATTTTTAAAATTTGAAGTTTATCAAAATCTCCCTTTACAATGATTTTCTTAACAAATATCCTTTGAGGTAGATTCATCCCTCTGTATCCCAGCAGTCCTCCTGCCATGACTGCCACCATGCATCCCCCTCACACGCTCGGCACCCCACCCGTCTCCCAAGGGTTTTGTGACACGCCAAGCACAGCCCCTGCCCACCACACATGCACCTCCACTCCCTGTGTCCCCAGCTGGGCAGCCCTCGGGGACAGGGGCCAAGCCTTGCCCGCCCAGCCAGGCAGCCACCCCTGCTCACGCATGAGCGCGTGGGCAGCACGCGGCGCCTCTGCCACGCACGGACATGTAACCTCCCAGCACACGCAGATCCAACAAGACATTGAATGCACAGACATCACTTGAAGCCTATGTGCTGCTCGCTATCCCATGTCCTTTGTTTCTCCCTTGTGCTGACACTGTTTAACAACTCATTGTGCCTCCACTTATCTCACCCTATGGTAATTATTTATAGAGTGACACAAATCCGCTCGGGCGATTTGCAAAGGCAAAAGCACATGGTGTCAAAGGATATATGATGTTTCATCCAGTGACTAATTTTAGTCTATAAAAGCAAATTTCTCATCAGCACATTCTTTTAAATCATTTAAAATGACAATTTTTTCCTTTCCGAAACATTATTTTTATGCTGTCAAATCAAATGCTACCAGCAACTGATGCCAAAAACTTCTCTGGATTTCATTAAACCTTGCAAAGGCATAAAGTCTACTTTCTAAACATCCTCTTGAAGGACATTATCAGTGAATCTATTTACTTAGGAACATCTGCTTCATTACATTTGATAAATTTTCCCATTTCTAGTTCAGTTCAGACACCAAGAGATTAACACTTCATCTGAGAAAGGCAGGGGAGGAATAAAGCAAGAAACTGCATCAAAACCAGTTTCATTTTGATTCCATTTAATAAAAGTTTAATTAGAGAGCATTGTGTAAAAATAAACCAATAAATAATTTAAATAAATGTTATTTGATTTTTTTTTTTCTTTTTCATTTTCCTAACATGCACATGGAAAAATAACCACCTAGAGCTATAGTATGCCTGGGACTCTATAAATGAGCCATGCTCAATTGCTACTGAATATACTTCTAACCTCTAGGATGAACTGTAAACACTGCAAGGATTAGGTGCTTCAAGTGAACTATAGAAAGAAAAATAATTTAAAAACTATTACAGTAACTAGGTCTGGAGAGTTCTATGCTCTCCTTTTCAGCCAATACTATTAAATCCAACTGTGACAGTAACAGAGTTTGTTTTTATCTTTTCTAAAGTAAATACATGTTGAAGTTTTCTGGCTTCTAGAGTTCATTAAAGCATAGTTCCCCACACATTTGAAGCATTTTTTTCTTAGAATCAGACAATTTTTAAGCCAAACTACAGTAAGTGGTTTGTTTAACAGCCACATCCATCTCCAGTAATGGGAGATATCCATTGTTTATATACAAAACCTGGTTAAAAGCATGCAAGATAAATAAAATAAAAGTACAGCAAAAGATGTTTTCCTTTTTTCCAGCCATTGAAAAAATTTTCCAGTACATTTGCTGTGCACAGAATATGTAACTGCCTAGTCCAGACGGCACGGTCATGCTCTTTCACCCAAGGTGTCCAACTTATCTCTTTTTTTGAATTTAATCCAGGTGTTACACATAGAGAAAAGCTACACTCAATTCATACCACCCTCTACTGATACCACCAAAATCACTATGCATTTTTAAAACCTAAGCATTGTATTTTATAAAACACAAAGGTTTTACACCATTCTAATCACATCCCACTCAGCTAGGCAGGTTAATAGGAAAATTAAAAATAATTTACAATAATTTTGAGTTTGGTCTTTAACTTGTTTTTATGTGAATAATGCTCAGGGGTGAAGGCAGTTCCTAAGCACTGACTATTACCACAATCATTAACACAATTCATACATTCACACTTTGATGGCTTTAATCCTTCAAAACATTCATATATTTTGATTTTGTTTACTCATTCTTAATTTGCGAAGCTGCAAATCTGTGGCCATATACTGCAACGTTTTAAAAGCTAGAAGACTTATCTGTTCAAATAAAATTGTAAATTTTTCGCTTGATTACTTACAGCTTTTCAGTATTCCTAGTCATGTTATAAAGTCCAGTTAAACAGAAATGTAGTTGTGAATCAGTAAATGTAAATTCTGTATGGAATGCACTACTCCTCAAATCATGCTAAAATAAATAGTATTTTCAGGTTAAAAAGGTGAATTGTTCCTAATTAGAGTTAAGTAATGTTACAGTGTCCTCTGGATCTAGCCTAATTAAAATAGCATTCCATAGGTCAAAAGCTAACTTTTATTAATAAATCATAAAGGCTCATAATTGCAGTTGGTGCATTATTTTAATTACTAATAAAAAAATATGCCTTGAAAGCTATTTCTCATTATCATTTTGTGAAACATTACAATGAACAGTATGTGGAAAAGATTCTATTTACATATTCTTTTGTTCTCCTACGATGCTCACGTTTCAGCTCCAAAAGCAAATCAACTTGCACAAACAATCTTCAACTCAATGCACAACATGTATCTGATGACCACTTAAGGCAAAGGCAGCAGTTTTCTAATTAAAATAATTATTTCCAAGCACTGTGTTAGCACTGTAATAGCCAAACACTCGACTCTTCTAAATCATCTGTCTGTGCACTACAGTTTGAAGCTAGGAGGAGATTTTCCAAGATTTTTTTGAAAGGACAAAAAACCCCAAACAACTCTGAATATTTATGAGTTTATAGTGTAGAAACAGGTGTCTGCCTACAATCACATGCATGACCTGGCTAAATATACTACCCCAGATACTTATCTCTATAGAAAATTTTCTTTTTCTGTACGACTTGATTATTCACAATAGAAAGCAGCCATGCAAGTACTGGAATATTCATGTTTTCATGCAATTTGACTGGCAGTTCTGTAATTGTGGTAAGCTACTTTGACCAAGGTTTCTATAGCAACAGCCTTACTGTCAATTCTTACCTGTTTTCTGGTCATCCATTGTACTGAGCTTAGTCTCGTCAGCTACTGTTAAAAGGTAAATGCATAACGGTTAGCCCAGTTAGTGCCCATGCCCCACATGCACTCAACATTCCTTCTGGCTTGCATATTTTCTTTTCAAGTTAGGGGACCTTAGAAATGTCCTACTTCATGCAAATAAACTGCAAGAGTAAGCAAACATTCTGGGTAGAAATGGCAGCAGACTAGTAACCTTCATGCAGTGTCAGTCATGTTCACATCACAGGCAGGTACAATATGTTATTGACACATTAGCACACGGCAACTAGTCAAGACAAGTCAGTATCTCCAACCTGACTGTACCCTGAGGAAGTTTGTAAATTAGGGATTGTAGGCAAGACATTCACAACTACTGTAAAGGAGGGAATTGCATTATATTTTATTATTCTGAGTAGGGAATTCTGCATATTTAAACCATCAAAGCTCACTGTTTGAGGTTAGTGGAGTCTGCACTTCAGAATCTAAATTCAGTGGCAGAAAAATTGATGGGCTTGTTAGCAATTACTTATTCTCAGTTGGTTTATCAGTTAAAACGATCACAGTTGATTGCCTGTCTTAGCCGCTGCTACTTTATAGGGCTTCTGATATAAATATTAAAACTTGGGTCTCAAACAGATGTCAGACTAGTCCCATTTTCTAATTCTGAATTCATCTACAAAATGAGAGACTATGAAGGACCTTTAAGGTTAACTGCATTATAATCGTGGACTGAGAATAAACCCAGCTACCCAGAACCACAGCGTGGTACAGTTCTACACAATTATTCTATGTGGATTGGTAAATGCATTTTTCACCTCCATTTTAATAAATACTGTTTACTATGTTTAGATATAACCATATATCCAGAGGGCTATGATATTTGAATGTATGAACATTTACAAACAACAAATAACACCCAGGCCACTTGGCCATTCAAGTTAGTACTTTACTACCCACAAGTAGACATGATGTGCAGTAGTACCGCACATACACAATGTGTTTGGAATTACAAAATCTTTATACTTACAACATGAAAATCAGGTTCAAATAAAAAAAAATTGAAAAAACATCACTCACTACCTAGATCCATGCTTTTGGATTTTCGTGTTTTAACAAACTCCAACTGACTGGCATCTGAAAATTGCTTTGTACGCTTTTCTGACATGCTCTGGCGTCCAAAACCCTCTCGCTGGAAGGCAAGCACTGGATCAACATCTGGACTAAGAGTGCTGTAGGAAGGGAAAAAAATCATGCGAACATTTATCAAGATCACGCAACCTTTCACTCTTCAAAGAAAATCATTTATTTAGCACGCGACTTCTACCAATGATAAAGTTCACAGTTTTAAATACACCACGGCAAGTATTCAGTTACACACACAATGGATTTGTTCTACTGCATTAAGCAATTCTAGTTAAAAAGTATCAAGAATTTCACTTATAGCTTTAATGAAAGATATACATATCTGGTGCACTATACATATGCTATCAGAACGTAAAGACCAACACAGGAATAATTTGAGGGAGAATAAAACAGTTCTTTTTTCTTCCTGAGAAACAAATTTATTCTATTGATAAAAAGTTATCTGGTTTTTCTTTATCAGAAAAGGTTTTTAGTAAAGCATAAATAGAAACTATCCTTGCCTGAAGCCCACAGAGCTTTAAACTTCTTCATTTAAAAACTTTGCATTAAAATTTCTCTCCATATTTGAAATTTCTAGTATATTTTCAACAGCTTCTCTTGCTTTTAACCTGGCTATGACAAACAACCATATTTTTACTCAATGCTTCCCCACAGAACAAGTGTTTGCCACAGTGGATCCACCACTGAATTAGAAATGGAGGGAGCTGTACTAGGTTTTTGTTTCTTCACTTTAGGTTTCAAAGTGACCTCAGGTCACCTCAGTGAGTCAGGTTTTCAGTGAACTGCCTCAGAAACATGCTGAAGATAGATTTATTAATGGTGGTGAAACACTGGCAGAATCATGAGTGCAAGAATGCAGGCAAAATTTGGTGCAAGCTAAAAACATTTTAAAAAAAAGCAAGGTTGCTTACTGCTAATAAACAGTATGAAAGGAAATTCACAAAAAGATCTTCTGGCTCCTAGAAAAGGGGATAGTATGTCGATCTCTAGTTCAGCTGGCACAAAAAGAAATCAAAAGCATAAAATACTGAAAAAATCAGTATTTTGCACCATTGTTATCTATCCTATAGGAAAATTATCCCTCAAAATCCCCTCTTTGATTGTTGTTGTACTTCAAGATAAAAAAAGTTAAATACTTCATCACTGAAATCTCTAAATAGATCTCTAAATGCCATTCAAAATATTGTGCTAATATATCTTACTGTTTAGTACCATGTTTCAAAAGAATTAGTTTTACTGTAAGGGCTAAGCATAATACACATCTCATTCCTAGTGAAAAAAAGGCAAACAGTGAATTTCTGCAAAAAATAACTTATACTTTTAAATTCTGTAACATGCACATGTTTATGTATGCTATGTACTACAATTTACAGAAGTACCTTTGATCAAGAAACACCCGGGAATTAGGCAAAACAGTGAAAAGAAGTAAGGAAAAGTGTCCAAAGGCATGAAGTACTATAAAGGATGAAAATCACTATCCTCATTACCAGGCAGCCAAGAAGAAATTCAGTCTAGTAATGGCAGATTGACAAATAATAAGATATGTGCTTGTGACAAGCATATAATACTTCAGTGTGAGCAGGATCAGAGCTTATGTGAATAAAGCCAATGTCAAGTGCCTTTTGACTTTAATGTTTCTGGCTCAGGCTCATAATGTTTTACATTTAATTACTGCAACTATTTCAGAGATGTCTGCGCAATTTAGCAATGTTCTGAAGCATATGCTTAAAAGCTCTGATGAATCAGAGACCAAACTCAAAAATAACTATTTAGACTTAACATTCACTCCTACAAAATAGCGAAAAAATTATCTCCATATGATAGAAAGATAAAACAGACAAGGCCAATATACACTTCTAGCATTTCTAGCAGTGCAACTCACAGCTGAATAAGAACCACCTAAATCTGAAAACGTCCTCCAAAGTGACTCAAACTGAACTTACAGGGTTCCAACACCTTTCATAATCAGATCATAATTGACTTTCCCAAGGCCACACAGAAGTTTTTGGCTCCCTGCTAGTCAGCCCTGTCTCTAAAGGCCAGAAAAATGTACTTCTACTAAGCAAGAATTTTTTTCCAGCAACATCTGTTAGCACAGGCTCACGTTTGTTAAAATGACTGGCTTCATCTTGCCGAGCAAAATGTATCCTGTGACACTTTCTTCAAAAAGAGTGAACTTATAAAATTATTTGTTTTGGCTGTATGCTTCTTTTTTCATATGAGCTTGCTTTGATCTACCTATATAAAACTTCTAGTAGAGCAGAATATCATTTCCATATAAACACAGCACACACATACATTGAAC
>WEIT01017874.1:0-33217 GCA_013389985.1 Dryoscopus gambensis
CATACAGAACCTAAAATACATGTTTCAGAATATCACTGTGTGAAGCAAAATTCACTGTGGAACACAAGGATTTTGGTGCAGTAGCCTGTGCCAATGTCTGTTTACAGTTTAAATGAAATTTCACAGTGGTTTGTACAATCACCAAGGCATAGTTAATACAACACACAGCTTCTCCTCTTATCTCTGCTGAATTTTCTCCAAATCACTGCTAAATATATGCATGTCTACTAACATGTACCTAAAGTGGTCGCTAAGTACATCTTGGGAAACAGCTGGACAGCAAGTTCCAAATGATTTAATCCATTATTTTTCTGGGTAAGTAAGGTATCAGAAAGCTCACAGGCCAGATGCCAGCTATGATGTCCAGAGCTACTGCCAGACTAGGGTGGAGGTCTGTGCTCAAATTGTTAATTGATATTTGCTTTTAGGTTTTGAGGGATGCTACAGCATGAGTAGGCAATAGGAAAAGTCTGTCTAAAGTCTCTTCTTTAGCCTATGCACATGCACACCATTAGGATAGACCTCTCTGTAGCAGTTTTCTGGTTTCTGAGCCTGTACCACAGGCTGTCTTCAAACAGCAACTTTTATTGTAACCAAAATGCAGCAGCATCTTCTACAATATTGCTACAGCTGTAGCATACCAACACAAGGACTTCTTTTCCCCTAAATTAAGAGATAACTTTAAGTGTATATTGCCTTTAGCTGATTGAGGTCACACAGAGATTAAAATTACATGAATAATGAATGAGTGATGAGTGAATAAATAATCCATGGCTCAACTCTTCTAGGTAACTATTCTCATCCGTAATTAGCTATCAATCCCCATGTGGTTTTACTGCACCTGGTTTCCTGGAGTGGCTGCTACTAACACATCAGAAAAACAATTCTATCAAAAGCAGTGCTGGCCAATATTCCTTTGTCAGTCTCTTCACCAGTTTCCGTCAATTTCACTGTGTATTCCCACAAGTTTGGGGATATAAAATGAGAACAGCTACTAAAGGCTCATGTTAGCATTTCCAGCAGCTGTCTGTCTCTCTGAGATGTTACAGGCAAATCCTCAAGGCTTGCAGGACAGGTATCCAAATATCCTGAAAGCATCTCCTCACCTGTTCAACACTTTGACCTTTGGTCACATACTCGTTGCCAACTTTCACTCTAGGGTGCAACAAACCCTTAATCAAATCAGAGGAGTTGATTCCCATCAGGTACGCAGCTTTGTCAGCACCTGGTCAAGAGAAAGAAGGTTTCAACTGGCTTTAAACTTCTACATGGAAACATGCCCAGCTAAAAAAAAATATGAAGCACATCCACTTCCAAAGACAAATTGGATAAAGACCTTGGTCTCTTAATGATTTGTGTTAGGTGTGCCTGTACTCTCCCTTATGGCAGGTCATCTAACTACTTTATACCCCAGCTGCTGCAAGAATCTTACTTAAGAAACTCTTCAGGTTTAGGGGAAAAGATCATATCTCCATACTGGTTATAGACAGTTTCAGGTTCAAGAGAAAGTAAAGAAGCAGGACCTGAAATCATGAAAGAGAAAGTTAAGGCAGCAACATTTCACAACCATTTTGTGCAAATGGTCTCAAAAACGGAATTTGATCCTGTTAGTCTGACTGTGTCTGTTCATCTCCTGCTGAGTAAGGTCATCCACCACTGAACAAGCCCGTTACAAATACAGCACTCTTGGCTGATCAGGAGCTACAGTGTGCAAGAACAAGGGAA
Source organism: Dryoscopus gambensis (assembly GCA_013389985.1). Lineage (NCBI taxonomy): Eukaryota > Metazoa > Chordata > Aves > Passeriformes > Malaconotidae > Dryoscopus > Dryoscopus gambensis. Next base: position 1,726 of record WEIT01017874.1, read on the forward strand.
ACAGGCTGCTGCCTCCTCAGCACAGTGCCTGGTACATGCCAGACTTTTGAAGCTGAGGAGTAATTTTAGGTGTTATTCTTACTTTCAGTGCCATCAGCCTCTGCCTGCTCTTCTCTGGGTCTTTGCTTGAATTTCATATTCCCAAAGTGCATGATGGCTCCTGTGAGCTTGTAGGAACCAGACTTCTCATCAGGCACAAATCCCAAGATGTCCATGGCTTGCTGTGGAAAGGAAACACAGACATTTTGTCACTTCCCTGTGCAAAAGCAGTGGTGTTTTGCAGCCCCACAATCTACCTTTGCATGGCAGATATTACTATCCTGCCAAGGGGTGTTATCACCCAAAGCAGCCACTGGAACACCCTGAGGACCCAGCAGTGGCAGGGGAACCAGGGCAGAGCTCTCTTCATCTAGCATTTTTTATGTAAAAGTTATAGAAGATGGACATTACATGGACCAGATTCAAAAGTGTAATGATTTACCAGGCCTTGTGCTTCACAGTCTGAATGCAGTTAACACCCATTCCTGCTTTTCCTTTAGTCTAGTAGTTTCAGTGACAGAAGTTAGGCTTCTCCAAGTGGTCTTCCTCCCCTGATCTAGGAAACCCAAAGTCAAATCCATACAGACTTACATCTGTTGCCAACAATTCTTCTCCATCATCCAAGTTGTCCACTGTAACTACTCCTTGTGAGCAGAAGTGGTAGTCATATGGGTTGGTAGAGATCAGGAGCATATCTGTAAAAGAGCTGCCAAGGTCAAAACTGCCATCCATTCAGGTTATCCTCAAAAACTGAGATGGAAAAATCAGCTGTAACCTACATTTGTCTCTGCACTACTAAGTTGTTTTGCTGTTTTTATTTCAATAACTGCAGGGCAGAAACCAACTCTCTTATTCTACTATGTTAGTCTGAAGATGTAGAGAAAGTGTGAATAAAAAGAAAATGGAAATACTCCATATTAACATCTATTGTGCATACCCGTCTGTTAAGCATGTATTGCAGTATATTGAGCTCATAATTTCCTGTATAGTCCTACTTTCGGCCTTGCATGCCTTTAGGGATAAAAATCCCATCTAAATAGAGAGGAGAAAAAGATTTTAGTATGATCCAAGACAGGGAGTATGGGCATGGCTCCCCTTTTTTATAACAGATGCAGAGAACAGTGACTTCCAGCACCCTTTGCAGAAGACACTTGGCTTTTGATAAACAGAAATCAGAATATGGCTTGCTCCATCTCTCGTCTTTCCTTCATATGAAAGCTCAAAAATGCAGAGTTACTTTCTACAAAGCTAGCTGGCTCCAAACGTACAGGCAGAATCCTGCTTCATTAAATCAATTGAAAGTTTCGCCCACATTCACCAGACTGAGGTTTGGTAGATTTCAGTCCTTTATATGCAGACACACATTCCTACATGTCTAAGTATGTATGTAAATATATGTCTATCAGTATATGTTTATATGAAATCTTATTCCCTATAAGCCTGTCTTACTCTGCTATGTAGTCACTATGATACATATTACTTTATCTATAGTTATGCTCATCTATATTTATTGATATTTATACTTAACCATATTTTGATATGAATGTGTTTATGTACAAGCACATACATTTTCTGTCTACAAAACACAAGTCCCTGCTGGTTTCAGCCTCTTCAAGAGCCTGCAGACATGCTCCTGCTGGCCAGAAAGGTGTGTGCTGTTGTGGAGTATACAGAGGCTTTATGAGAAATAGAGCATTTTCCCAGCACAGAGATTCTCACAGGAATCTCAGTGCAAAGCTTCCTTGAAATCTTTCCCGTAATTGTCACTAATTAGGCCACGTAAAGCTTAGAGTGTTAGGGACTTGACCACGCACTGTCAGGGTAATACGACTTCAAAAGAGATTATGATTGCTATGGCTTAGTGGGAGTTTAGAAGAGCAATAAAGTGTATTTTACAAAATGTGTTCCTTCAGAGCACAAATTGAAGTCAGCAAACCACGTCACTTCAATAACTAGTGAAGGTTTTATTCAAAGCATTAGGAGATGGAAGCAGAGAGATCTCGGCCCCTCTCTGCCCTTCTCCAGTGGGTCTGTGGGACCACACTGCTCCAGGGGAAACTTAAAAGGGGTAATCACCACATAATCAGCAGCAGGCAGCTTTGAATATTCTCCCCTGCTACACAACATCCTGGGATGCCAGTTTTGTCACTTGGGGCGGAAAGAGGAAACTAGTTTTTCTTCATGGACCTATAAGCAAATCTTCTCGTATGTGAAAATCTGGATAATTAAAGTTTTATCACCACAAATGCTTTTGGAGGCATAGCATTTTCCAGATGTTTTGAGACCTTGGATTACACTAATTCAGTGTGACACTTTTTGCCTTTATAGTGCTATGTTTTAGAAGTCCTGCCTGAGTCTTACTCCCATTAGATTAATCTGTAATATGAGAAAAATGGTCTCTGCTGCTGCCACTGCAACAACATCTCTAAAAGTAAAGTAAAGGTTCAGTTTTATCAAGTGGAAGCATAAGGGCCTTTCTGCACATGGGTTTGCCCCCTTAGCCCTTCTTATCCACTGTCTATTCAGTTTTGGGTTCTTAAAAGCTATGGATCCACACAATGCTTACCTAGTAACTCTGGTTTCTTTCCTGACAGGATTTGGTAGAAGATGTGATAGTCTCTTTCACCAGGTTGCTGGAAAATCACCCGGGATTTCTCCAATAAATCTAGTTGCACAAAGGAAAATTCAGTGAGAAAGGCCCTTGCAGCTTTCAGATGAGCAATTGTGTTTTTTAAAAGGAGGGAGTTTGCTGCTTACAAATCTCAATATCAGCAGATGACAGCTTGCCTGTAGTTCCAAAATGGATTCGGATAAATTTACCCTAATTCGCACAGAAGAATATTCTAGTTAGTGCATATAGTATACACAGAGGGAAACAAAGGATGCTGCTTGAAGGCAATCATTTGGCCCAAAGAATCAGTTTATGCCAACTCTTTGGCTTTGCACAGGCATATTTTCAATGAAAAATACTGAACAATGATATTACTGTCTTCCAAGCCTGAATCTGTACACATAGCTATGTAATCTGCTTGTGGAGAAAGGATAACAGTGTACTTATCTGCCAGGCTAAGACAGGCAAAGCACATGGCTTCCAGTTGCATGAAGCAGGTTTACTGTAATGCAGGACTCAGAGCAATAAGCCTGGGCTTAAGACACACAGGCTCTTTTTTTTGGCTTCTCCTCATTTGCAGTCCTAACTCACATGCAATTACTTATGTCAGAAGAGTGCTGTGATTTTACACAGCTTTGCCCATTAAATTTACATATCCATCCCTTCCAATTCATAAAATTTTTGTAGTTTTTTAGTTTCTCATCTGCAAACACATGAACTTTTAAAAATAATTAAATTCTGTTCCAGCTGACAAGCTCCATATACAATTGTCTAGTTGTACAGATGCTTACAATCTCTGATCCTCTCCACCCCTTCCAATTTAATTTGTGACAGGTTTTGTTAGGGAAGAATGGGCTCCAAACTTAGGCTTGCCATCCTCATGCCATTCCTTTCAGACCTCTGAGAAAATGTTAACCAAATGTGGCAGAGACAGAGCTCCCAAGAGGATTGCTCTCCTGCAAACCTAATGGAGAGGAGGAGAGCCCCAAGGTGACTTGGCAGCTCGGAGGGACAAGCAGGGACAGTTTACTGAGCCAAAAAGGCAAATGTAATGGCTCAAGGGTAGGAGTACTGCTGCAGGGCGGGTCTGCACAGGAGAGGATGTGGGAGGGAACAGGGACTGCGGTGGGTTTCTGACACTTGGTGGCAAAGTACAGCTGCTGTAGGAAGGGGGAAAGACCGGCGAGTGGAAAAAAGGGTAGGAAAATAATGTAGAGACTGTTCTGGGGGAGACCTACCACTGCTGTTCAAAGGGCTTCCTGAAGCTGGGCTTTGCTTGTCTTCTGTTCATTTTAAACATTTTAAACAGTTTAAAGAATTATTCAAGCTTGATCTTTCTTTATTTTTTATCATTTCAGCAGGGTTTTTTTTTTGTTAAAGCCTGCTATGTTTTTCTTCCACTTTGTGCAAATCCTATAATTTTAGTGGGCAAAATACAATATATGAAGGGATTATGACACTGGTGTTATTAACTGGCCACTTTTGAATAAGACATCACTAGATTATTCTGAAGACTTACGAAACGTGAGGAATTGTCATTTCGCAGGGTTTTGGCATTTCCAAAAGCTTCCAGGGCTGGGTTTGCTTGAATGATTTGATCCTCCAAGGTTCCCTAGAAATCAAGGTTGAAATACTACTGAGAAACCTACAGGCCACAGACTCAGCTGTCCACTCTAACTCAGCCGTGCATTCACTTACAGAGTGGAGCCTCTGTAGCAAAGTGACTTATTTAGCTTCACCCCAGGGGCAGCACAGTGTGAATGGCAGAACAGTGAGACCATCAGTCAATTATGAGCGCTTAAAAGGCCTCGAACATTCTGCTGCTCCCTACTGTTTGGCTTTGTAGGTTTATATCTTGTGCCATCTGCCTGAGAAAGAAATTACCGGCTGTACTGGGGAGCATGTGGGGACATCCGAGCAATGAGGAACGTGTGTAGGAGAGGGGCTACTTGAAGACAAGCACTGGGATGCATTTGATTTAAAAGCACCCAGAGCTTGTAACATTTGGGATTTTTGGAGATGAGAAAAGCTTTAACTGTTGTTCTCACCATGTTCAGTTTTGGAAGTGAATGACTTTTCCCGCCGGGGCTCTGGGGATCATTCATCATTCACCCGGGAACTGCACAAAGTGAAATGCTGAGGCTTGTGACACATCTGACAGAGCCCAACACCAGTTTTGTGAGGAAAAAATGAAATAGCAAAGCTGATAACTCACCCCAGTTTTGGTAGCCGGCTGTTGACAAAATAGGAACACAATGGAGAGAAAAAAGAGAGAGAATGTGAATACTAACATGAAGAACAATACAAAAGATAACAATTAGCAAGGTTAGCTGTCTCGTGCACACCAACACGCCAGCAATGCTTTTTGAAGCCTTCAAAAAGCATTTGTGGCTGTTACTTTGCATTCACCGTACATCACAATGGTGCAAAACCAGATACTGCAGCTGGAAGATGTGTCATGTAGTTTATCAGCTCAGGTTGCATTTCATTTTTATCGTCATCACCATTTTTCTTGCCCCCATGTAATCCAAAAGTTCAAGTGCAGCACGATCTTATTGCCTAGAACTTGTCTGTTTGCATTTATTCTCTTTTATTCTTGCCACCTGGGAGCAGTCTCTTTTCTCTGTTCACTTAGGTGGTGTTTTGGTTCATCATGGGACATCTCCAGAGCAAAACCAGGTAGATTTCTGCAGCAGAAGTTAAAACAAGCTAGGGGTAGGAGCACCATTGTTGCATGAGCACACCAGGTTTCAGACAGCATGATGAACACCAGCCTCACTGCATGCACGAAGCTGGCTCTGGACAACTCAAGCATTTGTTAAGAAAGCCTTGCAGGCCTCAGGAGAACATATATTAGATTTTGATGACATGAGTTCTGTGCACAGTCTTGAAGCAAGGCTGAAATTTTGGCCTTGTAGATACAGTTCATAGGAATCAGTTAATTCACCACAAAAGAGCACTGAACCCTTCAAGTGCAATGAAGCTCATAGCAAATAAGCTCATAGCAACACAAGATAAAAAGCAGCATGAATACAGTATTCACTGTAACCTTAGAGAGCACTTATAAGCAGAACAGCACTTATCCAAACAGAAATGCAGAAAAGCTGATTGAAAAAAAAATCTTTTGTCAAAACAATCCCTTTTTTGTGGACAAAAAAGCTTTCAACAAAACAGACATTTTGATGAGAAGTTATAATCCTAGTCTCTTTGAAGACTATTTTCCATTTGAAAAAAATAAAATTTCTTATTCTTTACAGTCTTCCCATCTTTTCACCAGCTTCAACACAATCAGAAAGATATTTATCACACACAAAACCTGAAACTCCTAAAGAAAAAGAAAAGCGGCGGCAACAAGCATCTGTCCAGAACCAGAAGTGGTGTTTCTGCTCCATCTGGAGTGTGGCAAGTTCACGTGTGCATTGCCTTTCTACCCTCAGAACAGCATGCTCTCAGTACTGCAGACTCATGAGGTTAGATGTACACAAGAGAGGAACCTTGGGAGTCTGAAATGACTCCCAGCAGACTCACGTTCTTTTTCCCAGTTTCACCCAGGGCTGCCACTGTGGCAAAGTACTGGATGACTCGTTTTGTGTTGACAGTCTTGCCAGCGCCGGATTCTCCACTAGAGGAAGGGGGAAGAGAACATAGACATTGCTCAAACAGCTGCAACTCATCCTTGTAACCCCCATCCAGCCAGCTCCTCCCCTCAAGGCTGTTCTCAGACTCACTGACTCTGGTATCTGCAGCCTGTTGCCCAGCCATGTCTGTGGAAATCACATCAAATTGACTGAATGAAGAGGTGCAGTCCTACGACAGCAGTAACTCGTTCTTCACACAACTGAGCTCAGAAGTCCCGTACAAACCCACGCTACACTGAGCTTCTTTTAGGGGCATGAAGTTTTATTACAAACATCCAGACTGACTATCTGGGGTATACCTATATACAGTTAATGAGCTAGAAAATGTAGAGAAAAGATGCAGTAATTTGCCAGCATTACCCAAGAGCACAATGTAACTTTGTAGAGGCACCCAGGTCTCCATCTTTTTTCCATCTTTGCCAGTAAACGTCACACCTCCTCTTTTCTACTTTGGTCATCCCCCTCTCTTTAGATGCATCTACACAACACTCTGAAATATAACTTTGAGCAAGAGTAACCACACTGAACAGAAGGAGTCCTCTGAGTCCAAAGAGGACAGCCACAGAAAGGCTAATCCTGCAAGGAGCTGTTTTAATTGCCTGCTGAGTTTTCATGCCTACATGGAATGTTCACCAGATGGGGATCAGAAATGGGCAGCCTCCATCAAACCTTTAGCTACTCCTTTCTCATGGCAGTCAAATTAACCATCAGATGGCCAAATTGACAGTTATTCAGCTTGAATCAAGTTCCAGGCAATTTAGCTGAGATTTTAAGAGTCAACTTGTATTTTATCAGGGTTTTTTCTTCAAAGTTTTTCACAGCAACAAAGTCTCAAATCAGTCAAAAAAGAAGCACTTACGTGATCAGCATAGACTGATTCTCCCGATCTGTGGNATTATAATTGCAAATGAGTATCAGAATCAGTCATGCAAGGACAGGAGAGAATCACATGAAGGAAAGACAGAAAGATAAAACTACTATAATTTAGAATGATTTCCTGAAGTGCAAGTTGCAGCCCTGCCCTGAATGCTTCTCTTGTGTTTTGCTCAAATTGATATTAAATACCTGTCAGTTGTACACGCTCATCTGTGTCTGGGAAACCATAATAAAGAAAGTAATTTCCTGTTCTCAAAACATTTGTTCTCTTAACGCCTGAGTGTGTCTTTGCTCACATCTGACCTTTTTGCTCCTGCAATACTAGACCAACCCAAGTAATTTTTCTCTTTTTTCACAGGCTGTTCCTTAAAATGCATGTGTACTCCTCTGTAGCTGGCCATGCTGCTGGAATAAAGCATATATTGTCCACACCTAATTGCCTGATCAGAAACAAGCATTTATTAGAACACTCTGCAACCCTAATATATTATTAATCAAGTTCAGCAAACACTAAATCATGGCATCTTCCCAAGTTACTGAGCCTAAATTACTCTTTTCTTTTTATAATTCCAGTCATCATGGAACGCTACATATTGAGCAGCCTTATCTGATTAAAGAGCATTTCTTTGCAGCCACACACACATTCCCTCTGCCTGGTGCTCTTTGTCCCGTCGAAGCTGAGGTGCTTTCCATTTTATTAAAACCAAGGTACAGCGGAATGTGTTCTGGTCAAGTCTCTTTTGGATTTATCCTGCTGCCTCGCAGGACCTGGTGTGAGCACATCGCTGCTGCCCTCTGCTGATAAACTTTTTTTCCCGGTAACTCGAGGGTCAGGGCAAGGAAATTTCCCAGGGAAATCTGGAGTTTGCTGCCACAGGATTGGTGCCTGGACCCATAGCAGCTGCTGCAATACTGCCGCAGGTCAGGTTCATGCCAGCAATGTGCTCACAGCACTCCACAGAGCTTGCCTTCACTGGCCTTTGAATGCACACATCTTACCAGCGTCATGGTACGGAGCATAAACTGACTGCGGGCTTATTTTTGGGTTTGGGAAAGCGCTAACAGACCTTTGAGACAAGGCCCCATTTCTGTTGCAAACTGATAGGTTCACTTGGATCAGACAGCTGAATCTGTGCACCTTACAGACAGTTACCAGAAGTACCACAGGAACAGGCAGGGCAGTTTAAAAACAAAATGAGTATACATATACGCATACATACATAAAATCATCACAGACTGCCAAGCCCCTGTTGCTTGTGGACTATTTTCCTGTTACATGCTGCAAAAGCTCTCGCACAGTTCCCTCCACGCAGTCACATCAGCCCAGTGAGGCGACAGCCGGTGTGAAGGCAGGCAGGGGCACTTACTCCGCAGCATGTCGTGGTACGCGTTGTCAGCAATGGAGAAGATGTGGGGAGGAGCCTCCGAGCGCCGCTTGCCTTTGTACGCAGCAACAACCTCTGGTTTGTAGACTGGCAACCACTTGTAGGGATTTATGGTCACACAGAATAAACCAGAATATGTCTAGAGAGTAACACAAAACCAGAGTGAAAAAGTTCACTCAAGCAATAAGGCAAAAAGTCTTGGTGTCTTGGTTTAATCGACACAAGGAATACAGTATCATACAGTCGCCCTAGGACACTTGGTTAACCAAGCAGGATGTGGCATTGCCAGCTGCTGATTTGGGTTTGAATTCTGACTTGAATTTCAGACTTTCTGAATTTTGGAAGCTTCTGGTCTGCTAATTCACAATTACGAAATTGCAATTCATATCAAAACTACAGCTATTGAACAGTTTTCAAAAGGAGAAAAGTGGTTTTGAGGTGTCAACCAGAAATGGAAACATCCCCTTCAGTAAAACAAAGGAGCAGCAAATAGACTTGCATCTAATTTTGTGCCTTGCTACTCCGTGAGAGTTGTTTCCTCTTGAAAAGAGACATTGTAATGGAAAGTTACAGCTTCCCTGTTTGAACTCCATTTTTAGGAGGAGAAACAACCTCCCATTAATAATTCTATTGCAAGAACCTCAAGACAATTTCTGGTGGGTCTTCAAAGAGAAAACCACTTCTTAGTGTTGTACCCCAAAGCTGTGGAACTTTTTTCAGCTTTTGGAGATGCCAGGTTGGTAAAAATCTCTTTATAGTTGCTCTTTGGACAATATACATCAGTTCACTAGGGTCTGGTCACTCTGAGGAAGAAGGAGCTTTGAGTTGTAACCCCAGGCAATTGGTGTCAGCTGGTAACTTTTCAAGTCATTAGCCCAGCTTGGGGCAAAATCTTCAAAGAAACCCAGTTATCGTATGGGCACAGTTACTATATGCACATAGATTAATGAGCTCAATTAAGTTCTAAAAATTTCAGGTGAAATCCAGGTCCCTTTCCCTAAAAACAGTGTTAGGACATGCTCCCAAATGGCCTTGGCATGAATCCTCAGTCCTGTTTTCTAGAAATTAAAAGAATAAACCCCTACCAGTAAACTGGTCAAGGCAAGATGCCAGTTCAATTTTCTACCTATACTGATCTGCAAACAAAGCTATGCTTTAAGCCCTACATGTCCATGTGGAGGTTATTAGAGAAACACAGAAAATGTTTCACAATCAGAATTTAAATGGGTAATGTTGGGTTTGCTCTTCTGATGAACACCAAAAACCAGAGCAGGGGGTGGCTGGAAAATCAATAGATTCCTTTGACTGATCTCAAACACAATTGATTGCAGCTAACTGAGAGCAAAATTCTGGCCCCATAAAATCAGATGCTACTAATGCATGTTCTGGTGTTGACAGAAACTCATGGTGTCATGGGGAAGATACAGAACACGGGAAAAAGCCAGAGTGCAACAAGACAGATGTTAGCACTGAAAATGAAGGGAATATAACTACTGAACTAAGTCTCCTACTTTAAAGAACTTGTGTGTGTAAAGAACTCTAAGCTTGAGGCATTGCTTCTCAACAAAGAAATTCCCATGGCTGGTGTTGACATGGATTAGTGTTAGAAGGTGAAAAATAAACTGGGTCTCCCCAACACCTTGACTGAAAAGTGTTCCACACCATCTCTTTCCTACGCAAGCAAGCAAAACCAAGGATCCAGGCACCATCTTATTCATTCACTTTGGTCTGTCTGTATTCAGCCAGCTCCAAGCAGCATCTTTCTTGAGGTGAAGAGCAAGACCTGCACTTTTGTGACTCATCAGAGTTGTAAAATGAACATGAAGAACACAACACGTTAGAACACAATGTCAGCACTTGAAATGCAGGTTGGTAAATCTACCCCTGTAGTGGCTCTTACATAGATCATCCAGTTGCTGTAGCGCTTCCTCAGGTTGTACAGCACAGACGCCTCGTTCAGGTGGGTCAGCATAGACATGTCCTCGATCATGTCAAATTTGGGAGGGTTCATTGTCTGCACGTCATCTTCTTTTATAGTCATGGTCTGCAAAGACAGACAAATACAGCAACACTGGAAGACACTGGGATTTTCTGTTGCTTCAGACACCTTATAGGAGAAAACATACTTTTCCCCCAGCAGAGGGAAGTTCTCAAGGTCAGTCCCTGCCTATGTGTGCAATACTGAATACTGTGTGTTTGCACAGGTATCAGAAGAGCAGGGGAAGGCTGAGATGATAAAAGTAAGAAGTAAGATGGTATGGCTGCAAAAGAAGCCATGAAATTTGGCTAGAGCCTGGGTTTTTATCTCTGGGGACCAAACCAGAGCTGGCTGGTTGCAAACCTCCAGTCACAGCCCGCCCCCAGCTGTGCGGTGGCTGATGCTCGCCCACCCATCGCTGCATTGCTGCCTTTCCCCATTACTGAGGCTTCCCATTCACAGCTCATTTCATGAAACAGGCAACCAAGCTGAAACCAGGACAATCCTGAAACTTTGCAGTTCTGGCCTTGTTAGTCACAGATCAGACAAAACCAGTTTTGTACCTTTCCATCCGTTGTCTGCACGGTCACTTTGCCTTCGCTGGTTTCTGTTATTTCAGCTTCAACATAAGCTTTCTTTTCATCAGGAACCCAACATTTCTTCTTCCCTGTGAAATTAAGAAGACTGAGGGCTCACTTGCATCAAACAGCAACACCATGCCTAGCTAAGTGAGATTGCTGGATTACTTTTTCTGCAGAAGCGACACAAAACCTCTGGGATTGCAGCAGATTGGCAGTGCTGGGAAGATGCCTGATGAAGCAGAAGGCATAGGGCTCCCAAACGTTGTCTTCCTTTGAAACTACTGCTCGGCTTCCTCTAGATCCTTCCAGCACAAGGTGTCAAAATATTTCGCAAATGCTGGCTAAGCCTCAGCCTCCATGGGAAATCCATAATCATTATCACCAGTGTGCAGATGGAGGAACTGAGATCCAAGCCCAAATTAAGGCATTTGCTAAAAAGTCACACAGAGAATTTTAAAGTGCTGAAGGAATCCATCCCACATTATTTGACTGCCAGCTATCAGATTTAACCTTATTTCTTCACATTCTTCTGAGATTTGTGTTGAAGAACGGCAATACTAATAACTCACATTGAGTTATGTATGTGCCTTTTTAGAGTTTGAAGCAGCTGCATGAGACTTTAGGCCTTTAGTTACCAGCAACTGTTGTGAATAATGAAAGGCCACAGTTATTGATGTATTCACATTTACTACTAGACCTCAGGGCTCATAGAAACCCATTTAATGAAAATTAAATTATGAGAAACTAAAAGCTAACATCACATTACCATACAGGCTGCAAAGCAAATAAGACATCTAGTCAGGCCACAGAATCTCTCATTACAGAAACATCAATGTCTTTTGTTTTTCTCTAAAACTGACAGAGAGATGATCCCCCTTTTAGCGGAGCAGTACCGATACCCCTTGCTTCTAAATCTAGATGAACACTTACTTGCCATAGATTATTTTTATTTTTTACTATCTGGGAGTGTTTAATAGCTTCGCAGAACAAAGGAACCCGAACTTGATTGAACCAGCTACCTCCAACAGCAGCAGCACAGCAGTGACAACGGAGGCTTTGCATCCTGCTTTGCTCTGCGTTTCTTTGACTACATTTGTATGTAACCCTTATCCCTCTGAACCAGCCCCTGGCAGCACAAAGGATGCTGCAACTCACCATCGAAGGCAACGGTCTGAGCCTTCATGAGCTCCTTCTCACTCTTTCGGAGGTAGGGAGCAGCCTCCCCAAACTCTGTCATATCGACCATCATCTTGGCAAGGGTTCAAGGTGGCACAGCTCACAGAGGAAAAAGAAAGGCACCCAGTCTACCAAAGAAAGAGGGGGGGGAAAAAACCAAAACAATTGTCTATTTTGTGAACAATATCAGGCAGTATAAAATGTTCAGTGTAGCATGGCAGGTGGCTGATCAAAGGGATGATTAATGTTAAACACAAGTGCCTAAGACAGATTTGGGACTATACTGCACCCTTAGTTAAACCTTTTCTTGGATCAGTTTATTAAAAGTCAGCCAGGTCTTGAAGGGTTCTAAACCTCAATATTGATCGCAGTTATCTCCACAGGAGGATTTTGTCTCTCCTTTGTGGTACAAATGGTGCTTAAGAGCAGGAGGGACCACTTGAAGCTGTGATTTTAAAAACCACTTAGCAGGGGCCTCTTCTGGTCCCTTTCAAAATCGCCTGGAGCAAAGGTAAGCTCTCCCACAGATCTCCCTGGGGCTGTGCCACTCAGCCAGTTCAAGCACCATTTCAGGCAGGCATTTTCTGGGAAACAAGGAGCAAGACTTCACTGCTGCAGGGATGTATGCCTACGCTCTCACTGCAGAAAGTCAGCACTGGAGCTGGAAACAGCTCTGCTCCCTGCAGTACACTGCTCTGATTCAGGAATTGGCCTGTCAATAAACACAGGACTGACATGGCTCTGGGATGTCCTGTGCTGGTACAGCTTCCCAGGTTGCTGGTCCCTCTGAATTCACCAGGCTGGGCATCCCCCTGCAGCAGGGTGTGGCCGAGGGCAAGGGCATCTGCAGAACGGGTGCAAGGCCTTCATATGTTTTCAGATTGCTTTGAGTTTATTAGTCCAGCTTAATACCTACGCTTGTTTTCTCAAATGACAAGGGCACCATGTTTAGGAGTCTTTTTTCATGAAAGAGAGGGCAGGGGACATGGGTCTCAATGAGACTAATTTGCTGCGTTTGTACTGCCAAGTAATTAATTTGTTTTGTACTCCCTAAAATGATCAAACAGATACGTTGTGGTTTTTTTTGTTTAGTTTAGTTTTGGGGTTTTTTATAGACATAAATACTTACACACACATATAAACTACTCAGGGTGCTGTCCAGAGAATGTCTAAAAGAAGTTCCACTGCTACAAGGTGTACACACACAATTTTAGAATTTCAAGTATTTTTTTCTTTAAAGTCAGGACATCATTTGATTACTATTGAAAGCTGTGTAAGTGACCCCTAACTTCTTCCCATATTGTATTTACTGTGCAATATCCAGAGCAGCTGGATAAATTTTCAAGACCCCTATCAAGACAGACACTGTAGTCTTTCAAGATTTAATTCAATTTATTTCTAACAAAATCCTAGTAGAGATAGACTCCTCGTCAACCAAGGCAGCTTTTTTTCCAACATGTTCCTCCTAGGGAACATAAAGCCCTAAGACAGCAGAGTTGCCAAAGTGTTACATCCAGCCCTCTCCCGCTGCTGCAGTAAAAGCTTGATACCTTCTGTCTTGTTGCTGTAGAGCAAAAACATTCTTTCTCAGAATTAGCCTTAATTTTTTCTGGATTTTAAAGTAATTTTTTAAACCTTAATCTTTTTAAAGATTAAGCACCTACCCAATTCTTTTAACATAATCTGAACTGACCAAAATTCCCAGCTGGAGACACAACTCAATGGTGAAGCTCCTCCCTCTCTACGTGTGTCTCAGCTCTAGTGGAGCAATGAAATTACATCAGTTCATACATTTAAACAGACCAGCGTTAGAGCACATAAGTGTCATTTCACATTAAATGCGCAAATGCCAGAGGAGCCTTTCCAGTGTCAATCTCTAGGACTCAGGGCAGGTTCTCACAAGTCCTAGAATACACTAAAGTGCTCTGAATCACTTTCGTGCCACCTGGCTCCCTTTGCACCTCCTAGGGAAGGTTCCTCAGCTATCACCTTCTTATCTCTTCGTTTTCCCCCCTCATATTCAGGGTGGACCACTACAGCAAGTACGTTATGGTGTAAATTCTGGCAGCTGGGAGAGAACCCCTTTTCCTTAAGCAGCCTGGATGTTTGGAGTTATGGCAGAGGCTGGAGCCCAGGCAGACCACACCTGGGGGCTGCAGAGAGGTCAGTGAGGCAAATCCATTGGCAGATAAAAGAAGTGGGAAATTTTGTTTTGTTATGGACGCATGATTATTTTTAAAATGCAGAATAGTCATGAAAGACAAGGCTAAAGCTAAAGGTGTTCCCTTTCAACCTGTTGTAGCTAACAACAAAAAGAGAGATCCTTGAAAATGCCTGCTCCCTGTAGAAAGCCAATATAGTTACACAGAGTGAAGTGGCATGCCCAGGACCACCAACAGTTTGATGGTGCATTCAGACTTGGAGAGAAGGGACCTTGTCTGTCTTTGCTGGGGCTGTTGGAAGTGCCTGTAGCACTGAGGGCAGGCAGGGATAATGCAATAGCAATGGCGGTGGCACCGCCTGGCCTGGAAAGGCAGCCCAGTGATGTTCCAAGGGTTGTAACTCAGGCTGGATTAAAGAACGCCTTGGACCAACAAGCTGCTTAAAATTGCAAATTGCATAAGCCATCATCTCTTGCAGATGATAGAATAGGCAGAAAAGATGACTTGCAGGCTCTGGCTAATCATTTCACTCAGATGCATAATTACAAGGGACCTGACACTTCCCTAAGTGGTTATTCCAGCTGGTTAAATGAATGCACTGACGTTAGAGAAGAAACACGTACTTGCCATTCGAGCATTCAAGCAGCACCCTACAGTGACTACCCACAGGCTAGACGTTTACTGATACTGCTACAAAAACTTTAAGCCACATGAAAGCCTTAATCATATCAAACCCACGGTACAGTGTTAGAGCACAGCACCCACACTTAAAAGTGAGAGAGGTTGGTACTCACCCTGGGGAGCACACAGAAAGTGTCACGACTCTGCCTGGTCCAGACTTTATATGCCCCTATCTCAAGGTCACTGCTGATAACTGTTTAAAGGCATAAGCAGTTTCCCCCCGTGCCTATATTTGTCCACCAGATCCCAGCTGAGGAGACAATGCCCAAGGAGGGGACACGTGTGGCTGTACCCTGACGAAGGGGGGCAGGAATGTCAGTGGGGAGTGGCACTTTCGGTCCCGGCCACCCCTCGCCACACCATTCTTGCTCCATGACTTCATGGAAGAAGCCTTTCCTGCTTCTGTGTTTTCACTAGGGCAAGTATTGCTTTTCCAAGTGCTTCAGAACTTAATTACCATGGGCTTGTGGGGGTGTGTGTGTGTCTAAATTAAGACTGTTCAGACATAACTCCTCTGGAATATGAAAATCAAAGCTTTTTTGCACTAGGGATAAGTGATTATTAAGGGAATTTTGTTATGTGAGCCAAATTCCCTTCAAGCAACAGGGCTGGGATGTGGGTTCTCACATCCCAGGCAAGGGCTTTAAATCTCTTTTTGGGCCCCAGGAGTTTTAAAGCCAAGACTATAGGCTCAGGTTTGGGATACACAGGTGTTCCCCAGTTTATGAACAAGACAAGACAGGGAAGAAATCTAAGAATGTGTTGATTCTGCCCGGAAAGTGAATCACAGAAAAAGAACAAAGTAGGCATCCATTTTAGTGAGTCCTTTGCTTCAGGAAACTAATTTATGAGTCCCAATTTAGGCAATGTCTGGCCTTCTTATTGTAAACTCATTTCTCCTGTGAAACAAGCACCATGAGTAACTCAGGTCTCATTTCACTGCAACCCATAAATAACAAACCAACTGACGCTGCCAGATTGATTTGCTTTTACCAGCACAGGTAGATATATAGGTTTCCTTTGTTTATAGCAAAAGCTGAATATAAAAGCAGAAAGGAAAAGAAATACTGTGGATAACACTTGTTGGCCACAAGGGAAGGCAATATTTTAGTGCTTTACAAAATTCAGTTCCAAGGAATCAAGGAGGGAGCTTATCCACAACTTCATTGAATTCCTAGATACCCACAGGAACAAGTGGCTTGGTTTGTGACCAGGCAAGAAGGAAAATGTCTGCATACTGAGTCTGCTATTTTTAAAGCTGTTATGCTGATGACTGGACAAGGACAGGTTGTGCAGACAAAGTTGGTTTGTAAGAAACTGGAATTTCTGGAAGTGATAGGCTCAAAGACAGGAGACAGATGTGGCAGCTCTGAGGATCTGAGTGCTTCAGTAACTTGGTATTTTTAGCATTCGGGGAATGCAACCCAGAGACAGAGAATCACTACTGCTGTACTAGAGACATGCTCACCTCTAGACAGACAGGAGAAGAGACGGCTCTGGTAGAGCTAGGGATGAAGCTTTCCATCCTGGTCTGGATTCCTCTGTGAATCAAGCTGAACACGAGCAGCTTGTGTCACATTCTAGAGTTTGACTGGCTGTCACACTCACAGCAGAATCTGCTCAGTCTGCTGCTTTAGAGGTGTTTGGTGCCCTGCAGCACAGATGTGTGCCGATGTCAGATCTAAATCACCATCTTTTTGCTTTATATCTGGCAAAAAAGAAAAGAGAGGTGGTGATTTTGGCTGCTTAGGTGAACAGTGAGTGGTTGTGTAAACTTAAGCAGATGCTCCTGATCACATAGTTTGAAACAAGGCAAATCACAAGCATCACCAAGATTTATGGACATTGTTAATCTGCTGTGAAGACTGAGAATATGATTATTTCAAGCCATGAGGATATAACTCTCTCCCTCTTGCTCCTCTCTCACATTACCAGGAGCTTTACTTCTAAACCCAATATTCCCATTTACCACCTACAGTGCTTAGAAGAAGCCATCTTCTTACAAATATGCTGTTATCACTTACATAGTTTCTGTTCTTCAAATATTCAGCTTTCATCAGTCCTGCATGAACACTACAATCTTGCTCCCACGCCTCCCTTTTCTTTTTTGGGGTTGCAAACAACTGTTTCCATAGCTGATTCTAAAGCAATTTCAATGCTTGTGTCGCTTAGAAAGGGACACAGCTAACTCTGGTTCATATATGATCAACTTATTTTGCTTGCTAGCCTGATGGGAATGGATACTGCATGTTAATCCTGCCTTTCTGGAGTTTATTTGCTTTCTCTTAATATGAAACAGAATTTGCAGCACTTTTTCCCTAGATTAAATTTGTAACAGGAACAACCAAAGACATTTGTCTCTTGCAGGAGCTACTTTTAGAAAGGTTAATGCTGGTCACTGTTTCTAGGGAAACAAGGGTCTTTGATAAGGAGCTCTTGTGACTAACCTATTTTTAATAACATTACATATTGGAAAGGAATGCAATAACATTTATCAGCTCTAGACAGAAGATAATGTCAATATTGTGGTCTAAGATAGAGGAGTTGACATCTTGAATCTGTAAAAGCCCAGTTATGAACCCTCTCTATTTTCTTGGACAAAAAGATCAACCAGCCAGCTGCATTTTGACAAAAGCTGGCCTTTAGACTACTCATAATAAAATGTGTACTGTAATAACCCGGCACTCCTGAAAAGCAGGCTCAGCGAGAGAGAAGGATGCCAGTTCAAGATACAGATGCTTGGAGAAAACATCTTTGGAGTCAGGATCCTCTGGGCTGCTCTATAAAAAAGGCAGAAAGACTACTGTTCCACAAGATGCATCTGAAGAGACTGAGAACCTATTATTTACCTCAAGGGCTTTTTTTGGTCACTGGTGCCTGCTGCTGTTGCAGTTGCTGTTTAAAAAACAAATGGGAAAGAACCAAAATGATTTAGTTGAATGAGAAAGTTCATCCATCTGGGAATAGTTTCAGCAGAAGAAAGGTGCTAACATTGTATCCTGGAGCAAAACCAGGCCCATTCTGTACAAATGATGTATTTTTTCTTGTGAAGAATTACGGTTTAATTCCTCAAGCTGTTGATGGCCCAAAGAGAAATTGGAGGGGGAGAGAAACATAGATTTAAAAATAGTTGCACTCTGCTACATCTCTTAAGGATGAGAAAATTGGCACTGAACAGTGCATTGAAAGTGTGTTTATGACAGCTAGATTCCCATTATTAGAACCGGAGATTTTCAGGTCTCTGCCAGCCTTTGTGCTCCCCCTGCTGCAGTGCCTGTGCTCGACCATGGACACAAGTATCTGCATCCTGAAGAGGTATCAGGAGCATCTCTTTATCTTCTTTTCAGCATCATCATTTTACATACTTCCCCTCAATTAATTCTTTGCTGACAGCTACTGTGTGGTGTGACAGTAGAACGGAAATTTAAATCTCTCTATGGAAAGCATCTGCTTTCATACGAATATGCCTGGTGAAATAATTCCTAAGCCACCAAAAATGTTTTAAGTGCCTTTTAAGCCACTGTAATCCATAATCTATTGCTATCAACATGCAGACCCCTGACACCTCTTCCCGTTTTGAACGGCGTGAGGTCAGCGGGGACTGCAGAGCATTAACCCTCTAAGCCGCAAGAGTGTAGCCGATCTTCCCATCTTGGCAGCTCCCGTCCCTCAGCCTCTCATCCCATGCCAAGCGCAGAGCTCCGGGCTGCAGCGGCACGCTCCCCTCCTAGCCGGGCCTGGGACAATAAACATTTCAGAGCTGTCACTGCTGCCTCTCCCCTGCTGACATTCAATCATTACGGTATCTTAAGAACGTTTAAATAGGTCAGGTTTTTAATGGGAGAGCTTGGCTTCTGGGAGTGAGACTGACAGCCTTTTGAGAGCAGATTAACAGCACTGATAAATCAATCTCAGACTGACTCACAGCCTAAGAAAAACAAGAAGAGGAAAAGGGAGCCTAGTTAAATAAATGGTCTCAGCCCTTTGGCTCTGGAGATGTACCAGGGGAGGGAAAGAAGGCCTTTGTCATGTGTCTTTCTCCAAATTTGACCACATCCACCCCTCCACCAATGCCCTCTGTGGAAAGTTTTCCATCTCCAATGATCTTGAGCATCCCGCCCTTCCCATCAGGTCAGAGATTAATGGCATGTTTTCAGAATTGCTGTGCATCCTTTCCCCAGCTATCACATAGCCTAATTGCCATTAGTGAATTTTGGGGTTTTTTTCCCCCCACCTTAAACTACTCTGCATTATCCATCACCTCTGGGGGAAGGCAGGGGGTTAAAAGCACTAATAATGCATGTAGGCAGTTCAGGTTAATCTTTTGAGTATTCATTAACGAAGCATTTGTTTGCACAGCACGTCATTGGAATTACCGTAGTCCTACCACCAATTCCATTAAGCCCTTCTGAAGCTAATAGCAGAAATATTTTAGTCTTGATCAATGCAAGGAAAAAAGAAATCTAAGCATCTCTCTAGGGTTTGTATTACGCAATCTGACTTCAAAGACAGGGTACTTCATTAGCCTACTTCAGCCTCTGACTATGATGCACTCTGTCTGCTCAGGCAGCCTGAAAACCACATTTCCATTTCAATAGGCAGCACTGTCCTAAAATACTCCTAGGTCTTCAGACACAACATATTCTAGCTCCTGGTGCGAAGCTCCTGCAAGACAACTTTCCTTTTGTTGCCTTTTTTATATTTCAGCTTCAAGGATTCAGAGCCTGCCCTTCAGGTATGGGTAGAGGTGGGTACAGCCCTTGCTGATGGTCTGGATTTGCTGCTGTGGAAGCTTATTTTTCAGAGGAGCTGAGGGGGAAAGAAGTGAAATATTCATGCCCTTTTAGACACAGGAGGTTTTGTGATTTTTCAATTTTTCGCTCCTGTGACTCTATGAGTCATAACTCGACTTTCAGTCAAGGATTGTTTGCTATCTTGTGTTTACCTTATGCCGACTGCAAACTACACTAAAATATGCAGAGACAATTTAATTGGTGAAACAATTGTCATGGGGATACTTTATTAACATTGCAAGTGCTGACGGAATAAACCCAATGTGATTGGCATGATGCTAAAGAGCATGAAAACACTGCAGGAAGGAGACTGTGTGAGTTTTTCAGCATTTACATTCTGTAAGCAACAACAAAACATTTATTTCCAAACACAGATACACTGGGCTGGTCACCTCTGCTGAAAATTCAGTCAACAAAGCTTCTTGAAATATTAAGGCGAGTTTTTAAAGAAAATCTATTTTCAGGAGTATTACTTTCTGCCTGAAAAAGCACAAGTCTCTGCTTCTCACATGGCCTAATGACTTGATGTTTTTTGTCAGTTGAATTTAAACACCTCCAAAAATGGACACGGCATCCTTCTCTCCAACAGCAATATTCTGGAGTGACTGACTGGTGTGTGCATATAAGTGTATATATAGGAGAGACACACATATATATTTATACCTCTGTGTGTATATCTAAACATATCTATATACATATAAACATATCTATATACATATATAGACTTATAAATGTGAAAACCAGTTTATTTTCTAACCTCTCCCCTCCCAGCTGGGATGCTCCACACATACAGCTCAGTACTAGATAAAATAGATTTTCCTGTGGAGACCTGCAGAGCTGACCCTGTGAGGGCTGCTGTACCACAGCCGAGCCGTGGCAGACTCCATCCCGGCTGTGCTCCCCTGAGGCTGGAGCCGAAATCCTGCCCCCAGCAAATTCCCCGAAGCACTTCGGGCTCGGCCTCTCTTCTGCACAGGGTGTTCCTGCTTTGTGGGACGAGCACATCATGTCTAACCCCAGGGCAGTTTCTGGAGAGGCACAGCGGGACGAGGTGGGAAAGGGCTGAGCTGCGGCAAAGCCTCGCTGCTGCAGCACCGTTTGGGGAGGGCAGAGCCAGGAGTGATGAGATGGCAGGAGTTAAAGGAGAGAGGGCTGGTGAGAAAAGGCTGTTCTGGACCACCCAGAGGAACCTATGGATCCCACTGGAGAAAGGCTGCACTACCGGACTAGACCAAAATACATGGAGAGGCCACCACCGAGACCAGACAGACATTGCCTTTGAGGAGGACAAGCAATTTTATCACAATAGTGAGCAGCAGCTGAGATTTCCAGTAAGGCTACAAGCACAGCTCTCTTCAGAGTCACACTGGGTCCTCAGCAGCAGCCAGTCCACTTGTAACAGAATTGACTTGAACTGATTTTAAATTTCAGTTTCTTTTTCGTTTTCTTTTCCTTTCTCTTTTTCTTTTTCTTTTGTAGCTGAAACACTTATTTTGTCTTTACAGGGAAAAAATAATGAAGGAGATGGAACAAAAAAAAAAATCAGATCATATATTTGAGGCTTCTTGCACAAAGGCTAAGTATCTGCTCCATATACATATGGAGCATATCCATATACATGTTTTAGGCACTTTGGTCTCACACAATGGTCTAGACAAGAAAAGAGAAAGAAAATATTAACATATCCAGTATGATGATGCAAAGCTAGATTGCTGTAAAAATGCTGAACAGGAATGGAACACCTGCCCTGCCTCAGTGGGTGCCTCTGAAGCTCCACTTTAAATACCAGTAGCTCAGCAGCATGGAAACACCAAAGAGCTCATTTGACAAGACCACTAGGCCAGTTGAGTGACTCATTTTCATCAAAACTCACTCAACAGAAAACCTGTCCCACAGTAACTTCTCACTAGCAAGTCCATCGATTCAAATCTCGTCACCAACAGAGCATCTGGGAACAGTCTTGGTTGAAGGCCTGTTTACCACCCTGTGGGTGCACACAGTTATTCATCTCACCTTTTCAGATGCCATTCTGCAGGTCTGGTGGCTGTACCTTGCCTCTGCTAGAGGAGAGAATGAGATCCTAACAGTAACTCGTGCAAGGCAACAAAATAATATTTTTGTTTATATAGCTATGGAAAAATGTATATCACGTCTTAAAAGTCAACCTGATGTTTTTCTGAGGATCCAAATTTAAAGCAGGAGGCTAACTGCAAAACTTAACACAAAACTTTGAGAAAAATATGGGCTATTTTTGGGTATGAAAATATGCTACAAAAAAAAAAAAAAGAAAAGAAAAGGAAGCTGTATTTTTAAGTTGGATTATTCTGCCTCTTGCCTGCCAAGCTACACTGGTCCTGGTAGAATCTCTGGTTCATCCTGTACTGCAGTTGATGAACAGGGATTTTCCAGAGCAGAAAAATCTCCCCTGTTGTCATCACCCAAATGTGCACCAGAACCACAGAGAAGGAACTGCAGATCTGAAGTCCAGGTGATTTCCACTGTACTGCCAGCATGGCCTGGATACCTACGTTTACCCACTACTGACACACCTTTATACTTCAAGATATGCAAGGTATCCACGATCAGAAAGAAAATCAAACTAAATAAACAATGTGATGCTGTAATTACTGACACCTCTCTAGGAAAGGGAAACTGAGGCAAAGGTAGGGGCTACATCCATATAAATAATGAGGCATTTAATTCCCACTGCTTTCTCTGTGTGGAGTAACAAGCTGGTTGCCTTCAAAGAAGAAAGACCAAGCAGTGTGTCCTTGATCATGCTGCTGAACCAGGAGAAGCAGCCGGGCAAGAGGGCTGTAAGAATTTGACAGCGCCCTTGGAGCAAATCCCACCCTTCTCCATGGGGGGACAGCCTTCTCACCACATGGGTCATCTTTTTCACACTTACTTGGTTTTAAAAGTAGGAATTTTGCCTGCTTAAAAACTAATGGCAAGTTGTTTTTTGCCCAATCAGTTTATTCTGAATCAAGAATGAGAGGAGCAGATTTTAGATGCTGCACATGTAAGGAGCAATGAACTAACTGGCACTGTTCTTCATGACAGAATAGGTAAATACATTCAAAGGCAATAGCAATGCCCATTATACTTCTAGTTACATTGAAGGAAGATTTGGCTCACTCTGCACTGGACACACAGATCTGAGTTTTAGCTACTTGCAACAACTGGAAAACTATCCTGAATACACGTGAACATCGTACAGTTTTCTCTTGCCACACAGGATGTCTGTACCTTCTCAGGTAAAAAGCATGCACAGTAAAGTATGAGACCAATTTGTAGAATTTATTTCAATGAGAGAACAAATCAGAAAGCAGATGTATAGATCCATTCCCCAGAAATAATAAACCAAATGACATTTAAGACCAAGTAGGCAACAGTAGGCACCAGTTCTATCCCATACTCACGCAATGCAGACAGGCCTTACTGATTTTTTTCATAGCATATGCATAAAGTTCAAAGTTCAAACCCAAATACTTCCTTAACCAGAAAGGACACAGTCTTTCAGACTACAGATTCAAGATGTGTTTTAATGAGCGTTAAAAAAAAGTATGAAGCTTATGGGAGGATGTTCCAAAAGGACAAACGAAACAGAACTTTCCACACTCTCCCTGTTCCTGATACCACAGCCTGTTTGTTAACAGTAACAACGTGTGACATGTCACACGGGGCTCTGCTGAGATGAGCTCCACACCCCTGACCCTGAATCACTGATAAAGTCATGACATGGAAAAAAGGGCAGCCTGAGTGCCTCCACAGCAGCCAATATCTGGGACTCAGCAACGCCTGCCATAACCCTGCTATCTCCTTTAAGTGTCTCCTACCACTGTTATCAAAACCTGAAGTGAAGAGGTATTAGCAATGGAAAGGTATTTTTGCACTGTGCTCGTCCACTGGATGGGGTTCCTGTCTGTGTCCCACTGTCCAGCCCAGCAGCACTGAACCGAGCACGGGGAGCACGTGTGTGCGAGGGCATGAGCAAGGGGGGCCCAGCCACAATGGCTGCTTGGAGTGGGGCCATTCAAAGAGAATCCAAACCAGTCATTCAGCCATACCTGAACGAATTCAGAGCATTCGGTTTTCATTAGCGTCACCTCCTTTCTCTCCCTGCCCACAACTAAGGACAAGATGGTCTAGGAGGTGACCCGTGATCTACATTCACACCTTTCTCTTCTTGAACCCAGGGAAAGCACATGGCAGAAGGAGAATACCAGCACACCTTTTTACTTGTGGCTCCACATTTACAAACCAAGACAACCAGATATGGGCAAGAAAGAATAACTAGCAGATATTTGTTTCAATCTTATTCCTCCTTTATTCATTAATGTGTTCAAAGATACCCCCTTCCTCCCCAAAATAACCCCCTCACTGAAAGAGCAGTGTGGACACTTCACCTGGGTTGCTACTGCAACCAAGACAAAAGATATTAAGCACTGACATCATTCCCAAGATTCAGCACTTGTCATGTTTATCAGAGTTTCTTTGGAGATCTCAAATATTTAAAAAAAAGGAATCCAGTACTTGCTAAGAGAACATCTTCCTAGCTGTAAAGGATTAGAGTCCCTAAATAAAAGAAAAGCTGAAAATTGTGTGAACTGATGATAAGAACAGATCATTAATATTAAAAATGCAAATACAGAGAGGATATATACCATCCTCCTACACCAACAGTATTTCTGATCAGCCAGTCTAAGTAAATCCAGCCCAGCATTTATGTACTCAGCTTGAAGTAAAATATTAAGGACAGAATTAAAGTTAGGAATACGACAATGATGTTGCCAATAGCTTCCAACCAAGCATCACTAATCCAGGAAATGAAGAGATAAGGTAAAAAGAAACCCAACTGAATTGAAACAAGAAACATGCAGCTACAGTCTTCAAAAAGTCTTCATGCTGCGGCACAGTGAGGACAGATTGTGACTAAGGCATCTGTATTCCTATGAGCCTTTTTAGAGCTGATTCCACCTTTCTGGATTCATTGAATGAATAATCACTAGCATTCATTCATTTTATCAGGCTTTTTTTCCCCCTCCCCTTCAGGAAGTTCCTCTTTCAAAATGTTTGTGTGGAGACCGAAGGAGAGGCACCAGCTGGGGCTCCTGTACAAGATTTCTGTCCTTCTGGAGGAGTAGAGTGCTATTTAAGGGCAGAGCTACTGCAGAAGCATAAGACAACCAGCAGTCACCAACCCCTAAAGAGGCTTGCACCTGGTTTTCATGACTGAAGCCTCACACAAAGCAGCCCATTCCACACAGGTTTGGCTTTTAATATGGGTTAGGGCTTTTTTTCTCTAAAGGGAGAACACATAAAGAAAAATGATGGAGGGATCCTACCAGCACCAAATATTCTCTGTGGTTCTCCCTTGTTCCCAGCAGCAGGCAAAGTTTCAGTGGTATGGGGGATATTTCAAGCAGAAATTCAAGCAAGCCATTCAACCATTAAGCCATCTAACCTTTAAAGACTAAAGCTAAGTGACACAGCTAATCCACCAGTGAAAGTCTGTGTGTTCTCTGGCTCCCCCATAAGAGTGACATTCCAGCCTGGCAGAAGATTGATGGTAAATTGCATTATTTCTGATTTCATGGTAGAACTAGTTAAAATTTTTTAGGCTGTACTCTAGGTGTAACATTAAATGCAGCCACTGCTAATAATTTAGCTTAATTATTGGCTGATTTATTCATATACATGCAGGCAGAAGATTTCAATTATTTTTAATTATATGGAAAGTTCCAAGTGTCTGTTTTCTTCCATTAAGATCACTCAAAACCCTGTAAAACCTGCAAGCGCTTAATTCTTTAAATGACAGTTTTTAATAATTTTGAACTCAGGCTAATTAAAATATTTGTAGACTGCAACAATGTAATTCATTTTTAAAAGGCAAGCTTTTACATCTGCAGCAAATATGCTCTGTTTTCCATTGGGAATAAAGATCCAGCCCCTATTTGAAGTGCAAAACCCTCTTCAGCCTTAACAGTGGAATTACAAGTGACAGCAGGTAATGGAAGTGCTCCATCAGCTTGGGCCATATGCTACAAACCACCTCTTAAGCATACCCAAATCCACTGCTCCCACTTGCATGAAAATCTGGGCACTGGAGACAGGAACAAGAGCTTCAGTGAGTCTTTGGTGGTAACAGCCTTGGCTTAACCCCTCACCTATCAGATACTTAACTGTTTGTGAGGCACTGGATAAAGGGGGAAACCAACGGCCACCAACAGCCACCCTGCAACAAAATTTGCTGGGTACCCCACGGAACCTCTGGCTTCAGTGGGTAGCTTCAAAAAAGGGAAGAAAAAGGACTAGGACTTTAATTTGTAAGCAACAAAAATAAGGCTGTGGTTGTGCTACAGATGTCTTGCCACCCACAGCTACTTTTGTCTTCGCTGATGATTTCTAATGTCCTTTGACAAAGGGTAAGTAGCTCCAATGACAGCCCAACAGGTCAGTAGCTGGCGACAGGCTGGACTATGAAGCCAACACAGTTACGAGTTGTTTTGTCATAGTCTGTACCCCAGAGCCCAGGCTTGCTAGCACCTCCATAATTTGCAAGCCAGCATCATGACATGCCATTCCCACCCCAGTGGAACAACCTAACCAGGGACAGAGTTGAGACCCCATTGCTGGAGAGTTGTAGGATGTGATTGGACAAGGTGCTTTACAATCCCACCTAGGCTCCCTTTCCCATGAAAGGGTGGGCCAGATGATCTTTCCTGGCCCCTTCCTACCTGGGCTGTTCTATGATCAGTAGGGGCACAGAAAAGAAACTTTTCTGTAGAGCAAAACAAAGGCTTAAGGAGGACAAAGGACCTGATCCCATTGTGCATAGATTTTGCTGCTTTCAGTCTGTGCTGCTTTAAAGGCGTGAAAGTCACCAAGTCCTTGACTGGCATGAGGCAAGTTGAATTTTCATCATGACACCTTCACACAGCTGCTGGCAATGAGCTTCCTTCATATACAAATATAGCTAATGTATACAGTGATTGTTGGCTTGATTCCTTCATTTAGAGTGAGCGATGCATATAGCCATAGTAACCAGCTCCTGCCACCCAGTCCTCCTCTTCTGAAGGCAATCCAGTTATGCATGGCTCTGTGAAGAGGAGCTCACATTTCTCCAGGCTGGAGGAGCAGGAGAGGGAGATCTGGCTCCGCAGTTCTGCCACACGCTGCAGACATGAAAAGGAGTGACCTTGGCTATTGTTCTGTAAGTGGTTTTCCAACATGTCACATGCATCTGTTACCCACTTATCGACCCACTTGAGTCTGTATAAACCAGCCAATATTCTCTTTCCTAGGCAGGGTTATTAAAAATGCAACATCAATGTGCAGTAATATTGCCAAACAAATTTCTATGTAAGGGTATTAATAGTTTTAAGTTGTTGGAAAAACATTTTCAGTGAGTTCATGGAGTTTCACAGAAAAATAGGCTTGTAGCTAGCATTCACATTAGCATTTTTCCTGCCTAAAGGATATTGAATCTGAGGACATTTAGCTTTTAATGCTTTAAAGATATGAGCATGCCAGAGCCTTTAACACAAGATAACAAAATCCAATTTCACTTGTCTCGATCAGCCTTTGTAAGTGTTGCTACTCAAGTGCTGAACTCAAGTCCCAGATCTGATCTAAGCTTTATCCCTTTCTAAATGGGTAAAAATAAACACATCCTTTCTTTCCCTTTATGGCCACAAAAACATTGCAAAGAAGGAAGAACATGTGTACTCTGAAGAACTGAGCCAAACAGCAAAGATTACCTCAAAAGGGCATGCAGCAAGTACTGCTTTAATTGTTGAGTGCTTAATAGTAAATAATGGTATTTCTACATAAAATAAAAGATTCATATGGCAGCTTAGACTACAAACCTGTAAAAAAAAAATCCCACCTCCTTCCCCAGAAAACCCTAAAGAAGTTAGAGAGACCTTTGCATAGAGGAATAATATGTAGAGACCAAGAAAAAGCCCAAAGCCATTGTGATATTTTTAATTGCTACACGGTACCTTCCTGAATGAAAGGGAGGCTGGCCATATGCATGAACTGTGGAAAGCAGCTATTTTAGACAGCAGTAAAACAGGTTTGACCTAAATGCCTGAGTCCAGAACTTACCAGAGCCCAGCTGGCACCAGTAGCCCACTGAATCCCTGAACTGTGAGGCATGAGTGTTAACTATCCAACAAAAAATTACCAGTTTCTATCAGTGCTATGAATGGTCGTTGTTTAATATTTCAGTCCAGCACAGTTCTCATCCAAGCACATGTCCTTGTTAGATTTTCCTGGGACTGATGATGTTTAATGAGCCTGGGAGAAATCCAGGAAAATGTTATCACTGAACAACAGAGAGAGACTAATGCCAGACTTCAGCTACCTGATCCAAAGTTGTTATCACACTCCAATGAATGGAAAATAGTTCCCAAAGATTGGGACCATTCCTTCTATCTCTCCTCTAATTACTCTCTACCTTAAGTTCTGAGAAATGGAAGACCTTTGGGGAGGTGATGGTATAGGGGACACTCTGGTTTGTGTAAGACAAGCCCCGTGCTTCTTAGGTTGTGGGGCAAATCCCCACTCTTACATCCTTCTATCCATGGCTGTAGTGTATTAGTCTTTTAAATTACCCGCATCACACACAGTGGTAAAATTCTTACAGATTTAAACACTTATATTTCACATATTTTCCCTCTGAGACTTATTTACATAAAATATCAGCTTTATCTCAACAGGATAATAAGGAAAGATAGAGGAGACTTAACAAATATTACTCTCCAATAAACAACAAAGTTATCACCTGGAGAACTGCTGCTCAGGACTTGCACTTGCTTGGGCTCGGCCAAAAGGCTTTTCACCCTCTGGCAGTGGTCACTTGCAATCTCCCCTTGTGAGCAGGGTTGGTAAACCAATAAAATCCTGTCTGTAGCTCAGGTCTAGCTTCTATCCTTTCTTCTCAGCAACTTATGAATAAATATGACAGCATCATCAGGCCTTGAGTAGCTAGATATATAATAAACAAGGTTTGGGAGCAGGAGGGAAAGAGGGAAGGAAAAATGTCATTTGAGTACTCCAGGCTTCAGAAATAGAACACAAATTGGAGGCTGTGTGACCTCGCTCCAGCACCTGCGTGCGTAAGAGCTCTGCTTCCAGTGCTGTGATTAGATGCTATTTTTCCCCTGGGGGCTCTGCCTCATTCTGCATATGAGATAGGTCTGTGTGGGGAGGAAGGCAGAGTCAGGTGGTGAAGGAGACACTGCTGTCTGCTTGTCCCTTTTCACTCTGTTGCAGAAGTTGCCTTCTGTATGAGTCAGAAGTGGGAAAAGAAAAATGATTTTAAGATTCAAGTAATTGCTTTCTGCATTAGCAGGCCAGGAGGCTTCACTACAAAGTACCTGTGTGGTGGCAAGCAAGCCATTTACACCAAATTTTAGACAGACAACTATGATAACTGGTTGTATTTCCTATGTAGCTACAGGTTGAAACCCCTGATTTGCATGGAAATGATAAGTGGAAGCTCATGCCAGGGCTGCAGCCAAAGCCACCAGGAACAGCCTCTGGAGCTGTAGAAAGCACACTTGTGCTTGCAGGTGTGAAGTGCTATGGGCTAACAAATGGAGGTTTTCAACTTTTCACATAAGGAGCCCAAATCAGTAGTTTACCCCAATGCATCTTGGCTCACTGTTGGTACCATGAAGGTAATTATATGTGGACACTGTAGCAGTAAGTACCCCATAGAAATGAAGGACTGAGAAAGGCTACACATTACATTTTCTAGCGTAGGGTTTAATAGCTACAGACAGGCATATCTACTCACATACAGAGCCACAGAATATGCTCAGCTGGAAGGGAACCTCAAGGATCACTGAGTCCAGCTCCTGGCCCTGCACAGGGCACCCCAGGAGTCACATCATGTGCCTGACAGCATTGTCCTAACACTTCTTAAGCTCTGCCAGGCCTCTTAACCTCTCTGTGGGAGAACATGCATCTGGGAGGGTAGCATGCATCAGCCAGCCCAGAGACTGTGCAATCTAAGCACACATTGCCTAAAAGTGCAGAGCACTTCAGCCAGACCCTAACCAGAGAGGATCCTGTTTCCCAGCATATTCATACACACTCCTCCCCAGCAAAAACAACTTCTGCCCTGGATAGTGAAAGGCATGAGGGCATTCACCTGGTCTTTGCAGAACACAAGTAAAGCAATAGCATAATGCCTCAAAGCATATTCTGAGCAGCTTTTTGGTGTTGAAGCAAACCACTCAACTGATACTGAAATGAGCACAGTAACTCTGAGATTTCCCACTGTCTTAGAAAGCCACAACAAAGAACTTACATTGTTCCACCTCATCCTAAATATAAGCAAGAAAATTAAAGGCTTCTTTCAAAACTAGATTTACTTCCAATTACTAGATACATGACAAAAATAAACCAAAGATATTTTCCCAAGCTTTAGCCTCAAAGGATAAAAAGAGGAACAATTAAGGCGCTCACCATGACACATGAGCAAGCAGAGATGGTCCCCACACTCCAACCAAGATTAAACAAAATATATTGTAACTGGTCACCACTGGATTTTTTTAACCTTTAATATCAGGTTTATCAGTAGCCTCTGGCTTTTTAAATTACTATAGCCTTATATTTCCTTATAGGACATCCTGGCTGTGCTGTAAAACACAACTGAACTTCAATATTTGAGTATCAGTATAAACAAATAATATACCCAGATAGATTATTCTGAAGTAAAACTGAGTTAAAACAAGAGCTGCTTGCTTAAAAAACTAGTTTTTAATAACTTAATACAGTGTAAAAAACCTAAACCAGATTGTTAGCTCAGTTACTCTGAAGACAAATTTAACCAGTACAGTATTTGTTCTCTTGCATAAAGGCTTAGCTTGGGANGCATAAAGGCTTAGCTTACATATGGGTAATCAAGGGCTGGCTATCCCTGCTATGAGGGGGATCTCAGCAGTATGAGGTGCTTGTTCTCCATGTACAGATAATCTTTTCAAACATGTACAAGATCCTTTGGAATTTAATCAGTGCCTATTCAGTGACACTGTAACATCAGCCAACCACTTTCAAAGAAAACTGCAGTCAACTATGATACTACAGTAGCTTAGCCAAAGAAATCTGGGATTTTTTCACTCCTATCTTAGGATCTGGTGACNAATGCTGATTGATGCAGAGCTTTAGAAGGAAAAGATGTTTTAACACCCTGCAAGCAACCAGTGCTTTTGAAGTCCATCTAAGCAAGAAGAGTACAATGCCTACTCCCAAGTGACATGTTGTCCTTGGCTTGTCACTTCTTTCTTTAAGGAGAAAGCCTTGTATCACACATGTGCACAGCATGCTGTGTTCAGGACCGGGATTGGGTACTGGCTGAAAAGATACTTCAGATCACTCCCAAATATGCTTCAAGATCTTCTGTTCCTTCTTCCTTCCTGCCTCCATACACCAAATAAATGTTTCATTACCTGCTTTCCTCAAGGTCATGCGAAGGCTCAGCTAGTATCCTAACAGCTTTGAATTCAGTTTTATAACTATGCACAGGTGATACAAAGAGGCTGAATACTTGCTATTG
>WEIT01017875.1:0-20446 GCA_013389985.1 Dryoscopus gambensis
GCAACAATTTGTGACTGTATTTGGTCCTGAAGAGCCCACCTACTCTTAAATGCAGCTGCATATCAGGGAGGTTGAACATGCTCTGTATCTCACAGCACCAGTCCTTCTCTAGCTGTCTCTCAATAACTTGACCATCTCTAGACCTATGTAAGCTCACTCACTGAAGTGGACAACCTCCAACAAGAGATAATATCCTCTGTTGCATATGTTTGTGTTTATTTATGACCTGCTGTTCCATGTTCCTCCTCAAGAGAAAAAACCTCTGAAAACCTAACTGGTGCATAAATCTTCATCAGATGCTGTAATGAAAGTCTGTCATGGCAGGACTCATAAAGGAATGCTGATCCCACCGAAGTGAGAAACAGTGTGCCCTGAACTGCAACGAGAAAATCATAAGGGGTATTTTAGGTTTGTGCAGAAAACATCACTTTCTGCTGAGTTACGGCTGGGTTTACCTTAAGGCAGGGCTATCTGCAGATAACCTGTATTTAGCCTGATAAGGCACCAGCAGTACTAAAGGCTGTTGCACTGCTGAAGAACCTCCCATGCTTCTGTTCCTTTTCCTGTGAACTGTCAGCCTGCAGTTGCAGGGCACTGGTGCTCCATTTCGTGGATGAAAAGAGAGCACACAGAACTAAACCTGGCAATGCTAGAGGTGGCATCTTGCTTCCTACTGATCAGACCTCAGTAAAATTACCACATCTCCATCAAAACACTCAGTGCCCTCAGTAAAAATGAATTACAAACTCTTGTCAAAGAATGCAGATTATAGCTCAATGCTATGGCAATGGACTTGTACTGGCATTTAAAATTAATGATAATATATCATGTTCAGTGACAGAAGAAGTTAATATTACCGTGGTAACAGTTAGAGGCCTTCTAGAACCACTAATTGTTACATCTGCAGACTTTATTATTTATTCCCTTGAATTTTTTTCAGCATCTTCTAAACAGATTCTGAGATCTGACTGAACTGCAAAATATTCTTTTCTGCATGTCCAGTCATTGAGAAGTCCCTCCTTTTGCTCCAGATGAAATCCTGTCTCTGTATATGCCACTGTCAAAATTAACATTAAGTTCATTATGACTTTGAATTTCAGTGCTGATTTAATAATGCACAGAATGCATTTATGAAATATGATGTAAACTATAGAGCTAAAAGAGATGACTGAACAGATCTTGCATGGGAGAAAAGCAAAATGTAAACTATCAGAAAGCAAATATACTGCTTTGGGAGTTTATTTGTTTGATCATTGTCACCCAGAATTTATTTAATCCCTTGCACTTTTATATATGTTGGTTATGCTAAAAAAATTAAAACTTTCGGTTGCTTCTCAAATGAGAGGAGAATGTTCCAACATCCATTTTCAGCCAGTCTGGCCTGGGTCTCTTGTTCGTACAGAGGTTATCCAGGACTGTAAAATATGTTTCACTGAAGTAATATTCATATTAATTAGGATCAGTTGAATCTGACTGGAGAAAATAATTTTTAAAATGTGCACAGTTTGGTACTGTGAATTTCAGTAATGGAAAAGTAATACTGAAAAATTTTCCTTCAGAAAAATTAGGTTTAATCTCATTAGCAAAGTTACGACTCTGCTAAGAAGTGCCTACATAGTGTAACCAACATTTAATCTGTACAACCACATGGGTGAGCAACTTCACCTACAAAAATTATCCTGTAAGGTGCTGCTCCTCCAAGCAGTTCAAATGTATGATTGTATTAGAAATTTTAGATTTGTTGGCTTCAAGCTATCTATTATTTTCAGTAAATTGGATAGAAACAGCAGTTACATCTTTCACTGAACTTCTACAGTGTTTCTTGACCTCTCTTGCAACACCAAAAGATGAGCCTTCTGCTGGTTCCTGCAAATCACCTAGCTTTCTGCATTCATTTTCAGAAGAATTCTTAAATATCATACCTTTCATCAACTAGTGCATCACCACATGTTATTTCAGTAATTAATACAGTTATGAGCCACCTCTGGTAGAGGCTACCCGAGCATTTAGAAAGTGAGTAGTAATTTGAAGGAAATCTATAAGAAGGGAGATAACGGCTTTTATTCATTTAATCATGAAATTCCTTTATTTTGTGTATTTTGGGGTACAGAAACCAGATTCAGTTTGAAAACAAGTAAGGAATAGTGTAAGTAAAATGTCAAAGGAGTGATGAAAACAAAGCCTTTCTAGCCACAATATGCAATAGCATTTGATCAGGTTGTAAGACCTATGGCTCTTATTACAGGTTATCTTTCTAACCACCACTTGTCTTTATAGTGAGATGGGCTTGTTCCATTGTTCTATACTCTGGCTACAATGATTTGCTATTTTCTTTTTAAATGCAGTCTCAGATTTTATCAACATGCATAATGAATATAGTCGCTCTCCTGAATTCATACTTTTTTTCCTAAGGACTTCCAGGACAGTCCTTATGGCTTTCTATGAACCTCAAACTTCTTAATTAGATTCATACTTAAAAAAAACTTTCTTGGTTTTTCACCTTTAAAACATTTT
This sequence comes from Dryoscopus gambensis, assembly GCA_013389985.1. Lineage (NCBI taxonomy): Eukaryota > Metazoa > Chordata > Aves > Passeriformes > Malaconotidae > Dryoscopus > Dryoscopus gambensis. The sequence continues at coordinate 2,515 of WEIT01017875.1, forward strand.
TTTTTTGTTTGATAAAGATAGATTACGCTGATACAGAAATAAGAGATGGAAATTAGCCCATTAGATGGTGATACTGGCAAAGTGAATGTACCTTTTATAGATATCAAAAATTTAGCTTCTCCTCTCATTCTCATTAGAGGGCTGACATCTTCTTATGCTAAATTTTTTATAAATAAAATGGGAAATATGTAACTTCCGTGTTTTATAGCTGTGCATTACCACAAATTATTAACCTTTTATACGCTATTTAATCAATTAATTATTAATAAAAGTAACTACTGTGAAATGGTGTCACTACTTCGACAGATGAGATGGAAAGTGAGAGAAGATATGAAATTAAATAAAACCTATGAAGCATCCCTTAGAGTACACATGGGATCAAAAAGCATGGTAAATAAAGCTTTGTGGAAAAATTTTAAAAATTGAAGGTAGTCAGCCAAAGCTAAGAACAGACACTATTTGACATATGAAAATGAGAAGGACAGTAAATACGATTAGAGGAAGAGAAACAGTTTCTGAAGGAACTTGTGTTGTTGTCTAGAAGGTGCTGCTGAAGGACTAGTACTTTCCTGTCACTGAAAGTATGTTCAGAAACTACAAATTGACATTTCTATCTCCACTCCATCTCACATATTTCTGCCTGTTGGTTCATATACCTGCACCAGACTTCCTTTTGGCCTTGGAAACAGTAATGAATGCAAATGCCTCAAAAAGGAGCACCCAGCACTAGACACTTCCAGAAGATCACCCCTTAATAGAAGTTTCTTCCTTTTTCTCCTCTCAAAATTATACTGAACATCCTTGCTCTTAAACAATCTAGTCCACCTCAATAGTGTGCACAGAGGTTATATAATATATTAAATACATACTTAATCTGTTGTATAAAAATCACAAAATGTTATGATTAAGTTGACTTATGTCAAGCACCAGCATAAGCTGTAGGTTCTGCCTGTCTTCTGTCCTGTGGAAGAGTAGGTTTTTTCTCCTTGGTGCACAAATTAATAGAGTTGTAAGATTTCTGACCTTACTTCAAATTTGATAAAAAACCAAATAGGTCCCAAAGTTCTTGGAAAGAGAAGGAACATTCATAGAATAGTAATGGACATCCTGCCAGCAGTACCACAACAAATACTACTCCTTTAGGAAACAAGGTTAAAAGTACAAAAGAACACAAAAATTTACAGGGAGAAATCTTCCCAGTATTTTCCTGCACCTCGTTTAAAGTTGTATTGCTTACTTTGTTTGATGGATGGGGAATGTGGAGCTGAAGAGAAAAACTCCTCACACACACAGTTATCAGTCAGAATAACCTTAATGCTGAGTATGGCATTTTTTTTCTTTACAGCTGCAATTTCCATTCCTGTTGGGTTAATTTGTTGTTTGGAAATGTCTTTTGCATGAACGAGCATTTTGCTAGTAGAGAATGATTGTGCCCTAGAGCTCTGCCTCTCTGCATTTCATCATATTATGTAACTACTCCATGTCTATAAAAGCTATCTTCCTGTGCACTGCGTACATCCCTCATACCCCCCCAGACACAACTACCTCCTTTGCTGACAGCTTGTTACCATTTGCATCATGCTTCCTTCCCTCTTTTCCATTTAAGCTGGAAATTAGACCTACATTATCCTTCTAGTCTTGTCATCCCTTCAGAAGGTGGGCAGGCCTACTTATAAATTTCCTTGAATTCATTTAATAGTTCTGTTGCTTCTGCCTCCTTATTAAGAGAAAGAGATTTTCATGACAAGACAAGTATTTTGAGGATTAGAGATGAGTTGTGAAGTTAATGAGCAAAGACAGCATTAAGTCCAGCACTTCTTTTAAGGCATTACATATAAAACAATGGTCATCCTTCAAAACTTCAGGAAAATATAGAAAAAATGTATTTTTCTTTCTCTCAAATTTAGAAGCCATGATGTGAGAAAAGTAGATGCAAGAAGTTGATAAAATCTACCATTCAAAAGCAAGTGGAGATGCATATTCATTGAGAAAATGGCATTGCCTGAAACAATCTAGGAGCTAAACTATGATTCGCTTGACACTGTTGTCTCACAAATACATAAATATAGTTAATGAATGGATTTAGCTGTCTGGTTTCAGGACATTTTTAACCACTAACTGTTTGCTAATAACTTAGTGCAGGAAGAGATAACATTGCCAGTGGCATAAATCAAAGTCTAGTTAGGAAGAATATTTCCAATATGCTACCCTTTATGTGAAATCAAAATTTTTACTCTGCTTTCCTTAGACTAAACCTTGGTACTCAGCCACAAAACAGTAACACAACCCATAATGAAATATTAAATGTATTGGACTGCCAACTTCCTATTTATGAGGACAACTTTGACAGAATGAGAGGGAACAGCACCTGGGGCTTTTGCCACAGTTAGATTTCTTTTTAGCCAAGGGGGAAGAATGTGAAAGAGAATACAATATTCTTCTGTGAGTCTAATTCCTATGAGAGGGTTTTTTTCCTTCACAAACAGGGGTGGTGTTTGGATGAGAAAGGTAGTTTGCAGTAGCAGAGTGGTAATATACGGCTGGTACACTATCTCCTTTGGGATGCTGAAGGGAGAATGCGATTTTAAGAGATTCTTACAGGTGGACTTAGGAAGAAAGCTGTTCTTTGCTCCTGGGATTTGAACAATTTTGAACACAAATCTGAGTCCTTCATTTGAGCTCTTTTCAGGGGATAGAGCAGACATACACACTGATGTTTTTTCCTGACTCTTGTAGTTGATCATTAAGACAGCAAATTTACTTATTTCCCTCCTTCCCCTCCACAGACATAGATAGGTCACAGTCTGAGGAAAGTGTCTGAGGGTGTGGACACAGCCATTTAAATTAGATTTTGTCTGTGCAGGGCAAAAAATCCCAGCTTTATGTAACCTGTATGGGGAGCAAAAGTACTTTGCTTTATGAAAAATGTTTGTGAAGAACGCCAAAGTCTCCTGAATTAACTGGCAATCTTATAACACTATGTCTCTGCAGGAAAGCTTCATGAAAATGCTGAAAGTACAATCTATGTGAAACACAAGTTGAGAGGGAAGAGGTTGATTGAAATGGAGGTGGGCACACCTCAGCTGTCAAACTAGATTAGGACTGTAGCTAGTCCAGTGACATGCCTGCAGGAATAGTCAACATTGGTGGCCTCCCATAACGCCCCCTACAACTATCCCTAGAAGATACCTCTTGGCAATGTGCAGCAGTTCCTGTTTGTCCTAGATCCCAGCTGTCATTATTTTTGAAGGTGCTCGCTTGAAAAGAATCCCAACAGGCTCCTTGTGTCATGCTGGCACTGCAGCCCAAGTGCTGGCCTTCAGCATCAAGGTCCCTCCTAGTTGCATTATTAGGAGTTCTTTTCATGATTACACAATGAATAATTTTAAAGACAAGAAAACAAGAAAAAAGAGTAAAAATGCTTTCCTCTTATCTGGCACCTTGGTGACTGCATCTTGACTCCTCTGCCCCCTCCCAGTCTCTCCAGTCCAGGAATGTGTGTGGCCCCCACCCAGTGCTTTTGGGATGGTGAGGAGCCAGGGCACGGAAGTACCAGAGGCCAGGCTGAGAGAGCTGCCTTTGGTCATGAGGGCAGTGAGACAGGTTGCTCAGAGAATCTGTGGATGCCCCATCCCTGGAAGTGTTCAAGGCCAGGCTGGACGGAGATTTGAGCAACACAGCCTAGTGGGAGGTGTCCCTAAATGACCTCTAGGGTCCATTTCCACCCAAACCATTCTGTGATGCTATGATTTTATGTCAGTCAGAGAGATTTTTTTCCAACCTTATTTGTAATATCAGGAAATGACTTCTGATGCTAATAGTCACATAACACCAATCGTTGCCTTGTGAAAATATTTCTAGATGAAGTTAAAGAAGGTCATTAGCCCCCTTCCAAAGCTCTCCTGTGAAAAGAAGTTCTTGAGGCAGTAGATTTGGACTGATGCGTAACCTAATGCGATTAATGCGCTGCACCGTGGATGCATTAGTGAGCGTGGCACAAAGGGCAATGCGTGCTGAAATCCTGTGAACTATCAGTCAGATTTGTTCAAGTTTCTCACTTCTGTTGCACTGCCTGAAATTGTCACGCTTCACTCAGGCATGGTAAAGGCTAAGAGAGTTGTGCTGTAATGTTTTGAATAGCTGACATGAGTAATGGCCTTCAATATAATGGCATGAGGTAAAGCACTTGCAGTTCCCCGCGATGTGATGTTATGGTATTGCTCTCCATCTCATTTATCCACAGCTAGACAGGCTGTTTACAGGGAGCATTGAACTGCTGGCTCTTGACTAGAGCACCTCACAAGAACCCATTTGTATGTCTATAGGCTTTTGCTATACATTAGCATAGAATCTAAAATATTGTTCAGAGGTTTGCACACAGAGCCTTCTGTAACGAAAGCCGTGGGACTGCATTGCTGTTTCTCTTTCCATTTTATTAAATGAAACAAATAGAAGCCCATCTTCACGAACTCAAATGAGCTAAAATTGCATTTTTCTCATCATACAAGAAATAAAGAATATCCTAATAAAGATCCTTATATCTTGTTATCAAACAAATAATGCTTAGCACGTCTACCATTGTATTTCACAAGGATGATTCAAAATACGAGTCTTGGTAGAAAATCTACTTTCAGTGTAAATTTGAATCTCTTGCAAAACCAGCAAGTTTGAAGTTTTAATGGTGGAGTCAAATTAGAGTTCTGCCAAAAAAACCATCCAAGAGTGACTATAAAATTTACGATGAAACTAGGATTATGATATTAGGGTTAAATATCTTATAGCTTTGGACTGATGCCTGAATTCTGTATTACAGACCCGTTGCTCAGCATGTTACAAGCACCAACAGCATGCTTCTGACGTATAATTTTTTTTCCTGCTTGTAATCCACACATTAGATTCCTCTTGTTTTTAACCAGTTCCTCTGAAGTGACCACACACTCCCACACAGTTTATACTTAAATGTCTTGTTTGATTTATGTGCCAATGATCTTTATGCATTCAGTTAAAGTAGAATACAATAAATAGAATAGAATAGAACAGAACAGAAGTGATATCTTGTATTGTTCATGCTGGCATCATGCTGATTTTATTTTTGCATTTCTAAAGAAGCTATAATGCAATGAATAAATGTCCTTTTTGTTCTTTTAAATTTCTTACATCTTTAAATATGGGTATTCTTAATAAGGCACATTATTTAATATAGTAATAACCTCTTCTGTCTAAAAGTATTACTGACTCAATGGTGCTATGATAGAATTTTGTAGCTTTAAACAATACATAGCAAAATTAAATCAGTAACTTAATCCAGAAAATTCTCATTAAATATTTAAGATGTCATAAAAGAGCTGATATAAGGTGAATATGAGGAAAATTTGATAAATGAACTGGAGAATATACCTCAAGATTTTTTGGGGGAGGGTAGTTGATAATTTTGAAGCTTTATAAAATTTGCTCCCTCATTTTGCATTACAATCAAACCAACTCCTTAAGAAAAATATTTCTACCCTCTCACCATGTCAAAACTACCCTTTTCCAAAGCTTAATGTTTTCCAAAGACTAATACTTAAATTCTTAAGTATCAAATAAAAAACTGTAACAGTTTCATCTATGAGATATACTTAAGACTTAAGAGTCTCAGTTTTAATTCCTTCCTATATTGAGAGCAGATATCACAGATTCAAACTGGTTATTCTGTATACCAGGAAAGTGTTCATGTAATTCAGCTGCTTTTCTCCTTAAATTTTGACCACAGACAGCATCCTAAATCCTAGAAGCCTTTATCTGTGAAATGGCTTGGTTCTTGCAGAGTTAGTTTTGACTGCAGTAATTCAGCATTCAATGGGAAAAGTGGCTAAAATTTCAAAATAATGGATTTTTAGTAGTGTAAGTGGTCAGGATTTGTTTGGGTTTTTTTGGGTTGGTTTTTTTTCCTGTTCCTTGATCCAATTCTGTGGTCATATGCATAGTATCCTATAATGATTTTTTGGGTTTTGCTCTCCATAATGATCAAAAGAAATGTTGCCTAATACATAATTTATATGGCTTTTTGTTTCACTCTGAATCTGTTTTGGAAACCTTTCATTCCTGGGGTGAATGTATACATCAGGCATAGATTTTCAGTTTCTGAAATGCAACATGACCATACTTAAGGCAAAGTTGTAAACCATTCTTTGAAGGTGAAAGGATTTTCCAGCTCAAGAACAGACATTTTCTTAATAAACTTGAAGATTACATTCCTTTGACTGGTTTGACTGCTATTATCAAACCCTGCCTCTTGAAATGTGTTACAGCCCATGCCTCATGACATGCCTGTCATCTGCGCCCAAGAAATTTAAATTAATTATTGAATTTACAAACACACATGCACATCTTTAAAAATATGGAGGAAAAAGATGTTTTCTGAATCTTTATCCAGATTACAGCTTGTAGGACTTATCTGAAGGAAGCTTTTTGAGGCATATTGCTCATTTCTTGTTTTAGAAATTACTATCTCAAACAGAAATTTTTTGCTGAATTTGCATCCCATTATTTCCTCAGTTGGAGAGTGAAATTTCTGGTCAATTGAGACGACAGTGCTTGTTGTATCTGTATCATGGTAAAAGATCTATCTCAGTTCCCAAAAATCCCAGGAAAGACCTGTGGTCATTGTGCTGTAGAGCTGGCTTTGTACCCTGTTCTCTGTTGGGATAAAACTGTTAGCATAAAGCTCCTCTTTATGCTAACAATTAAGAATGAATTGATAGGAGCATTAGTCTTAGAAGAAAAACTTCACTGGATTCTCTCTCAACACATTAGAGCACCCTAATCTCTTGGTGTTTAGTTATTCCAGAGTTTGGAAGAGGCTCTGTTTGGTGGGGCAGAGGAATTGGAAAAGTCTAATTTACAGATCGATGTGGAATCGAAAAAGTAACACAGAAACACTAAGATCCTTGCAAGTGGAATTCAGGGAAATGTTTGGCTTTGTTTGGCTTGTGCGGAGTAGAAAATAATGATGACAGAAAACAAACAAACAAACGAACAAAAGTAACCCAGCTTTTCCTCCAGCAAAAGGGAAGATAAGCTTTAGCTTAAGTGTCCAAATATTACATGTTCACACACAAAGGCTACTTCATACCTTAAAAAATGCTCCCCTAACAAACAAATTACATACTGTTGTTCATTTGCTGATATTAACATTCTCAAAACAATGTAGACACAGATAATTTGCTTTCCCTGCAGCTTTTATTTCTACATGTCATTTGTTGGTGATTGTTTACTAAATCTTTCTGAGAGGATACAAAAACATCCCAAGAACCATATAGTGCTTCAACATATTTTTAGACAGGTTAGTTTCAAATGCCACAAAATTCCCCTATAGTCAGTATTCAGATGTCCTTGCCTCTGTTAACATTCCTTGATGCCCTGATGTCCTGACCTTGCAATGTTTTGCCTGATAATTTTCAGCTTTTCTCTCTTTCAATCTTAATTGCCTCTGCTCTGTGAGTTTTCTTGCACACCACTTCTTATAGCACTCGAGGCGGAACTGACAGAGATGTCACTACTACACAACAGGGGTTTCAGCTGCTTCTAATTTGCTCCCTCATATACAGAAGTGTTTTCCAGAGGCACTATTTCTCGCAATTATGTAAAAATATGACTTGTCTAGTGGAAATAAGGGAATGATAGACATTACTTGCCAACACTAGAACAGATAACTTTTAATAGTGAAATAATTAATCCCTGCATACTACATAACATCTTATTGCTATATACCAATTATAATGCTAAAAGCAATCAAGGCTCAGCAGTTATTTTACATTTAAAATGGAATTATAAAGCAATACTTGATGTTCTCTAGAGTCACGCTTTGGGATACATGGACACTGTTTCATGGCTGTCTTATGTCCCAGTTATTACACTTACAGATCCAAATGAAAAAATTGGACCACTTAATTAAAAAATTAAAAGCCTTGTAAAGGAAATGCAGTGTCTGCTAGGAAAAAATAATTTTGGAAAATTATTAAATTAGAGTTACATTCAATTCTTAGTTCCTCTTACTGTGTATGATCTTACCATGTCTATTAAGAGTAGAATGTCTTATTTTTTGGAATATTTTTAATTGCATTTCCTTGACATTAAAGGTGTTATTTTTAGATATCTGCAAAAATTTGAAAATCAGTAGAAATCATTGACTTTTCCTCCTGTTTTTATTTATGTGACAGAAATGGGCCTTTTTCCTCACACAGTTATTAATTTTAAGAAGGGAAACCAGGTTTCTTGTTACAAAGTTGTGTATCAAATATAGCATTATATCCTTCCATAGTTATTATTTGCATCTTTAATCTATACATTATAACAATCAAAACTACTATTGCCATCAATAATAACACTGTTATTTACAATATATTGGATTTAAGAACATTGCTGAAATCTCATAAATAAATCAGATTGCCTGGAAAGCTCCAAAGAGAAAACTGCATAAGAGTAGCTGCCAGTTTAATGTTAAAGTGTGGATGTGGTATGAAAACCTTAGGCCAGAAAGATGAGAGCAGGAAAGGCCAGGAATCATAGTCATAATACTGAGTATTCTGTCAAACAAATGGTTTGTTAGGGATATAATCAGATCTGGACCCTGGGAAAACTGAGAGTCTTCATGAAATACTGAGAGGATTAGTTGAAGGCAAATGTCATGTCAGGCTAAAGGTTGGAGAGCCAGAGGACCTAGGCAGTAGAGAATATTTTTGGAAGAAAAATAAGGCCACAAACAAGAGCCAGTGCAGAGCCCTTGGACAGGTGCAGGGAATTATAATAAGGTCAGAGCTGGCATCCAAGCTAAGACCAGGGCAGAGAAACCACAAGGAACAGGAATCTGACAAAACTACAGCACTTGAAAGAGGTAAAATGCTTAAGTTTTAGCTAAGAAGTGAAGGGAATGATCCCTATATTAAAAAATACTGTGGAAAGAGATTGGCAGACCATTGACAAGGTGGGCCTGACAAGACCTGATAATCATGGCTCTGGAGTCTTCACTTTCAGAAAACTAGGGAGCAGCCATTCTGTTTTATTTTGAAATTGCAATCTGTTGCTTCCCTTGTAAAAACGATGCAGATATTCCTCACCATTCAGTCAGCAAATACTCTTCTAATTACATCAAGTTACTAACACCCATAAACTTTCTTCAGTGCATAGGCATTCCTTATGATGAAAATGATCTCATATTTTTAATAGCACTTAAAAGAGCTCCAACTTTCACAAACCATCAACAAGAGACACAAAAGGGCAAATTATCAAATGGACAATAAATATATAGTCTCCATTAAGATTTGTAGCCCAGCTCCTTCCAAGAAGTTCTGAAAAGATTATTAAATCAGCAGAAAATATCAAGCAGCAAAACAATTGAAGTTTGGTTGCATACTGATTTTGCTTTTTTCATGAGCATCACTGTGGCAATTCCAACCATCTGAGTATGTTCTAAGCCCTTATGTTTTGTTAGCCCCTCCCCAGAGGTGGCATGTGCCTGAGTCACATAGTAACCAGCTGGGGAAGAGGTGGTAGTGCGTTGTGATCATGCCAGAGGGTTGTGACAATGCTAATCTCTCTCCTTTATCCACCACCAATTTTCAGTGATCTTAAGGGATTCAGCGTCTTTGATCCTGGTTGAACTTGGCCAACAGGCATAAGCATCCCTGCAGGAGAAGTGGAAGACTGAAAAGCTGGCAGATGGACAGTGCAATTCCATATGCCACATTTCCTTAGAAAAGCAGGCCAAAAAGTATTCCAAACACACATCTTTAATGTTCATTGTGCAAACAAAATCTGCTTTTCACACGCTTAATATACCTTGCTGTATTATTAAAAACACAAAACAAAACACAAAACCCCCCACAAAATTACAAACTATTACTTCTTGCCTGCTTCCCTTTATTCCACTTTAGCTCTCATAACCCACTCTCCATGAGATAACATTTTGCACAGATCAAAAGAAAAGCTGGAAGCTTCACTTCAATTACATCTTGGGCCAGCAGCTGTAGCATTTCTAACAGTAGCTGCACAACAGAAAAACAGGGTCTGACTGGAAGAAAACAACTGCAACTTCAGAATATCTGTGTGTTTGTTTTCAACATTTTATGTTAGATTCATACAACATATAGAACCATTTGCACACATAGGCTTCTATTTCTAGATTTCTGGTGGTAAACTCCTTGACATTTCTTTCAATGTTATAACTATGTCCTATTTGTCCTATTCTGTGATTATCAGTGGTGCATCCTTTTTCAGTCAGAGGTTGATGTGGGCAGAGAAGGTTTGTCATGCACATGCAAAAAGCCACATTTGTTTATAACTGATAATGGCATAGGATAATTTTTTTAATCCTATTCATAATGATAGCTCCTTTTCTAAATTAAGAGGAGAGTGAAAGGGAAATATTTGAGAGTTCATTACTAAAATTAGTAGAAAGTTTACATTATGCTGTTAATCCACCTAAGTGGTACTCTAAATGACTCTACCTGCAGCACCAGATGATTTCTCTAACCATAAAAAGAGACCTGTGGTTCTATCCTAAACTGTGGAAAAGCTTAGAAGCAGACATTACTTGCCCTGACATTATCCCCATCTGTTATTTGCTCAAATGTTGCTGCAGCTAGGGGAATATGAGCTAATCTGTGAGATTTCAAGAGAAAATAGTTTCCACAAACAATTTCAAAGATTATATTTTTCCAACTGGCAAGTCCAATACCTTCCTTCAGAGAATAAATAGTATTTTGTTCATGATAGAGAAAAGTGAAGTATATAGACAATGAATATGCTGAAAAGAAAGTTTCAAAGAAGTTTGTTAAAAAACCCAAATCAACAAAAAAGTTCTCCTCCTCTAAAAGAAAATGTTTAAACACTCTTTTTTTCAGGTGGCAGATATATTTTTCTAGAAGTTGTGATCTAAGAAAGAGATAAACCCACAGATCTCCAGTATGGCAATCTGCAGAAATACAGCTGTAAAAATGTGCCAGGTTGCTGCTATAACTTGCTTGGCTCTAGTTTTATGAGTGCAGAGTCAACCTGAGTCCTGTCTTGTTTATGCCTCCTATACACAGGAGCTAAAGGAAAACACAAACATGCAACATGCTTTCTACTTTCTTCAAGACGAGCCTGCACACTCAGTGTGCAAACTACAGATCTTCTCTGCTAAGTAGCACCAATGTGCTTTGAGAAGTAAAACCACTGCTGTGCTATAAAGTTCCCCTACCTGTCAACAGAGTCTTAACCTCCTTAGGGAGAAAGGTGGGTATGCAGATGCTGCTTTGCACCCAGAACATTATATAGAGGTCATGCAACTACTGTTTATCAGGGCATGAGGGAAATACACCTAAACAGGTGGTGTTAGTGGAGAAAAGCAAAGGGGCAAATGCGGCAGGGCATATCACCCCTCTCTCCACCACAGGTGGCGAGTGCAGATAGGAGAGATAACCCAGGGGCCGATGGCCCAGCAGGTATCATCTCCTGGTGCCAAAATGTCTGCCAGCTTACAGACGTGGGAAGAGATAAAAGAAAAACATAGGTGACCAAAAGGCCTGCTTTACACTGTAAAAGCACTACTGATTATTAGAGAGGCAGAAGTCTCTTACACACTCCCTGGGAATGTGCGAGAAGACTTCTCCCTGAAGCTTGGGCACAACTTGGTGGTTACTTTTCCGGAAATTGAGGGAAAGGATTTCAATGTGTGCTCTTTCAACAATTTGGTGGTAAGATATATTGAATCCTAATCGATACAATTTCTTTGCTAGCTGTAAAATTAATGGTACCTTTAACTCCACTGTAATACTAGTTGTCTCTCTTTGTCTTATTCCTGTGTAGTAATAGTCTGTTTTAAGTCTTATGTCTGTTAGTTTTGTGTCTATTAAAAAAATAATTTGTTCTATAAAAGACTGAATCAGAAATTATTAAAGAACTTGCGAATGAGAGGGGGTCTTGGGGTGCTGGCCACCTCAATGAAGTTGCTGCCTGCTGCCAGAGGCCTGGGCAAAAGGCAGGGACTTATGTAAACCCCCACACCCATTCATAATGGGAAACAAGTGGGTTATAGTCTTTTTTGTGCCTCTTAGTAATGCCCATATCTAGACGTATAAGCTCATGAAATCTGTATTTAAATACTTTATTGTCAAGCTATCTATCTAACATTTGTCACTTATATCCCAGTCAGGCCCTACTATTTCATAAATTGTGAAGACAGCAGCAGGATTTTATGTAGTGTTCGTGTATGCGCACTATATATTTTGTATATGAGGCATGGCAGACTGGTTGGAATGCTGGCTGGGATTTGGCCCATTCCAGGGAGTGCTCTCTCAGCATGCAAATAACTCTCCCCTATCACCTGGGATTGCCACAGAGACACAACTTTCTAAACTGTGACAAGAATTCTTTCTCTTCTCTTGGACATAGGAGAGTTGACTAAGGTGGGGTCTGCCCAAAGGTGTGTTACCAACTATTTAACAACAACAAGAAGTCCGTTTACTGGCCAGTGGAATCCTGGCACTTTGAGGAAAGGCTTGACTATGGCTGCTATAATCATATATGTACTGATCATTTCCTCCCGCTGTGAATCCTGATTGGTAAAGCATGTTAGCCACCAACTGGCTTCCAAAATCTCAGCCCCTCATGGCCAAAAAGAGTTCTGCTTAGTCTTTGTGCAGTTGAGTATCTCAGTACTTTTTTCCACCTCAAGGCAGATGGTCCCATAGTCTTTTTGGAAATACCAGTGCCTAGAATCTCTGGGATCACTGTTTCCTTTTAAAAAATTGATGGCTAAAGTGATATATGATAACAATAAAGATTATTTTGTGATGATTACCTCCCCTCAAAATTTTCTGAAAGTGACTGCATACTCATCCCAAAGAAGCCACCCTGAAGAGAAGCCACCTTGTCTATGTCAGGAATTTAATCTGCAGGAGTGTCTCAGAACCCTTTATATGCCTGGATAAGCTTTTACAAGTCGCTTTGTTAGATTATTGGTATTACACTTTTATTCAAAGTGATTAATGTCAATAATGTAGAGACAGAATGTTATAAGTGAGCAGACTGAAAGGGCTTTTAATTGGAAAGAGACTGTGAATTATCATACAAAATTAGTTGCTCAGTTGAAGTAGTTTTCCATCTAGCAATTGTCTGTTATTAGAGAGATGACTTCTATCAACTGGGATAAACCTCATAGCACTGAGATGCATCTCTATTTCTTGTTCTGCTCACACTCTCATCTCTTATTAAGATTCCTTCAGGTTCCAGATAAAATAGATAGAAAAGCAAACTAAGAATATGTATAAGCTATCCTTCCACTTTGAAAACAATCTGTCCTCTCATACGGTCAATGCTTCCATGTTTGAACTTTACAGCTTTTTCTTCACTCCGCTGTCCAGTTTTTCATCTGCCTATTCTTTCCCTTGCAGTTCCTTATAGATGTTCTTAGCTGACAGATGCTTCATTCCTCTCCAAGAAGAAAGGGAAAACAGGAAGCATTTATAAAGAACTGGGCTGGATGATGCATTGTTTTAGCTGTGAAAAAATTCCATAACCAAACATTCCACACATCACTGAAAAAACTTCAAAGACATTTCCTGGAACAGAGAGGAGAATTATTAAAACAGGCAGTCCCTTACATTTGGGAAATCTATTCCTAAACAAGTTTACATAGCTTTCCCCCAGTCTGTCCAAAGAGCTCAAAATGAAATGGAATTAATAACTACTGAACAACAAGGCCTTTAAGCAAAATAGAGCACAGGCTACAAAGTGCACGTAGCTATCATTTAGCTCATGTATAATGTGTAAATGCTGTCACACAATGCAGATTGAGGAAAAGTCTAAATCATAATGTGAAAAGAGTTTTATGACACCCATCAGTAGGTTGTTGGCAATTTGTTTCTATTAAGCACATGTTAATGGAGAAGAGCAGACACCCGGTTCCTTGAACACAGATGTATTTATTTGCAAATATCTAAAAGGCATCCACCAAGCTTAGATAAATGCTAGTAATAAATGACATTAATTCACCAATTCCTGCGGCAGTCCTGAGAAATTAGTGACCAAAAGTCTGAGCTTTTAGAAATGCACATTTATAAAGTACCTGCATACTCTTGGACCAAACTGGCCTAGACATGCAAATATCTCAGTAGAACTCTGGCCCTATAAAGCTACATCTGAGCCCTAATGATAGTGATTTTTCATTTGTTGTATTCACTTGTTATCAAACTTGGCAATCTTCAGGAAGCAATATATTTTCAGGAAACAATATACTGGTTGAATCAGACTCCTGAACTTCCATTGGCTCTTACAGGGGGTTAACAACTAAGCTAACTTTGGCATCATAGCCAGTTTTAGTGTGTCTACCATTATCACTCTGTAACTGAGTGTAAATAGCTGTTTTGTGATCCCAGGAATTACAAAAAAGAAAAACAAAATTCATACAGAATATGGAAATAATTGGGACCAGTATTTTAACTACCTTTAAGATTTAATATCACCATACACACTATATCAGATGACTTTTTTTGCTGACTTGAATCTCAAAATTGTGCGACGAGCAAATAATAAAATAGGAAGTCATCAAGAGCACTCACAATAAATTTGCAATACTTCTTTACAGATCTCTGAGCAGCAGTGTGATGCAGAAGAAGGAGTTAAGTTACAAATCAAGTTGCAAAAGGAAATGCCACTGTGGTGGGTTGACCTCAGCTGGATGCCAGGTGCCCACAAAGCCGCTCTATCAGTCCCCTTCCCAGCTGGACAGGTGAGAGAAAATAAGGTGGAAAACATCTCACAGGTTGAGATAAGACAGTTTACCAAAGCAAAAGCAAAANCCAGGATCTTACCCACCTCCATCCCCTTGATGGGAGGGGAATGTTGAGAGACATCACCCATGCTGTGCCAGCCCTGCTCAGCAGTACCCAAAACACTGGTGTGTCATCAACACCTTTATAGGTACCAATGCCAAGCACAGCACTGTGAGGGCTGCTGTGGGAAAATGAACTCCATCTCAGCCAGACCCAATGCATAATGTGTAGAAAACAATAAATGCCTATCAGTTCTATCTTCATTATTTGCAATAAGGTCATTCTGTCTGAGACAACACAGTCAAAACTATCCTGCCAATTTATCACCTACTGAACCAGGATCAAGAAACCATGTGACTATCTGCCTCTGTTCCTTGTGTAGCTCATTCCGTAACATATGAACACACGAGCATATACAAAATCAGAATTTGGCAAAAACACAGTTGCAGGCTCCACCTCATTTTAAAAATAATGGCGTGGGATATTCCCCCCTCTCCTTAAGGGTACTCATTAAGGAAGACTGAGACTGGTTTCAGTCTTCCCAAGGGAACCAGCATCAGTTCTTTTCTCCATCTACAAAGAGGCAAACTAGCATCTCCCTCAGCCCAGCAGAGAGAAATAATAATCCAACTGAAGGTTATATTACATTTTGTGGCACTTTTTGTACAAAAGTACTCTTCCAAGATGTAACAAAGAACTGAAAACTGAACTAGGAAGACAGTGCAACAGAGGACATAGCTCTGCCGAGACAGAGAAATCGTCTTGCCAAAACATACAGTTTCTTCAGGCTTTCTCACAACCTTTTTTGTTCATAATATCTTCTTGCAGAAGAAGAATGAAATATTTTTTACTGTTTCCTGATTCAGTGCTGCAACTTGCAGACTAAAGCATACTAACAGAAATGCAGATAAGATTCCAACTCCAGTAGCCATTCTTCCTTCTCTAGTAGGATCTCATACCACATACCTGTATATCCCACTATACACCAAGTGAGCTGACCAGGTGATGCTCTACTGAATATGTTACCTTTTGGCGATCGCACCAGAGGCATCCAAGTCTCCTGTTATATTTAGCCTAGGAGGTAACTTGGATTCTTCTAATTGAGTCAGACATTTGAAAGAATGGCTGTGTTATCTAATTTTTACATTTAACTATGTCCTTCAAGCCTGACCCAAAGGCCATAGGGTGCTCCTTCTCTCAGCAGGTGCAAAACAAGAGAGTTATGCTCTAATTTTACTACACCCCACAAAATCTTCCCAGAATTCAGTCAATCTATGAGCATCCAGAATTTTCAAAATAATAAAATGAATCACTTTTTTTTCAGACACACGAGCCTGTAAAGTGATTGTGGTTCCATTTGGACAGGCGAGGGAAAGGAAACAGCTGCTTAAAAGCATTTGGTTACTATCTGTCCCATTATATGAAAAAGAAAAGGGCTAGTGACTTCTTCTGAGCTGCAATATTTGTATTGATTATTATTTTCTGGATGGGTTATTGAATTCCACTGACATTAAACTGTGCAGCAGCAACACAGAGTTAGGAAATTAGGATTCATGAGTGCTAGAAATTGTTCTGATATAATGCAGCACACTTCTAGCAAATACAGTTTTACATATAGTTGGAGAGTGTACTAGTTTGAAAGCAAAGCAGTGAGAGATTCAAAATCAGAATTACAATTTAATAGAAAAATTAAAAATAACTGCAAAGTACAAAAACACTGACAGAGTCAGGATACAACCTGACACCCTGTTGGTCAGGGTGGTTGTAGCAGCCCGATTAAATGGTGGCTGCAGTCCTCTTGAGGTGATAGATATGGTTCTGTTGAAGCTGGGATCCTGTAGAAGGGTTTGGCCTTCCTCTGAAGGTCCGGTGGTGGTTATGTCACTCTTGTTCTCTGGGAGTTGAGTAGGTAAGGGCTGAGTGTGGTGTTCCAAACCTCAGATTATATCCAGGTAGGAATGCTTGGTTCCTCTCCCTGGGTGGAGCATCTCACAATGGGATAATATATTTTTATGAGTCATGCAGTGAGGCTTGATAGCCCATTAACAGAAGAATATCTCTCCAGAGGGAGTTATCAGGGATGTGTCATGGAAGAGATAAAGAACACTGCCCCTCTTCCCCCCAGTTTTAACAGATGGTGATAGAAAACATACTTTTGCTTACATCTTACATTGCAACCTAAGACAGAGAGACTTTTGACAATCTCTTTCTCTTGGTAGTCGTTAACGAACTTGAGGATAGTCCCTCAATTAGACAGAACTATCTGTCTAAAGGAAAAAGAAACGTTTCGTATCAAGTTGCATTGGTGACCATTTCTGACCTGCTCTAGAAAAATCACCAGAAATGAAAAATTATGATGCCAAACAGAACTCTTAGAGAGTTCAGGAAAGCAAAAGGGCAAAATTTAATCGCAAGGATTAAATATGCAAGTATCCCCAAAAGATACCATTTTGACAGTTCTGTCTAAATGAGTAAACAAAAGTGATTAAAACTAGAACAAACTGATAAACCTGCTCCCATTTTGCGTGTGTCTGTGTGTGTGTCTGTGTGTGTGCCTGTGTGTGTGCCTGTGTGTGCGTCCTTCTGGTTGAATTAGTAGGACTCTTAATTCTAACACTTGACAAGGAATTTTCCTTGTCAAGAAAATGGTATTTGGGACATAGCGTTAAGCTGGTGGCTGGGAGCTGTGTTTTCAGCAACCCTTACCTATCTAGAGAGAGGCTCCATACTTCCTAATGCTAGTCTAAGACTTTTTCCTTTACTAGCAACCTCATAGATTTTGGCCCCCCAAGGAAGATAGGAGTGAATAAAAATGGAAAGGCTTTCCATTCAAATCCCAAAGCCAACTTTAGATAAATCCAGAGGATTAAGAGAACAGCCCTCTGCTTCTACAATATCTTTTTCCCCAAAAGGAGAAATGATACAGACCATCTGAAGTTTTAAAAATGCTAGGCTGAATATGCATAATAGAAAATCCCACAAGGATGCCAGCTGTGCATTTATGGATGGATGAAAAGTACAGGCTGTGAGTTGTGCAGTCATTTTCTTAGAGATATTAAGATCTGCTGCTAAAGAGCAGGAAAATGCAGTCACAGAGCCCACAGCTGACAAGCTTTATTGATGAAAGGCTTGTTTTT
>WEIT01017876.1:4299-15356 GCA_013389985.1 Dryoscopus gambensis
ATTTATTTCTACTGTGGTCATCAGGCCACTGCTTAACAGTTTGCAGCACTGTAATCTGCAGCATGACCATTCATCTAATTACTGCTGAAACTGTGATATTAATCTACTCCTAAAAGGCAAGTTAAGGGTCAGTTGCCAGCAGTGGAAAGCACTTGGTATGGATAATGTGTTGCAGACCTGGTTTCATCTGCTCTTACTGATTTCAGCAGTCTGTACAATTTAATTTCATTTCTGAGTGGATAAAAACACAGAACCCAAAACTGGGTCAATTCACACCTGCGTGGTACCTTTGATGAATATCTTAAGCATTGCTAAAGGTGTGAGACAGTCTCTGACCTATCCGTCATATCCCAGCCACGTGGACGCCCAGACTGACACACCACCATGACACACGACTCTGCAGACAAATCACTCTTGCCCAGGACCTCCCTTGATACTTCACTTTCCTGACTTTTCTGATTTCAGCATTCACACTTTATATGATAATTGTGGTGTACAATTTAAATCTATGGAGACTGTTGGACAAGCAGTAATACAACACTTACTAGGCAACTTCTGAAACATGCACACAAAGGCACACATACACTTTTCCTTGGAAGGTACAGGTCCTTAGGAAAACAACGAAAACCAGAGGTTTTTTGGAGGGGAAGGGGGACACCTTTGTGAAAAGTTAGCCCTAGAAAAGTCCATTTCCACTCCTTTTTTATAAGCCACAATTCTGACTTGGCACTTGCCATGCGGAAAGTACCCGATTGTAAAAATGAGCCAAAATTAAGTTTACCTGCTCCTCAATCTGTATTTACATTGCCCACTCTTTAGGTCTCAAATAGGAATGTGGTAAAGAATGACTGAATGCCTCAGCTCATGTCACTTGTTACTTCTCTCTTGCACATGGAAAAGGCCCACAGACCTTTCTGAACTGCTCAGTCTGCTTCCCTTCATAGACAGTTATAAGCCACACTAACTTTCACAAAGAAAACGCTTTGTACAGTCCAGTGACATGCATAATGAATAGCTGTATTCCCCAAACCAGGCTACAAGGAACTTTTTAATTTCTCTATGAATAGAAACACAACAAAAATATTGAAAGAGTTATGGAAAAACCATGCCCCACACAGAAGTCAGTCAGGTCAACTTACACGTGTTAAAGTGTAGTTTTCAACATTCATTTGGTATCCAGCAAGTAATTTCACTCTAGATGCTATTCAAAAACACTATTTATTTTTTTGAAACATGTATCTGTGATCATAATATTTTGCTTAAACTTAAGTGACATTAATCTTCCCTTAAAGACAACACAAACTAGAACTAAAAATCTAAAATTTTGATTAAACATTTTTGCTATGATTATATGGTAATAAGATTGAGTGCAATAAGATATTAACCTAATTTAATTCTTTCAATTAGTTTTCAAAAGACAGAGGCTAGGGGCACATCTGAGTGCTGTTCCTATACAATCATAAATCATGTGAACTGATATTTGAGGTTCTGCATCTCCACAGACAATTTTAGAGACAATTAATTATACCTTTTATTACCTGCACTAGCAAGTTAAAACTTCAGCAAATTTACTCAAGTTACCTTTTCTAGTTGTATACCAGCTCAAACAATTGTTTTTGTTTTGTGGTAATGTATTGACTCTAAGTTATTTCTATTATTCTTCTTCCTCCTTTACTTCAAAGTATTTTTTAGCAATTGCAGACCTGCCCAATTGTAAGACGAATAGAACGTTGTAATAAATAATGTCAATCTATAGGCCTTCCAAGTTTCCTTATAAAGTACCGTATATTTTTACTTCTCAAATCAGAAAATAAACAGCTTTATGATTTATTGGCAAATGGCAGGGAAGGGAGAACCGACTTCATTTTCAGAAAAAAATGACCCATACGGATGGATTTATATTTATGCTTTAGTTTTAAATAATTAACAAAGGCTTCCCTTGCAAATGCACTTGTTCTCCTTTGCTTTCTCAGTCTGAACTTCACAGGTTTCCTCTCACTTAAACATGCTGAGTTACCAGCTATGTCATTATTTCTCAAAGACTGAGCTTTGGTCAAGAATATAGAACACAGGAGCAGACAAACAGGAGCTCTAATGGGGAAAAATTATGATATGTAGAATAAACAAAAAATAAGCAAATTAGATGGTTACAATTTATTACATTCATAAAGCAGTGTTCACAGCAACTTGGCTTTACATTTTTACAAACCAAGCTACTTTATTGACTATTCAGTAATTCCATAATTAGCTATTTTGCTTTAAATTATATTTTGGACTTAGTTCTGTTTTCTTATTAAACTTATAAACAAAACCCTTTACAGCTGATGCAAAATACTGTAACCTTCTTTTAAACACATCACTGGAGACAAAACAAAATATAAACTTACTACTTGGTATTGCAAGGTAGAATTAGAAGATCTAAAACATTAGCTTTTCCTTTGGATTGATTGGCTAGGCTTTATTTTAAGGATTGTCTTGCTAGTAGGAAACTACAGGAGTGCTGAGATATCGGCTATTTAATTCAGATAACTAACATATGTTTGAGAGGTGCAAATTATTAGGAAAACCCCTGCATTCTTGCATGAAATCATTATCTAGTGAACAACTCATGGAGGCCAGGATTGAAATGTAAAACAAAGAGGTGAAAATACGACAAAACCAAGTTGAAGCACTGGGTATCTCTGGGATGAGAATGAGCATTGCTCTCACTTACTGTATGGTTTACAGTAATACATACAGTAACTATGAGTGCTTGAAGTACATACCCTAGTATGGTGTTTAATTCATTTTGTCTTCATCCATATTTTAAGGCACAGTATCCTAAATAGGGGAGCAATTTCTAAAGAAATATCATTGATGATTTTATAGATGCACTTTCAATTTTTATTAGGTAGGAAAACAGCCTTTTCTTTCCAGAAAGATGCTGTATGACTACAACTAATTTGCAATAAGAGGTTTTGATGGGTTATCTGCTTGCTTGTTTGCTGCTCTACTCCTATAAAGACTTCAGCTATAAATGTCAATTTTCTTAAGGTATCATTTGCTATATTCAGGCATACTGCTTCAGACAGCATTACAAGAACATTTCTTTAATCATACAACGTTGGCCAAAGTACATATTTTGTGTTAGATTTTGTTACAGCACAGACCTGTACAGTATTTTATCTGGCTGACTATAGATTGTCTGACTTTCACCTCTTTATATTGTACTTTAACACCCCAGTGTCAAGATTCCAAGCTCCACTCAGCTTCATTGCTCAATATTTATTTTCTGGTTTCACGTTCTTAGTTTCATCAGAATCATTCTCCTAATCCTGTACTTCCTTGCTTGTGAAGCAAGCTACTGTTTTCCATTCCTGCTCTTTGCATTCTCATACCATTATGATGCCTACAGTAGTTCTGAAAGTTGAGTTTTTCCTTAGTTATGTGTTCTGGAGTGGGGCTTTTTTTGCTACCTCACTAGGCAGGGACACTGAGCTTCTTATTAGTGTCAGTCCTGTTGTTTAAAGGTGTAAATAATTGCGAAATGCAGATATGTTAATTCCTATCGGTTTTGTACTGGAGTTATTCCTTCTCCCAGTTTTTGCACAATCATTACAAACTGAGTAAGGGTGTTGGGAGCAGACAGCAGTGTGTGCACTCACAGCTCTGCACAGCACTCCTGTGACACAGCACCACGGAATGGCTGAGCCTGGAAGGCATCTCTAGAGATTGTCCAATCCAATCTCCTACGCCAAGCAGAATGCTCAGGGCCACGGGTGTTGAATATCTCAAAGGATGGAGACTTGACAAGGCCTCGGGCAACCCGTGCCAGACTTTGACTACTTTCCCACTAAGAAAGTTTCTTCGTAATTTTATGTAGAATTGTGACCATCCTTCTCTCACTGGGCCTCAGTGTCTGGCTCTGTTGTTTATACTCCCTCCCCCATCAGGTGTTTACGCACATGGATAACACCAGGCAAAAAGTAAGAGATGTACCTAAATAAATAAAGAAAATATTTTTCTTCAGAAAACACTGAAATAAAACTCTTACATTCTTCTACATTTCTCAAAACAAAATTGAGATGTTCATCAGGTAAATTCTGACAATAAATGACACTTCCAAAACAACAATTCTGTATCTGTAGATCTAAAAGCAGTTTTTGTCAGTGGGTTTTGATCTATTCTTGGTAGAACTAAAATCAAATAATTAAAAATCTGTCTCTCATCTGATGCAAATTAGCAAAATTTCATGGGAATGAATATAAATGCAAACAGGCAAGCAAACAATGACTTTGAATCTAGCTATTAACTTTGATTAAGACTGCTCTGTTTGGCAGTTCATCATCCAGCCAATTATCAGAAAAATTAATTACTTCCTGAAAATCATATTGGAGATGTATTGAAATACACTATATAAATTGTCAGAATTATTTCATCTTCCTTCTCTAGATTGTGTCACTTGAATTATTATCTATTTTTAAGTCCATTCTTGTCACTTCACAGAATTTTTCATTTCTCACACCTGAAGGAATCTTAGGATTATGGTGCTTCTAATGCAATCCTGGTTTTTAAAAAACAGTAGCTTCATTTTGGAGAGCACATACTTTAGTTTTTAAAAGGCAATCAGAAAGCAAATATCCTGTCCATCCTATCCAGCCATTCAAGCAAAAAAATATAGCCAGCCAGACAACAGAACAACAAATCCACAGTAAAGTAAAAATCAACTTAATTCATTTATTACCAGATTTTATTACTTTTGCCCATGTGTTATCAATTATCCCATCACTATTTATGTGAGAATTAAAATGAATATTTATAATAGCAATAGAATTAAATGTTTCTAAAGCTCAGGCTTGCATAATAAACACAACAAATTCTACAAATATAGTCTTGTCATCTCTTTAAAGGTGTTGTTGCCACATTTGAAGTGTGAAGGTATAACACATAGATTGAGTAACCTGATTTTCACATGAGCTCAGAACAGACCACAGTTGTAGTACAGATGGTTGGCATCTTTTCAGATCTATCTGAACACTAAGAGTTTTCTTAAAAAGGGAATCACCACCAGTAAAGAAACAATACAGTAATTAAACCAGATATTATAGCAATAACAAAACCACAAGTCATTAAATTCAAGAAATTCTTATTCATCGAGAATGCAAATTGCTTTTTAATTTCCTGACCTTATAGTGTAAGAGGATGATTAACATATGATCTCATGGAATTGATAGGTTAAATACCCAGTTACAAATACTCTGCACAGCAAAAGACTCTATAAACATAGAGTATTCTGAAAATAGGATGCTGACTTTTTAAACATAGCAAGAAAAAGAAGACATAAAATTTTGTGTTGCGAAATTACTGGGGAAAAAAATCAAATGTATGCATCTCTTAAGCAAGACTACTTCCTGACATTGAATTTCTGCCTGGTAAAAGTGTTTCTATCCAGTCTTCAACTACATTGAAACATCCAGAGATTACATCTCTTAATTCTAAAGATGTTTTCGAATGGCCTTGTTTTATCTATACTGGTATGTCTGAGGCTAACACATCCTTCCTATGCTGTGCACCGAGAAGAAAACTGCTCATGAGCACCCCTGCAGTGGCTCTGCCTAGGATGGGTAGCAGCCCATACAGTGCTGTGTTTTGGATTTGTGGCTAAAGCAGCACTGATAACACACCAGTGTTTCAGCTCCTGCTGAGCACTGACTGGATCAAGTCTCTTCCCACCAGCGAGCAGGCTGGGGCTGCACAAGGAGTTGTGAGGGGATACAGCTGGGACAGCTGACCCCAGCTGACCACAGGGATATTCCATAAAACATAATGTGAAGAACTGGGTAGGGGGTGTTTGGGAGGTAGCCATTATATTTATTATAATTGCAATTGAGCTTGAGGTACTGGTGTATGGCTAAAATAAATAGAAAAATAAGCTTTATAGCATATGCAAATATGCACAGAAATTCTACCAAATTAATCCAGTGGGGGGTAAAGACAGACGTACATGCATGTGCATATTTTAATACATATCATAAATATAAAAATATGCATATTATATATCCTCCCACTCACATCCCTGTGGGAGACTATCATTTATTCTAATGATTATTATAGGAGAGAAGACTATCATTTAAATCCCCTTTCTCCTATTTTTGATCTTACATGAGGGCTCTTCCACCTGAGATCTAATGTCTGTCCTTTAAACTCATCTATTAAACAAGCTTAATCCATATAAGAAACAAAACATACTTTACACCAAAGGTGCAGGCTGACTTTATAACTCAATGGCATACTGCTGGGAGTCTCAAAAAGTACTCTCTCACTTAAAAGTAGTGATCCAGCTGCAAAAGTCATGCCTTTCTTTGCTTGGTATTATGAACAGTCTATGGAAAACAGGATGTGACCAAGATTTACAGTGTAGCTCAGTAAAATCTCAAAGTATCATTTACTTTGCCATGGTGCTTTTTGGGTTCATTTTTGTGATAGAGACCTGTTGCTTCCTGTATTATATTTAGACTGAAAACTCCATTTTGAGTATTTTAATATTGGTCAGCACTCAGATGAATAGTGACCTGGCTCACAAGTTTCTTGTATTAATGCTGTACAGAGATATATCATAATTGTAAAATTCTATAGATGGAAACATGCTTCAAGGCATCAGTAGTAGCAGAGACATGTCTAGTTACTTGAATAATTGCCGCATACCTTTTAAGTTTTCAAAAGTATTCAGTATTATTTTGAAATTTTTGAAAGTATAGGTTTGACCAAGAAATCCTTTTAAAATTAACCAGGTAGATTGTGAAAGGAAGAACAAACAGATTAAAAGCAAAGAAAGAAACTGTTTGTAAGCCTGTTACTGAGAATACAAGCAAAATAAAAGGCTATGAAGCAGATAAGCATTGAATATCCAGCTGGAATATAAATGAACTCTTGGGTCTCCATTGTGTGCAGTCCTCTCCTATTCCCCCTCCACACTGCACTGCTTACTCAGTGTTTTATTTGCAATGATTCCTCTGAGCCAAATATACTACAAATAACCTTAACCTTTCTCAGCACAATCTATACATACCTCTTGTTACTTTATGCCTTAAAGGAAATTTAGAGTATCCCTGTTGTACATTGTTAATGTATACAGAGGTTTTCCTTCTTTCTTTGATCAATGAAACAAATAGTGTAAAGAAAGTAAAGCAAATCTGTAACTACAAAAGTTTACTAAAAAAAGGTCAGTATTAGTACAGTTATTTTCTGAGCACAACCAGTCAATGTACTTGCATGCTATGTGAATAGTAAACAGAGCAGTCAGCAGAAAGTATAAATGGGTCCTGAGGCCTATTACAGGAATTATCCAGTCATAACAATTAGAGCTCAGATGAAATTAATATTGGCTATTTTTCACAGGTGCAAGCAAGCTTGTATCTGTTAATAATCATTCCTTCCAACAAATCTCCCCTAAGCAGCAAGTCCAGGCTCATGGGAACCAGACCTTCAGGCTGTCAGCAAAAGATCTCCTCCCACCTCCTCATCTTCACTGAGCCACTACCTGGGATGAGCCAGGAGCTGCATCTCCACCGAGAACAATACCTGTCGCAGCAGATAAGCAGAGAGCCAAACTCAGAGCCCACACCCTCAAAGTCCTGCATTCTGAGGGTAACAAGGACCTGAAAAGAGCATGACAGGAAGAAGTAGAACAAGGATTCACATTAATAATTTTTTTTTTTTTGGCGGGGGGGGTGTTTTCTGATTTTGTCCACTTAACAAATGAAATTAAGGGAAACACCTGGAGAAGACAAGGCCCTGGGGAGACCTTGTAGTAGTCTTTCTGTACATAAAGCGGCCTACAAGAGAGATGGAGAGGAACTTTGTATAAGGCCATGTCGTGATTGGACAAGGGGTAATGGCTTTAAGATGAATGAGGTTAGGGTTAGATTTGGAATAAATTCTTTACTGTGAGATTGGTGAGACACTGGCACAGGTTGCCCAGAGAAGCTGTGGATGCCCCATCCCTGCAGCTGTTCAAGGCCAGGTTGGATGGAGCTCTGAGCAACCTGGTCTGGAGGAACATGTCCCTGTCCATGGCAGGGGATTGGATCTAATGATCTTTAGGGTCCCTCCAAACCATTTCAGGATTCTATGAAACCATGCAGAACTAGAAATGGGTCTTCTTAAAAAATTTTGGTATTTCAAATTTTCCTTTTATCTTAGACCAAGACAAAATGTTGACATTCATAAACAATGAATTAACTTTTACAGTTTAATTAAGCCAAGTGATTTTTTTTTTTTTTAATGTTAGCAATTAGGAAGATTTTGCTTGCTTGGTAATTCAAACTACTGCAGGGTTTTGTGTTGTTTTGTTTGCTTGTTTTAGAAAAGAAAAAGCAAAATGAAATTCAAGACACATGAGGATCAAATCATACTTCCTTAGAGTGCCATGATTCCTCATGAGAACTTTATATATCACACTCTTACTTTTGTTCTCCTGTGAACAAATTATATTTGATATAATGTCCTCTCTAGCTTACATGAAAAAAGCTGATACAACATGAATAATGTAAAAGCCAAAGGCCCCTCATCCCCCAAACCAAAGAAATCATTCCCAGCAAAGAATAAGGGGCCCATCTGCACATCCAACTTGGAGGGGGAAAAAAAAAAAAAAGTAGATGGCAACCTAAACTAAAATTTCAGGACAGCTGAAGTTCTCTATAGGAAATTATTGATTTTCAAGGAGCCACATTTTCAGAGGAAAACGTCCCAACATAACATGACAGATTTGATAATTCTGTCACTAAAAACCCACCCTCAGAAGTGTAATTCTCAAGAGACTTGTAATCTTAATTGTTTCAGTACAGACACACAGATAATGTGCATATTATTCCCCTTTGCAGCTCAAACTACTCATTTGCCTTCCTTCTGTTCTGAGACTATTCAGAATATACATGATCCTCCAACTCAGAAATCTCACATTTCCCAAAAGCAGAGAAAAAAACCCCCACAAATCCACACAACCAAAGAACACATAATTTTTTTCAAGGCATACATGTTTCAAATGCCCTACTAGCTGTTGAAGTAATGCAGACAATTAAAATAACCTTGCAGAAATCTCTTCTCCTTGCTACATCTTATGAACCAGATACTCTATTTTGTTTGCAGCAGTCAGAAGTTTCATACTTGCAACCAGACTTTACATAGCCTTCTACCCTTTTGTCTCCCAGAAACACTGCACTGTGGCACTACAATTGGCACTACCTGGACTTAAAAAAGAAGATGAGATACTAAACATGAGATAACTTGTTTTAGTTTTTAAATCTAGATGTATGTTTATATGTATATACTGAAGAATTCAGAAGGCATCGGGGGTGCATAGAAAAACCCGTAAAATGGCATCGACACACAACTACTGCACATGGAGAAAGGCATGTTCTTGGTAAGAGGTTACGTAATCCCAAAATTATACCAAATATAGGAAAGACACCTGTCAGATTTACAGTCACCTTTCAAGTTACCTGTCACAAACCACGTTCTCTGGTACACACTCCACATCTCCCCCAGATGTAGGTGAAAACAGTGTTACAGCTGTCGACTAGCATACCCAAAAGATAACAATTAAAAGAATTTGCATTGCTTCTGCAAATGTAATAATACCTCTTGTGCAGATACAGTTTTAAAACAAATTTTAAATATGTAGTCACATCATTTAAAATGAAACTACTCAGTATTTAATTTTTACCCAAATCATTTAATGGGTAACCTCATGCCTTATTTGCTGTGCACTACTGAACTGTGAATTAGGAAAGAATTAGGTCCCACCATGAGCTGTTTGGAGCAGGCACCACAGTAGTGCCAGAGTGCTTGCCAATTATATTTTGCACAGGCCTGCATTGACACAAGGATCTATTATTATCCCCATTACACAGAAAGAGAGTTAAGACAAACAGTGTATAAGGTCAAAATGTTTGCTAATTTTGGATACCTATTTGTATCCAAATGTGGATGGATAGGATGTGATTATTTGCTGTTGTATACCACTTCACATTCTCAAATCAGAGTTCTCATTAATGAATTTAGTTAAGGGGCTCAAGGACTAAGCTAAAAGCCATAAGGATTAGCTCCTCCTCTTACCTCATCCTATTCTCATTAGTCAAAATTGCCAAGTCTTCTCTGCCCAGCTACCACTGTTTTTCCCTTGTGAGCTGCTCTAAATTTCCGATGTCTCTTTTCCAGCCTGTTCCATTCACACCTTGTCACTAGCAGACTCCTGAATTCCTGTCTTGTCATTGCCTAAGTTATTCTCTTTCCTCTGTCCTACCTTTCTTTCATCAAAGCAACCTTCATTGTTTTTCCTGCATTTCCAGTCCATTACGAGACTCATCTTCCTTTTCCCTGCAGGACTGATCCTAGCCTTTTATCCTTTGCCCCTAATCTCTCTGTAAATCTGTGTATTAATTATAGTTTTCAAAGGTATAGATGTTATTATGAAATATGTTAAACGTAACAGGCAAGAATTGACAATTGCTTTTGTCATTACAGTTGTGCACAAGGAAGCCTAGTAACTGTTACACGGGGTAGCACGTGCTAAAGAGATCACAGAGATATCTGCAAACCCAGAGGACTAATGTCTTCACTGAAAAGAATAGTGGCTTGTTTAATATATTTCTCAAAGCATTAAGAGAAAGCCTACCTATAAAAACATCATCAATATTTGTAAAAGCCTTTACAAGTTTAATGGGAAAGATATCTAGATGGGCAAATACTCTCATTTGTAAGCATATTGAGGCAATCAGGAGTTATGCATTCTTTGCTGGCCAGCAAAGAAGTAATAAAACTAAGATAAGCATACTTTCAAAGCAAATAGTCCCACAGCTAAGTACAAACTGTGAGTTACAACAGCATAATCAACTATTAGAGAAAGTCTTACATCAAATACGAAGCCTGCAAAGCTGAATTTTTTCACAAGTATATTCAAGTAAAAGCTGCTATTAGTCTATCACATACTTTAGAGAACTCTACACCATAACCCTAATAGAAAAGGAAGGCAAATAGCCTTGGATAAATTCCAATTTGATTACCAACATCACAGTGAA
>WEIT01017880.1:9227-25333 GCA_013389985.1 Dryoscopus gambensis
AATAAACATAATTCCAAACCCGTATCTTCCACCAGCAGCACTACATTGTCTCTTAGCATAATGGATTTGTTAGCATAGCCTTGGTTTGAGAAGTGCAACAGGAACTGCTAAGGTGAATTTATGAGAGGTTAACAATGAAAAGTAAGCATTGTGTGCTGAGCTGATGACTCATGCAGAGCTCTTCAAGAGATGCACATATTAAAAACAGCTGGAAAATATCAGACAACATAAAAAATCCACCATCGGCCTCTTAACCTCTGATGCTGTAATAGAAATTTAGTGCTGATTATATCTTGCTTTAGAGGCTGTGGTGGAATACACAGCACCACAAAAGTTACAGTGTGGCTTTCAATTTGTCTCACTGACAACCATCAGCCCCTTCAATGCCTCGCTGACAAATAAGCACAGAAGAGGACAGACATGCAAACTGGAATGTAACTGATTTAAATTAAGTGGGAAAGAACTCTGTTTGCCCGTGTAGCATATCCCCGTGCTGGCTGATGCACACTTCTTGCTAATGACTTCTGTGCCTGATTTATAAGGCATCCAGTAGGTTTCTGATCTGTCAGCAGCTGCAGTGCTGGTTTAGCTTTAAAAACACACACATATCCCTGGAAGATGACCCACGAACCTCACAGGAGAATTGGAGATGAACAGAATGCACATTCCTCATGCTTTGCTGCCTTGAGTCTCCTCTCCACGTATTACAACATGAACTGGCAAATGGGAAGTTTAACAAGCATTCAACTGACTTGAAAGATAAAATGTCAATATATTACTGCTTCAAATATGTCTCTAAAATGATACTTCAAACTTGTGAACAAAGGTCCTCGGAAAATAGAAGATTCCACTCAAGCTTTAAGGAACATGAATTGGTTAGATATGAAATTATAAATAATTAAAAAATAATAAAAATCAGCTTTGAAAGGAAATAATTTTTATTGATCAGGATTGTGTTGTATCCACAACTATTTAACTCTTATATACAATGCCACATATAGCATGTAACGCCCAGTACTAATTCTTTAGTCAGAGACCAACTACAAACCTGCAGGGCAAGAATAAATTTCCCCATGTGCAGGTGGGAATGTGAGCAGTTTTTTTGACTCATCCAAAGTCATGGAGGGAATCATCTGAAGAGCTCGAACTGGCTCCCAGGCCCACCCTTGGACGACATGCATATTTCCTTTGAATGAAGTTTCTGGGTTTTCTGAACTCTGGATGTGTGCAGTTTGTCAGGTTATCAAGTAACTGAAGTACATCTCTGAGTTTTCCGTTTAGATTCAGCAAAAGCAATACTTGCATCCCTGAATTAAACAGAGAGTGAGAATATGGAATTGATACTGCCCCAGAGTGATCAATAATGTAGGTGTTTGCTCCTAGAGACATCACTGAATAGAGATGTAAGTCCATGGCATAAGTGAAATGCATCAGGTTGCTAAAAAAACCACAAGAAAGAATTTAACAACTCCTCCTCCCACTCCAAGAGCCCTCAAAACCCAATCCAAGAGCAACTAAACCCCAGCCCATCAAATGTAGGTTAGTATACTCAATATTTTCTTTTCCTAGGTATTTGTTATTCTTACGACTCAATGCACACACTTGCCACTGTAAATCTTACTCTTCTTTGTAAACTGTAGTCAGTTTCCTTTGGGCATCTTCCCCCGGCATACCATTTGTTATTCTCTAGTCTTAAGAAACTTAGGTATTCCTCTACACTCGTTTATTTTGCTCCCTTCTTAGCTTGTTCTAAACTGCTGCAAATTTACCCAGAGCCCGCCCAAATCTGGATCCACATTTTCACATTCAGAGGAGAACCATACACCATGACTATTCCTGTTCCAACAAATAAAATCAGATGGATACAAAGCAGTGTCCTTGAAGTGAAATGGATCACTATGTTTTACTTCTACAAAGTTATAGCCTCCATTTCCCCCATCCAAACAGCAGAAGAAACTAAATAGAAAGAGTTTGGATGAGGAGTCATTATTTAGACTTCTCTCACAGTAATCACAACTTTTCCCCTGCCCCAAGCTTATTCCTTTGCCATCATCCTGTGCTGCCAACTGTGCTGAATTCAGTGGGAGGGCACTTCCACTACGGAATAGGGAAAAACATTTGTGGCAAGATAATAAAATATTTCCATACTATCATGTTCACTACCTATTACCAAGGAAGTCCTTTCAGACATTGCAAAAAAGGGATAAACTCCAATCAGATGAAAAACTCCACTGGAGCCCATCCATGAGACTGCTGACCCACTGCTGAAACAAGAAGGACTCTCCAGGACTTGGCTATTATAACCTAAATCAAGTCTCTACTGGCAGATGTTCTGTCTCAGCTCCTTCCCTCTCTGTTATCCTCAAATGTAAAGAAGACATCAGGGCTTTGGGTATCACTTACATTTTATTTCAGATTCCTTTTTTTCTTTTCTTCAACCCATGAACATTAGCCTGCAATTAGCATTCAACAAAAATACTACTTTTTTTATGTGTGCAAATACTCACACCACGTAAAGTTAGTCGATTGAGATAATGGAAGCATGAAATCAGCCAAACTGGCAACCAGGAAACACGAGAACTGAGGCAGATATTAGTCAAGTGCATGGGCAAACTTGCCCATTTGATCAAACCAGCATGGGACAGATAAAGAACATGTGGAGGTGCCAGGACCTCCTTGCTTAGTGCTTGCCCTGAAGCTCTTACACAGAGGGTGATTCCTCTCTGCCTCCTGTGCTCTTGAATTGTTCACCCCCACGCAATACAGCTTGCCATTATTTGGGTTACAGGCTTTGCTGGAGGTCCCAAATGAGGCTGGAAACTATTACATTAGTTATGCATATTAAGACTTGATCGGGCACAGCAGCGAAGAGTTTACTGTGCGAACAGGGTATGAGAAACATAGTATTATCAGGGATAACAGGCACAGAGTTTTGATTTTCTGGCAGATGTGTACTGTTCCTGCCTGTTATCCCGTATGCAGAGCCCTGAAACTCAATCGTCCATCTTAATCCACTGCCTTAATCACCATCTGCTCAGAGCAGGGTTGGGGACACTCAGTCTCACTTTGTGCAAGTGTAAACCTGCCTGTGTGCTAACTGTGCTTGTGTTCAGTTTGAACAGAACCATTACTTCCTTTTAGTCTCACTTCAGGACCAATGACCTACATTTTCTGGTGTTGGCTGTTAGTNATCTAGACACCTTAAAATGTTTTAAGATTTTTTTAAATGGAATGTGAAAAATTAGTAACTCAGCATGACTCAGCAGCATTGCCATTCACTTTCAAAAAACCCAAGCCTGTGGCTCAGCAGCTGATGCTCAGCAGAGCCTGTTAATGAGACTGATCAGCATCACTCAGGACTCCTTTTAATTTTATGTAACCTGTCCCTAACAGAACCTCTATCATTTCAGACTAAATTGGGAGCCTCAAAGTGCGTAACTCCATGGAAGTCCAAAGGATGTCCCACCAGGCTCCAGTTCAGCAGCATCCACAGGGGATCAGTGCTAGGGATTGGTCCAAACAGGACCCATTTACAGCCTTCAGAGTGTACACAGGTCTGGATTTTCATCAAGACACCCACTTTAGCACTTTTTCAGATCTGTCAAGTTCCTGATGCAAGTTGGGATGGGACCTGGGCATGCACTGTCTCCTCCACAGTGAACAGTGCCATAGCAAGCAGGGGGAACAAATCAACCTTACTACTCAACGCCATGAAAGAAGTATGCAGATTTACAAAAAGCTGTGCCTGACAAGCTGTGAAAGCAAACATAAATTGCATTTAACTCACACTTAATTTCTTTTGTACTCACAATTCATAGGTGGGGTAAGAATTCCTGGAAGCTGGGGCATTCCCATGCAAACAGAAGCAGAATCTGCCCGTTCATGTCTGCAGCTGACTGGGTGGTTCTGCTTGCTTTGCACCATAAAATGACTGCATAAACCCACTTTTTCATGGAAAGCTGAGACACCAAGTTCAGCTGCTACATGCTTGCTTGCCAAAGCACAGGCAGCCTCCTGCTAAGTAATCTTTCCCAGGTAGCAGAATTTTTATGGTTCTTTAATGCTTCATCAGGTGTTAATCATAACGTTTTACTGTCTGAATAACAAGCTTATCTCCCTCAAGAAAGCTTTGGTTCACATCCAAAATTCTGTTCTCAGAGTAGACAATATACTTTGATAGCAGTGACCACACTTCACCCTGTGTCCAATGAATTTCCAGAATCATGGATTGAATGAGAACTCTGTTAGCTGCTGCCTTTGATATTACAGAAGTGCCTACAATTTATTTGCCAGGATACTGATGCTGAAAAAATCAGTAATTCCAGAAAGGAATAGTCTGTTTTTCCTCCTTGCTCCTGTGTAAAAATGTAGTTTGATTGAGGTTAAAGGATAGCAGTGGGGTGTGTGCAGGTGAAAATCAGCACCTCACTCATGTGATCAAGAACTGAACCAAAGCAGAAAGCTCTGTATTCACAGTATCATGGGCAAATTTGTCTTTTCTCTGTTCCATAAAAAAGGGGTCAAAGTTCATTCTTTCCCAACACATGGTGGAATCTGAGCTGATTCAAGTCCAGGCTGTCTGTCAATATTTTGAAGAGCTCTCTTAAGTGATGTTGAAACCAAAACTTCATTTTCAGAGCAGTTTCCTGAACACCTGTCTTCCAAGCTCCTTCTGAAAATGGGACTTTGGCTCCTGAACCACAGGGTTAGTTCTAAAAGCTTTGCTCCCTCTCCATCGTGCTTGTACAACATTTATCTAGTAAAGCACCACTCCCTGAAATGTTCCACTCCCAGGTTTTGAGTGGTCACTGGAAGAGCTGTTGTTTTGCACTGTACAAGGTCATAAGAAGTTATTCTGCCCAGAAGTCTTTAAGGTTATTCTTGTCTTTGTTTTTACCTGTAAAATAAACATAACCTCACAATGGTATGCTTTAGTCAATGCTCTTCAGACAAGAAACAACCATTCCTTTCATCCTTACTATGGCAATTTTTAGCCTTTATTTTTTACTGCTTGATCTCAGAATATCTTATGAAGGAAAATACACAGTGCGTACCTGGTCCTAAAATCATTGCAACATCATCTTTATGGACTTGAGTTCAAAGCCTCACTGTTCATATGCCCTTTTCACACGTGGATCATGCTTCAGCAGACAAGTGCAGACGTCAAAATGTTCATCTGGTGACTGTGGGGCCTGTGTGGTCCAAGGAGAAATTATGGTAATATTTGGAAGATGTTGCTGCTGAGTACACGGGGTGGCTGCTCCAAGACTGAACCTCCCAGGGCCACAAAGGCAGCTCCTGGCTGAAGGTGTCTAAGCCCTAAAGGGCACTTCAAGGTTTCTGAAAGTAACCCCACACTTGGACTGCTCCCTTACCCATGCCAGGAGCATGGCCACTCCCTGGGACAGAGCCTGAACCACTGCTATCAACAATTGCCTGCTGTATTTCTTCATATGCACTGGTAAAAAAAAAATCCTCATCTTGTGAGAGGTGGATGAGAAATATGATGAGAGCAGAGTGCGCTAATTCTGACCCTAACTTATTCAGCCTCTGCTGTGTTGACTTGCCTTTATGAAAAACTCATGTCAAGCACAAGGCTGGAGTCACAGCCTTGCAAATGTAGGTGTGCAGGGTGATGCATCACTGCCAGACTCAGAGGGGAAGTTGGAGGGCTCTGAGGCTCAAAAAAACAGCGTCCAGCAGCCTTGACATTGTGGGGGTACAACACGCTTCTCTCAAGTCCTTTAACTGGCACGCTGGACACCACAGGTTGTGATGCAGCATGTCCAGGAGCTGCTGTTCTGGGCCAGGTGACACTCTGGGATCACTCTGTGGTTCTACATGGACACTTAGCAGAAAAGCCTAGAGAAGAAAAGTTGTCTAGTTTAACCTGAGTTTAATATAATTCACAACAGTTCTGCAGCAACATTAGCTGCTGGCCCTGCTGTTAGCAGGACTTTTACATGGAGAGCTAAGCTCACTGCAGTCCTTCAGATAGTTTTCAAGTGACTTGCCAAATATCTGATCTCATCAAAGGCACTTATGCAAGGTACACCCTGAAACCAAACTTGCATCCAGGGCCTCCAGCCAGAGGGTCTTGTGGTCTTTCAGAGCTTGACAGAATCTGATCCTGTCACGCAGGCAGGATGATCCAGGCTACAGGAGACTGAAGAGTCTGTTTATATTTTAACCTTAGTTTTTCTTGCCAGAGTGATGTTTTTTTTTCTTTCTGCTTATACTGTTCTGGCAGAAACTGGATGTCTGCAGCCCATCAACTTTTACAGTTTTTTTCCTTTCAGCCATGGTCACGTAGTAAGAGATGTGTGTTTTCATGGATGCCTCCCCTGTTGTTATGCTGACTACCTTCCCATCTGTTTGCAATCTCAAATCATTGCTGTGGCAGCAAAGGCATGGGAACAGCTGCCTTTCGAAATCCACAAAGTCCCATCATTATTCTGCACTTAGTCTTGGCTAAAGAGCTTACCTGGCTATGCTACAGGTCACTGCCAAGGGCAAAGCTTTTCAGCATCCATGGCAAATTAAAAAAAAAAAAGGTTGTTTTCTTATCACCCTCGCCTTCCCTGGCTGCGTTCTCTTCAATTTTTGTTACTTCTCATTTGTGCACCTTTATGACTGCTCGTTTTGTCTGTGCAATCACAGGAGTGCAACCACGTGGTTCAGTCTTCTGAGGAGACAGGTCCTGTACACCACCGGCCTTGTGGAAGCTTTGTATCAGAAGAATACAGAAGTTTTTGTGTCAGCAAAGATGGCTCTCTTGCCTAGAAGCCATTGGCTAAAGGTACAGGTATTCATGACCTGGCAATGAACTCATAAAAGCGATTTTACTATTCCAAGGTGTAATGATAATAGCAGTCAACAGGGAAATTTTTTTTTTTTAATTGATTTTTTAAAAGATATATTTCTAAAGGTTTTTTGGACATTCCCTCCTATTTTTCTTTTCTTTTTTTTCTTTTATTTTCCTTTTATCTTTTCTTTTTCAACATAATTTCTAACAATTTATGAATGCTTGATAACTTTGTCCTTTATTAACCTGTCTAGCATTTCCTCTCATCTTTGGAAACCTTGTCACCTGCTATATCCTGCAGAAGGAAATCCACAGATTAACTACATGCAATATGATGAAAAAATACTTTTTGTTTCTTCTCAGTCTCCTTCCCTTCAGTTTAATTGGATGTCCAAAGTTCTTCTATCCTAACAAACATTTCCATGCCAAAACCATCTTTTAAAGACCTCAGCTGCATTGCCCCTTTTTTCCCCTAAGTTGTCTCTTGTCTGGACTGAAGGCTTCCAGCTTGGTCTCTCCTGGTACAGAATCAGTTTCTCACATCAACTGTACCTGAGATGCTTCCCTGAATCTTTTCAAGCCTCATATAAATCCTGCAGGATGGGAATACCAGAACTGTACATATCATGTGAAGTGTGGGCAAGATATGGATTAACCCCGTAGCAGAGTAGTGCTCTTCCCTTCCTCCTCCAGCCCTTTTCTAATAATTGCTCACATTTCACTTGCTTTCTTGACAGCTGAAGTGCACCAAGCTGATGTCTTCACTGTACTGTCACAACCCCAAGTTCTCACACATGAATGGTAATGGTCAGTTCAGAATCTGTCATGTTCTCCAGGCAAGTGGCATTGATTTTTATCTCATGTGTCACTTCATATCTACCTCCACCAAGCTTCACCTGCCAGTCACCAAGTTCTGGGAGAGGTACACACGGGACACAGCACAGGACTTTTCCTTCGCTAACCCAAATATTGTAGTAGTATCAGAAAATTTTGTTAATTCATTACTTTTCCCAAAAATTTTAAGAATAAGGTCTAATGTGGGTTGAGGGGAGAGACCATGAAGCAGAGAGAATACCAGAAGAATGGTTCAGAGAAGCCCTCACAGATCTTACCTTTGAACCAGAAGGCCACAGCACTCCTGATGGCCTTGGAGTTGTCTGCCCTGTCTGTATTTTATTGCAAGGGGAAAAAAGTTACAAATGCGTAGAGCTCTCAGCAATTTGAATACGGACTCCAGGGAAAACAGATCTCATAGTCAATGTGTCATTGGTCCATGAATGTGCTCAAGGAACAGGAAGGGAGAAGAGAACACCACAAGGAGTTCAGTCTTTTCTACCTGCTGAAAGAGATTGGCCACTTCCCGTGTGGTTTTCCAGTATTACCCAAGAGGAGTCATCAAACATAATCATATTTGGCTTTCCTCAGAGAAAGATATATTCATGGTGTTCTCAGATTTTAAAAAGTTTTTTTTCAAATTGTCTAGAGCAAATTCAATTGCTCAGGCTTCCTTCTCCCAAATATACAGATGCCCAAAGCACATTTTTTCCTTACAGCATTGCCCTAATGCCTGTAGCTCCCTATGTGCCTGTGAGGTGAGGAAGTGTCACTCCCATTTACAGACGGAAGATGGGACAGGAGAGGTTCCAAACCAAGGTCAGCTTTCAGGCCAGTGGCTCCTCACATCATTGCCTCCAAAATCCTTAACTACTGAAACAGCATTAGGCCATTTTCCCTCTTTGGTGATGATTTCCTTCCACTGACCTTGTGGAAACGCTGAAAGAAATCAGTCTCCAGGGTAAATGATTCAGAACCTTTCTCTTAAGCCTAAAGAACAGGAGGCAAATTGGCCTTCAGACACTTTGGTATAAAGAACAGTGAGTCCAGGGTGAGAGAGGAGCTTATGAATCAGTCCCACTTTGATCCTGTTCTTCTTCACTTCTGTTCCCACATCCAACCCTTCACTCAATTTCCTGACAAACCTATAGTGTTATTACTCTTGTAAACCTCAATTCTTGCTGATAATTAAAACTATAGGAATAATATTACATACACTGTATGCCTAAAAGCCAGTTGAAATATAGATCCACAAAAAAAAAAAAAAAAATCACTAGGAAATTGCTTAATTACCTAACCTGTACTTAGAAAAAACCACTATTTCGCAGCAATGCCTTGCATGGACACACCTAAATAACTGCTCTGTCAAAAGAGCAGTTTGAAAGCTGCTAAATAAAGCACCCAGAAGTTAAGGAAGTCTAGTTCAGGTTGTCTTACCATTACTTCTTTGTGCAAATAGAGTCTGCAATTACAGAGACACATACACATATGGTTTAGTGGTGGACTTGACAGCATTGGATTAGTAGTTGGACTCAACCTTGGAGGTCTTTTCCAACCTTAATGATTCTATGATTCAATATACTGCTATATACTATTCTATAATTAGCGCTTGCAAGAGAGTTGTCTTGGAGTGTCTGTGGTGAGGAACTTGACATGTCTGGGAAAGGGAATGTGCAGTCTGAAACAGCCAGAACATTGCTGGCCTCGTGAACAGCAGAAACAGAAAAGTTACATCTTTAATATTGGATATGCACTTGACTAATGATTTGTATTTCAGATTCTTTTGGGAGTGGGACTAAGGACTTGTTATAAAAATCTTTGCTCTCCCTCACCATGACATGGATCATAACAGGATGATTAAGCTTAATACAGTAGCCCATATATGACAAACATGACAAATTTCTTAGCACCAGGATTGCTGCATTTTTTACACAGCTTCTTCAAAGTACTCTCCTAGGGCTGAATTAAGGCTGTTGAGATAACTAAAACACACAATTCTGTTTCTAAACTGTGTTTATTTTAGGTTTAATTATGCCTCTACATTCTCTTATTTTCAAAACTTTTTTATTAGGTGATAATAACAATTCTGCGATTCTCCCAGAATATCTGCAGTTATTAAAGTGCTCTCCCAAAACATAATTCTAATTTAATGTAATTTTTCAAAGTAGAAACCTCCTTTGTTTTTCATAATTAAACCCTTACACATGTGCAATGTAAAAAGACACTTTAGAAAACAAAACCTCAAGACAAATTTTCTTTTAGGTGCCACAATAAAAGTAACATTGCCATACAAATCATCTGAAGTCTCAAATATATGGAATACTGCCTTTGCATTTTTGTGAGTTTAAGCTTAACCTTGTGTAGTGCTGTATTTCCCCACTCCTTTTCTTACTAAATATCTGCCCTTCCCACATTGTTCTCCGTTCCCCATCCCTAGTCCTGGCCACTCCCTCGGCTTTTCCCTAATGGTTCTGGTACCCCAACTCCACCTGTGTATCACCCGTGCACCCTGAGACCATTCGTCCATGTGCTCTCTCCGCCCCACCTCGTCCCCATATACAACCCCAGACTCCCTGCCATTTTGGCTTTCTGCTTTTGGGAACCTGCCCGTCAGCACATGAATAAAGTTCTTCTGGGGTCCCCATGAGGAGACCCTTCTCACCTCCTTTGTCACTGCCGTGTTGTGGAGCCGACAGCAGCCGGAGCGTGAGCGCGGGGCCACCCGGAAGGGCTGTGGGAAGCGGAACAGCCGCTCTGCCTGAAGCAGCCCCACAGCGCTCTCCAGGAAGGTTTGCATCTTGCCGTGCCATTGCAGAAACTACAGACCACAACAACCTTGGAGATATCGGATTTGCAGATTTGCTCAGGCTGAGTGACTGTACTCTGGAAAAGTTGATGCAGATCTGTTTTCCTATTAAAACCAGTTTCTATCAATTTTGTCTGACTCCTGCTCAATGTGAAGCTTGTCAAAACAGCAGGCAGGAATACAGACTCTTCTCTTTTCCTTCTCCCCAGAATGTCACCACACTGACATTTCTATCCCCCTCCTATTAGACTCTTCCTCCTTCCCTCCTAGTACCTTTACTTTCTCAGCAGCTCTGGAGATTCCCCTTTCTTGGGTTCTTTCCCGAGCAGGCTTGTTGACAATGTGATTTGGTGTGAAATGTGTTTTGATTTTCTAATGGGATTAATGGCCAGGTTTTGACCTTTTTGTCTGTTTCTGAACATTTTTTCCCTAGAAGAAACTTTCTTCTGCAGGATACCCTCACATAAAATGGTGTTTGTTCAAACTGCCTGTCTCTTCTGCTCTCACAGACAGCCAGACCACCTCTGCCCTTAGAAAAGATGCCATTTGCCAAAAATGCTGCTGGGTAATAAGTTTCCTCTGCAGAGGAAACATTATATGGTTGAATAAACTGTTATCATAATCGTTATGTCTCCTTTTATTATATACACTTAGAAAGAGAATAAATTTCCCCAGGAAGTTTAGTATTCATTTGCTAAAAATTGGATTTTGAAGCTAAAATGTCACAGTTGTCTCTTATGCCAATAGCTTTTTAAGTCTGTTTTCATGTGTATATATTTGTATATATCAGAATCATAGTATAGTTTGAGTAGGCAGGGACTTTAAAGAACATCTAATTCCAAACCCCCTGCCATGAGCAGACCAGGCTGCTGAAGGCCCTGTCCAACCATGGGAATGTGTTGAGGGGTCTCCCTGCCCCATTCCCCTGAGGGGAGGGGGCCCTGGGGTGCAGAGCATGGTACAGGGTCTCCCTGCCCCTGCTCCCTGGTCACATGTAGCCCAGTTCTGCATTTTGGTCGGTGGCTTTGTGTCCCCCTGGGAGGGGAACTCTGGGTTGTCTCGTGACTTGGTCATTCTGTGTGCTGATTCCCCACCATGTGGATGCCAATAAACACCTGCTGAAATATCTTCAAAAAATGAGCCTTTCCTAATTTCTTCTACGGGCGAAGCTGTCCCCAGGAAGGTTGCAGAACCACACTGCAGCAAGAATGGAATCCATTTTTGTATTCTTTGAGACCTTTGTGTGAATTGTTGTGAAATCCTTGACTTTTTAATTTAAGATTGCTATTACAATTTATTAAATGAATGTGCAATCTTTGTGTATTTGCAGAGATTTCCACTTTTTCTGGAACAACTTGAAGGAGTTTATGTCCTTCTGGGCAATTGGAAGGCAATATGCTGGTTTTCACGGCGTTTTCAGCTTACAGGACTATGGTGAGAAGACAAAGGAAAATTCTGTTTTTCAAGATATTTAACAGGCAGTCCAACACAGATTAAACACTCCGTCCCTCTCACATGCTGCTTTGTCCACATTTCAACTTAAATTCCATTTTACTGAACTATCTTACTGAATCCGGCAGGAGCAGTCAAGAAGTTTCCTTTGGCTATGTCTAGTCCACAAGTCTCTAGAGGCACAGACATTTTTAAAAGCAAATAATTTCCTTGGACTGCTGCATCTTTATACGCAGATTCTGACATTTGTGCAACCCCTTTGCAAATCATCTGCTTTCCTTATGCACAGGTAATTAGTTTTCACCCTAACTGCTGGAGAATCCACACAAAATTTTATTGCAATTTCTCTCGAGGAGATCTGGGATTTCAGCAAAAGTCACCTTTCCCTTTCCTTGTGGGCATTACAGTGGAAAAAGGAGAAACATAACTGTCTCACTGCACTGACGGTAGGAGCCAGTGCACCTCTGAGAGCCCCCACAGCAACATCTCAACATCTTCTCCATGGCCCAGCATAAAATTTAGGTTGACTATTTTTCAGTGAACACATCAAGGTTGTCCTTCTCATTATCTGTCCCCTGGTAAACTAAGATGGGATTTACGTTGCCTAATTTTATCTGTCCAAAAGCAAATTTTGTAATCTAGGTTAAAGTGTTCTTGTCCAGACTCATTTTGAAGTCACTGGGTAACAAGACCAGCTGAAACTGTAAATTCACTGCACATCAATGCTGGTACCAGGTAAGAAGGTAATTGGACCTCTCTTTCTAGTCTCTTTTTGTCATTAACTATGGAGGGGACCTGGACAACTAACCCACACTTTTGCAAATTCTAGAGGATCAATGAGGGTGTCTTTGTAACTACAAGCAGAATTTGCATTTGCAGCGTTTGACTTGGAAACAGCCCCAGGTTTGCTCAATATGTGCAGAAAACCCAAGGTTTTGTGTGTCTTTCCATGAAGTTTTACAATACTAGTAATTCCAGAAAGCTTGTGGGGCACTGCACAAAATAAGGATGGTGCAAGGGGAATTTTCAAAAATATCTGTTTAACATAAGAGCATGTATTTTTATCACACCTTTGAGGATTCTGCCTTCTTCCCTTCCTCAGGAGAATTTGGTCTAAAACTCTAAATCTGCAAATGCAAAGCAAGTCACTTAGCTTTACAGACCAGACTCCTGAGTCACTCTGGGTAAGTGGCACAAGGCAAAAATATTTCTTCTCTTTCTCTCCTGCACTTAAGAGGAATCAATAAGGTCAGGCAGATGCATCAACTTTGAGCACTTGAACAAGTGTTCTGCAAGACTGGGTATAAGCAAAGAAAGAAACATCAAGGGGCAGGTCCCAGTGAGACAGCAAAAGCATGAGAGCATTAAATCAGGAGAAACAGCGACTGAGTTTTGCTCTGCCACCAGGATGTTTAGGGTCACAGGAGAGCCCAGGAGAGCTGCTGCTCTGGATAGATGCTGGTCACTCATAGCTCCCATGTCACATCTGTCAGCGACATGAAGCTGTCTCAGAAATCCAAGACATTTTCTCCAGAGGCACTCATGCTAAAGCAACTACACTCTGTGTCCTCTGTGCCGTGGTTTAGGGGCCTTTGCAGGATTATGAAGCTGCTGTTCTGACATACCTGGTTGACCAGAAAAGGTGGATCAGATGATTGAGTTTGAGGGTTGAAAGAGAAGAATGTTTCTCTGGAGAGATAGGGAAGGCTAGGCTAGAAGTGCTCTGGGAAGAAAGTGGAGGAACAATATTTTCCCTTGCTGATGGATTTGATCCTCCTTTTCTGTTCTTTTCCATCTGAGACATCTGCTGGATAAAACAAGTGTAAAGCTCAGGAAAGAAAATTTGGATCCCCTTGTGAGGCTGAGCTATCTCCCAGCTGCAAAT
This sequence comes from Dryoscopus gambensis, assembly GCA_013389985.1. NCBI lineage: Eukaryota > Metazoa > Chordata > Aves > Passeriformes > Malaconotidae > Dryoscopus > Dryoscopus gambensis. The sequence goes on from WEIT01017880.1 coordinate 23,010, forward strand.
CCATGAGAGGTTTTGACTCAGATGCTGGTTCAGTAGTCTGGGATGCTGTAAACCAGGACATGGCTCTTATTTCTGGGTCCAGACACACCATTTCAAAATGCTCTGTGTGCATGTGTGTGCGAACAAATTTGATTTAAACTACCCAAAGTCAGATCTCTCTGGCCGCATAAAAGTGTTTTACCTGTCAGAGCAAATGGGCCCCAGACAGAAAATGAGATTTTCTGCATAGGCATGGATGCAACGTGGTGCTCTGCTCAGTGTGCTACAAATGTCACAGATGAACCAATATTTTTTCTTCTTAATAATCTTCATTGCTCAATTTTTTAAATCTCAAAGATGTCTGCTTCTGCTAGAACTTAAGACCATGAAAGACACTGTATCAGATTAAAAAACAAAGAAGATCCATTTTCTCCCTCATACTGCTTCCAGCAGCTGCCAACAGTAGGTATCTATAGAGAATATAAGGAAAGGTCATAGGAGCACTGTAAAAATAGAGTGACTTTTTTCCATACTACTCTCCTAAACTCAGTTCATCCCAGTGAGAATTAATAGAGATCAGGATTTTGGTAACAGCTCTAAACAAATGAGACATAGTTCACTGGACTACATTTTAACAAAAGTACGCTAAAATTTCCTAAGTAGAATGTCTTAATTTTCAGGTCTTAAGTGTAATTAATTTCAAATGTTGCATTAAGTTTGTTGTTTTGGTTTGTTGTTCTGGGGGTTTTTTTGTTGTTGTTGTTGTTTTTTTTTCTTTTTTCTTGTCTTTTTCATTTCAATATCTCAACTGCATTGGTTGTTATTGATTCAGAGACTGACAGTCCATTAGAGTCTGAGTAGTAACGATGTAACAGTACAAATATCTTATATTTTTATTTGTTGAAAATAAAATCATTTAATACATTTACAAAAACTTATTTTAAAAGTAATATAATCTAGTTAAAAATTAAAATGAAGCTGAAATTCAATCTAAATACATGAACTGATGTTTTAAAATTAATTTTAGAGAATTTTTTTTCCATGAAGGAAATAAAAAAGGAGTCAAATTGCTAGTATTTGTTTGTCCCAAAGAGAAAAGCCTCTCTTCTTACATTAGAATAAAATTGTCACATCCAACAAAAATTCAAATTAAAAATTTGATTTGAGTTTTCTAGGAAAAAAATTGAAATTAAGTGTTCTAAACTTGCTTTGACCTGGATGAGGCTGAAATGAAAGCTTTTTTTCTTTTTTATGTTAAAAAGTAGACAAAATCCCGAGTACCAGCAGTGGTAAGAACACAGTGGCAGTTGGCCATATCTGATGTCAGAATACATAAATTCATTCTGAATCATGTCAATTGAAGTATAGAATAATTTTTAATCAGCTCATAAAAGAATCATATACATGAGAATTGTAAATGTTGTTAAAATAGTTTCTGTGGTGAGAAAAAGCTTTTTTTCCTAAGCAGCCTTTTTAAGACCATTTTGCAGGCAGATATAAGGCAAGCAAGTATTTTGTCTTGTTGAGCTTGTTGTCTTCAGATGCCCTGTACAAGACACCAGGTCACAAAAATTCATATTTTTTTCTTGGTACTTCTGGTTGGCATTTAACACGCCATTGAACCTGATGGTTCACTCTGAAGTGCTTTGCTGCTCTTATGGATGCTACTGCTTACGAATGCTTAGTATTTTGGAAAAAAAAAAATCAGTATCTCCCTAGAGTGTGACTGTGAGCTCGTCTATAGAATTATTGTTACAGCAACCACTACAGGTAATTGGAACCAGACTGTCTTGGGCCTGTGAGTGATGCATATTTTATGGTTCATCTTCTGTCTTGTTAAAGGCTTAGGGCTTATGAACTTGCCTGGTTTTTATCCAGCAGTAGAATTCCACTGTTTCAAATCATAACATCCATAGGTTTGGGGGAGGGGGAGGGAGATGAGGACACAAGTACTGGAATAATAATATTGATGGAGAAAAACGAGGTCAAGAACAGAGATGCAGAGAAAAGATGGATTTGAGGAGATTGTGTACAGTCAGTATTAGTGTTCAGATGAGGATGATGAGGTTGAAGAAGATGAATGTAGTAGAGTGTGTTTTTATGGGGAGAACAAAGAATCCTAGGCTAATGCTTGAAGAGTGTTCTTACAACACAGTAAATTAATCCGTGGCAAGTAATATACTCATTTCAGAGGGCAGGTTTGCTTGTTTGCTGTGTTATGGTTTTGTAATTGTGTCTGCATTTAGCTGCTCCTCAGCCACTGGAAACAGATCATTCTACCCTGCAATTACAAATATTGATTTACAATGACGTTTGTCTCTTATAAAGTGTTTCAGTAACATCTG
>WEIT01017880.1:25362-80710 GCA_013389985.1 Dryoscopus gambensis
AAAAGAAAAAAAAAAAGTGGTTTTGCCCTGTAATGGCATGAAGGAACATAACTGTGATGAGTATTTCAAAGAAAGGATTATATTTCTAAATTTCCTATGTTGTGGCTGTGGAGATACAGATAAAGATTATGGAACACTACAAACACAACAACATCTGATTTTGGTACGTTAAGCAAATAGAAATAATAGCATGCAAACTGCACATCCTGATTTTTGGTTCAAAATGTACCCCAAAGTATAATTAAAGTAAAACTGGTGGAAGCTACAAATGAGACTGGTTCTGAAACACTACATAAACTGGATGAGATTTATTAGCAAATTTATCAGTGCTCATGGCCTGAATTCAAGTCTGCAGTCAAAACTGAAGTCAGCTGTATTTTACATTCCTTGTTCTTTCACTGTGAATATCTCATATATTTCCTTCTATTTTTCCTATACAAACCCTTCACCAAATCGCTTCAAAACAGCATCCAAAAATAAAATATCTGACTTATGTAATACTGAAAGAATTATTAAACAACAATCTAAAACTGGAAAACGGGAGACTGGAATGTGAGACCTCATCCTCTTCTAACTCATTTTTTAATGTCTCTTCTTTTTTGATGGGGGTGAAATGTCCCCCACTACTTTTCAGCATCTTTTACCTCTTTTAAAAGCCACTGACAGGCTCTGCTTAATACATTTTCAAAAGCCACAAGAGTTTTTCATTGATATAAGAATAAATAATGAAAAGTCAATAAAAAGAGCTGTAGAAGGAAAATCTGCTATGCCAAGTAACAGTGTGATAAGCTGGGATTCTCTCACACCATTGCTTTAACTCATTTTGGGACTTAGACATAAAGTGATATTAACTGTTTAGACCCCACTGACCTTTTCAAAGTGGAAGGATATTAATTGTATCCTAGAAACTTCTCTTATCCATTTGGGATGCCCCAAGTACATATGATAATACCCAAGGCTGCCAGATAATATACAGGACTATGTGTGGATTGTGCTTTTCTGAAGGTAGAGCTCAGCAGGAATACTCAGAGTACATCATAAGGTCTTAGGTGCCAATAAGGTCTTGATTCAGCTCATCACTCACAGGCATCTGTATCTGTCCTTATCTGGATGGACTAAATCTCCATGACCTGTGCTTGTAATGGAGGCTTAGACACACAGATAAACATTTAAATTCAGATTTATTAATTTGAAGTTGACTCTTACTTTAGGTTTGGCCATACAAATGCCATTTCAAGTTATTAACTTTTATACCTTCGCTCAAGTCTTCTAGGTGGGCTTCATGTTGGCTTAATACCACCTATAAAACATCCTTATGAGACTTCTTGAAAATAAATACTTTTAATATTGTGAGCTTTAATGGTAATGGAGCCTTTACACTTAAATATTTATTGACTGCAGTTTTAGAAAACACAAAGCAGTGCTTTCTGCACAGAAAAGTCCTTGATAACCCCAGGGCTGGGCAGCCCTGCTATTTAGAGTCAAAATCTTTCTGGCCCCATGTCTGAATATTTCTGTGCCTTTATGGGCTTGAGCTAGATTTACATATCAAGTGGCAAAAAATCTGCAATTTTTGCAAGTTTATATGCCTATTCTCTTTTTATATTCTTCATCCTATTATGCACTGCCTGAGCTTGCAGACTGTGTGATGGAAATCATGGCTTCTCTTCTGTGCTTTTTCTGAACCCAGCATGAAGCAAGGCCTGCAACAGAAACCTGTATTACCATGGTAGCTAAAATACCTGCAATCAAACTAATATTGTGGTGAACACATATAACTTTTGAAATCAAGCATAAAAACCTATTTAAGAGCAGTAACTACAGAAGGGTGAAAGATGATCTGTCTTCAAGTATTATATTTACATATAGGAAATTTAGAAGAAATTCTATACTGTGAAGGTGGGGAGGCATTGGCACAGGCTGCCCAGAGAAGCTGTGGCTGCTCAGTTCCTGGCAGTGTTCAAGGCCAGCTTGGATGAAGCTTTGAGAAACCTGATAGAAAGTGTCCCTGCCCATGTCAGGGGGTTGGAACTGGATGGTCTTTAATATTCCTTCCAACCCAAACTATTCCCTAATTCTATGGTGTTCGGGTTGGTACATCCCAAACTCTGAAAGCACAAGATCAGCCACTGGCAGCTGTTCTACCAGAAGGGGCCACCCAGCTGGGCTGAAAAGTTGTTTGAAATTGTCCTTTTTTGAGACTGACAGCTCCCTGCTTTTGCTGTGGCTGCTGTGATCAAATCTGCCAAGACTTCCACTGCATTTGTAACCTCAGTAAACGGGACAGATGGATGCCAAAGTAATCGCTGTCTCCATGGCAGCTTATCTAATTAAACATTTAGACAGGGAAAGGTATAATTGCAGAATAATCTATCTGATTTTATTGTGCGCTTTCCCTTAAGACACTCCTGTCTTTCTGACAGAGAAAATAAACTTTGACAGATGTTTACTTTCAAAGTAAAAAAGATAGTGGAGTTCTATTAACACAGACCGTATTCAATAGCGAAGCTATTCCTTCACTGCACTTGATGCCAGCATTCTGTGTAGAACAAAGATTTTGGTACTGAGTAAAATTTGATTTACATGCCTGAGGGAATAATAAAAGAAACCTATTATGGAATGAAATGGGCTGTAATCACATTGAGAGGGTAGAGATTGTTCCTTGGGTGAAGAGGGGGCAAGGCTACTGCCTAGTAAATGGCCTATTGAAGAAGAAAAAATAGTGTTATCCAAATACAACACACACCAAAGTTTGAGGAATGACATGTGTAATTGCCCCACAACACCTCCATCACTTGCAGCAGGAGATGATGGGCACTGAGTGCTCAGCACGGGGCCACAGGCAGGGAGGCACGGCTGGACACAGAACACCAGGACAGAGCAACAAAGCCTTCCTGCCCTTCTCACTGGATAATGCCTCAGCTAATGTCAGCTCCGACCATGCAGAAGGTCAGCATCCCAGTCTAAGGATGGGGCCATTCTCCTCACAGCACACAGGGTTTTTGGAACAGGGCTCAGCTGCTGTTCCCCTGGCCAGGAGCCAGCCTCAGCTGCTGCTGGGCTCAGCACAAGCCAGGCAGGGAATAATTTCAGTTACTGGAGGAACACCTTCTGCTCCAGAAGACATGGATGAAGCCAATCCCTTCTCCAAGAGCTACTTGAACTGAGCAAAGAGCTGGCCTGCACGCCCATGGCACAGCTGTACAGGGTTATTCAAGCACAGGACGCTCATTATGTCAGGAGCAGCTTCTCACATGTGCACAGACCTGAGCAGGAACTGATCTCCACCACATCCTCCATCTGTCTCCAGTATCACTATTTCCAGTAAGAACATTGTGGTGAAAATTCAGGATGCTTCCTGCAATTGTAAGGATGTGCAGCACCCTGTACCTCCTAAGCTCACTGTCACACACGCTGTTCCCCTTAATGGCATTTCTGCTTGGGTTTATAGACAGAAACGCTGAGCTCCTACAGGCTTTCTAACTCTCCTTGTCCTTACTACTCATGACAGGCCTGATATCTGCCCTTCTATCAGCTCATTCTGCTGTGATTTTACAAGGAATTTTCTCCTATGATTGTGAGCTATGTAAATGCAATTCTTATTATATAGAAATTATCATTCTGATTATACAAGGATATATATCAGATTTTGAGGCAAGTGATGAATGTTACAGAGGGATATCAAGAAAGCTAGTAATGAAAGTAGTTCAGTGGTAAACACCAGAGAAGAAAAAGCAATAGAGAAGCAGATGCTTTGTGATTTGAAGATTTGAATTGTCCTCGTTTCCAAAGTGCTACAGAAGCAATTGCAGTTGACAGCCACATTTCTTGTGATAGGCATAATGTCATTCATTGCTTTATACTTCAACGACTTGGATACTACACAGTCTGTCAAGTCTAAATCTATTTAAGTCATGACAATTTATGTTATACTACAGTACATTACTTGTTTTGATCATAAGACTAAAACCATTCTTGCATGAAATTAACTGAAACTTTAAAATAAAAACCAAGCTCTTTTCAAGGCAACAAATTTTCCCGGCTCTGAGATGGACCAACAAACTACAAATGCAGAAAAGCAATGCAGGAAACTAACCTTTCCTCCATCCATATCCTGAAGCATTCAGATGGGTGTGTCAAGGCCCAGAGGCTTTAGCCTGTCTCATGGTAGATAACACTCTGGTGTGAGATCTGCTCTGCAGACAGAAGGTTACCTGTTAAGTACAGTGTTTGGGTTATTGCCTTTATCAGAACATGATCATTGCACTGTTTGGTTTTTTATTTTTAAAGGTTGAAAATAGCTGAAAGATGCTCAAAACAAACACCTGGGATAGGTCTTGGACTTGCCAGCTGTGGGGGAAACAGAGATAGTGGGAAGGGAATGGAGGAAAGGAGAATCCTTAAAAATCTTGGTTCTGTGGACAGATGAATTAGAAGTTTCTTCAGCCTTGGGTTGATTTATTCCTGCACTAAAACTCCTAAATATTTTCTTTATCTTCTTTTGCAAGATAATATTTGATATGCAACCTCTTTATTGGAACCTCCTCATACCCAGTTATTTCCAGACACATTTTAAGAAGTTTTAACAAGAATTTAAAGAAAAAGCTTCAGTTGTTTGTGTGAAGTTCTCCTAAGGCATTTTTTTTTAATTTTTCCAGCCAGGTCTTTCTTCCTTATTTTTTTTAAATAAAAATATAATATCTTCACCACTATGTGCTTGCAAATTTATTTTTGGTTGTTTGTTTTTTTTTTTTTTTTTTCTTATTAATTTTGTTCTAGAGTCAATAAAATGAAAATAAGAGAAAAAAAAAAAGCTGAGGGGGTGAAAAGTCACCAGGTACTAGAACCCATGTGTGGGAAATGAGCTTCTCGCTTTCCATAGACCTAAAAGAAACCACATTATATGACCAAATTACTTTAATCTCCAAATGTATACTTAAACACTATTTTTCACTTAATATTTTTCAAATAATAATAATAATCCTCAATCCATGTCTTTCCCAATAGCAAATATATTAATTAATGCAAGAACATGCTGCATTTGGGGGACGTTCCTAGATTTGTATCCTCGTACACTTACTTTCTTTTGTCCCTTTCTTTTATACATTATTACAAGAAGAAATAATTCCTTTGCAAATCTGGTTATATGATTAGTTTACAATAAAAATTAAAAGACAAAGATTGGAAATAGAAGGCTTTAATCAGGGTTGGCAATAAGAGGATGAATTTGGGAAAATATATCCATGAAATTTCATTGTTCAAACATAAACCCAGATACCTTGGCATGCCAGGGAGATCAGCAGCAAATCCTATTAGCAAGATAGTGGAAGGAGAGGGGCTGTGCTGTGCGACTAACAGCTGCGATGAAATGGAAGTGCAAGAAAAACAGCTGCAAAGTGATGAAATATGCAGGCAGTGCTGTATTGAGAATTGTTGTGAATACCCTTAAAACCAGCAAATTTAGATGGACATGGCCAAAAAGGTCAGCATGAGGTCTCAAAAAAAAATGAAGACCAAAAAAAGGGAAGAAATAGACAATACTGTTCTCAAATGTATACATATACATCCAAAAATATTAAATGGGACTATCTAAGCAGACAACAAAACTTGGAAATGCAACCCTTTGCAAAGGGATTCAGATGATTTAAAGAGCAGTGAGTTCAACATCAGCTTGTACCATGACAACTTTGTTATGTACAAAAATCAAAAGCCTGTATTCTTTCCTTCCATACAGCAATCTGATCACTTAAGGATATTGTTATCTGTCTAACTATCTACATATTTTCTGCTGAAAAAAGAAAAAATCCTTTTCTGTACAAACATGTACCATCTGCCTTTCTATTTATTGGAAAATGTACAGAAAATCACAGAGAGTTGAGGATAGAGTACTGACAGTGATTACGGATGGGGAGGAGCGACTTATCACGATGTTCACACACTCTGAAGGGTGCCCTTGCACAATCCTGGTTGTCTTTGATGGCAAAGCTGCTTAAGGCATTCACACCATCCTCACAGTCTTCAGCTGCTCATTTTTCTTGCTCATGCAGCAAGTTCCTGCTTCCTCAGGTCTGCCAGTGACTTTGACTAGGCCACATTGGGAACCAGATCACTGAAACCTTGAATTTAGAAAAACTAATTTCAGCCTCTTTTCTTTTAATAGCCAAAAAGTCTTATTGCCAGCTCTATTTTCTCCTCCAAGAGTTCAAGACTGGCCCCAAAAATGATTGCAGCAATACAGCCAAAGGATGAAATTTATGGAACCATATTTTGGGATGGTCAAGAGCAGAAGGAAATTAAACTCTTCTGAGAAATATTTTGCTGTTCGGGGAAATATAGATGGCTTTTTAAGGTGTAGTGACCTCTGAGCTGATGGATTTGTACATGACAGGAAAACCTGGAAGAGACAAGTTGGTTGGCCCAAAACCAAAAGCAAAGAATGTGCTCGTTTATAGATATACGTGTAGTATTCAAAAAACTTTATCTCAGCATGATACAAACAGAAAACTTTTCATTAAAATTATGACAAAAATGGAGAGCTGAATATTATGCAGTACAGTCGGAAGGATTTTTTTTGCATTTTCTTAGACAAAAAAATCATATGACATATTTACAAGAAAAATCTCGAGAGCAATTGTCTATTGAAAAGGAACTGACTAGTTAAGGATCTTCTTTCTTAACCTGGCCAGTGAAGCAGTATTTACAAATGAAATTTTTTATTGTATTAAATGATTTATTTTAGATTACAGATGTTTTGTTTTAATGTAACAGCTGCTTTAAAAGTACACCAGTGTTTTGAATTCCATCCTACTGAAAGCAAAGGAAAGATGAACTGTAAAATTATACTCTTTTTCTATACTCTTTTCTGCAATTATAAAAGATGGAGTTAAGGTTCTTTGGGAAAGCATGAATATGTTTTCCCACTCTAAAGTTTTCTTTTTTCATTTGTTTATTTTTCAAAATTTGAGCCAGACAAAATATTTCCTGACACTGAAAGATGAAAAACCCAAACACTCTATGGACTTGTTCTGAAAAACAAAATTAAGAGAGAGGGATTGAAAACCTTAAAAAAATTTGGATTTTTAAAAAACACAACATCTTCTACTTGGAAGATGCTTTAAAAATTGCTGGGAAGGCTTAGTAGAGAATTAAGGTGTGATCAATATCCATCGCATTAAATAGGATTCCAAGTGCACAGAAAAAGCTTGTTTGGAGTTTACTTATAAGCTGTCTCCCACTAAATTTGTCTCAGAGCATTGGTTGCTCAAAAATTGCAGGGTTTATAGGTTTTAGGGGTCACCAGAAGCAGTCTGGCTGATACCAGTACTGCATGGCATGGCCAACACTGAAGCTCGTATGTGATGAAAGCTCCAGTAAGCATGGAAGAGGACGAGGAGGGAGTGTTTGTAATGAAGGGATAGAATGAATTCTCCAGTCAGCACAGACAGCACGCAGGCATCACATTGGCACAGACCACTCTGCACTGCTTTACAAGCAGCCTGTGTTTTACGAGGCTGTTTACAGCAGCACCTTAGAGCTGTGCTATTTATAAGCTCCTTCCTCCACAAAAAGCCCCACGTGTGAGAACACGATGGACAATTTCATATGCATAGCTGAGTTAACATAATCAGCCTTTCTTCTATGTGAAAAAAGAGAGGAGGATGGGGAAGGGAGAAACTCACACAGCGTGGCAGGTTGTTTTCACAATCATTAGCAAATAGTTTCTCTTCTCTTCCTCATCTCTCATACAAGACCCTGTAAAAGTTTGGGAGAACCAGGGCACTGGGAATGGATATCTGGGCCATATATTAGTGGTTGTATTGCATACATAGCAAGGTTGTTTCCTCTTAGTATGTAACAGAGAATAATTTAACCTCTGTCATGGAGTTCCCTTCATTCTAAAATCTGGAGTTATGGGCCTTCTAAACCTAAAGGTTAAGATGTAGCAGTTCTGACCTTTCTGCCTTTCACCACACCAATGTGCAAATTGCCCTTTTGCCAAGAATGGCATCAAGATGGTGAAGGGTCTGGAGGGGAAACCATCTGAGGTTGAGTTCACTTGGTCTGTTCAGCCTGGAAAAACAGAGACTGAGGGGAGACCTCCTTGCAGTTACAACTTCCTCGTGAGCAGAAGAGGATGGAGAGACACTTATCTCTTCTCTCTGGTGACCAGTGAAAAGGCCAAGGAAAAGGCCTGAAGCTCTGTCAGGGGAGGTGTAGGTTGGATATTAGAAAAAGGTTCTTCAGCCAGAGGGTGCTTGGGCACTGGAAGAGAACTCAACAGTGCCCCATGGCAGGGATCACAGCACCAATCCTGACAGAGTTCAAGAGGCGTTTGGACAATGCTCTCAGCACATGGCAAGATCCTTGGGGTGATCCTGTGCAGGGCCAGGAATTGGACCTGGGTGACCCTTGTGGGTCCCTTGCAATACAAAATATTGTCTTATTTCAAATGAGTATTTATATAGCCCTCACACCATCTGACTGCCCTTTCCCATCTCCAGCCTCTCCAAGGTGCTGAGCTGTTCTTATGGGCACAGTTTGGTTTGGGTGGCAGCTTAAATCAAAGACTTTGCTGGTTTGGTCCCAGCCTGGAAAATAAGGCTGGACTAGACTAACAGAGAGATTTGGGTGAGAACTGGTGGCTCCAATACTTATGAAACAATAATTCTGTGTAGAAGACAAGAAGGGTTACGTTACTGTAAAGACAGAAATGTGTATGCAAGGACTGTTCACTGGTGGATAAAGCATTTTCCAGCTTCTCCATTAAGAGTAACAGGAAGCATTAAGGACATTACACTGTGTGAATTTACCAGAAGAGCTGCTAGTAAGAGTTACCTTGCTCAGTTAAAAAAAAAAGAAAAGCAACCCACATATATTGATGTTTGCTCACTATAATGCTGCGAGTCCTCTTGTTTACGCAGCCATACTGAGTTTATGCAAGTTTAGCTTCTGTTATGACTGCAACAGAAATTTTAATATTGTTGCCTTTGGAGGCAGATAAAAGATGGAAGGACAGGAACACTGTTCCATTGCCATCAGTATCTGACAATAATCTGGTCTGGTTTAGTTTCCGTTGGAAAATAAATATAATTAAGGCATAGAAAGGACTGTAAAATGTAACAGATGCAATTCTGTCTTTAAACATATCACACTTAGGAGTGGAATTTTCTTCACTTACTTTAAGACATCTAAAAATTTGGGGTCTAGTTTATAAGTCACCCAGCTGCCCTCTGTCATGTGTGGAATTTGTGAAAAAGAGGTGATTCCACAGTGTGTTCAACCATTATCCTTCAGCTGTCTCTAAACAGGACAAACTCTAGAGGAAATAATCTGTCTCTATTGCCTACTAAGCAAATGCTACTGACTAGTTCAGTTGACTGAGATTTGGAAGATAGGAACTGCTACAATCTGCTAAAAAATAATAGCATCTTCCTTTGCATGATTTTCATCAACACTTTAAGTATTTTCTTTATTCAAATTGGAAAAAAAATCTTGTAATAAATACTAGTTTCCTACTGAAAAATAGAATGTTTTTGAGAAAAACGGGCACTTTCTGCAGGGATTTTTATTCAGCCTCAAATCAAAGCATCCATGGATGTAACACACAATGTGTTCATAGAAATATTTGAAAGGATTAGAATCTAGTCCTTCCATTAATTTGAGATACTTCTGTAACCTGAAATTTAAAACTGATAAAATATCGAGTTTTTGCATGAATGGGGAGCTTGTTTAACTTCAGTTTCTGTAAATTTAGTTGAGTGTGTATCCTCTGCTGAGTGAAGAGCTGTCTGGTAAATTTAACTGCTTCTGACTGAATAACATATTTGTCTTCTGTCCAGGACCACATAGAATTACCCTTACAAAGGAATATAGAGGAATTACGAGATCTGATGGAAACTTCTCATGCTCACCACAGATGGAAACAGACTATTGGTCAAAACAGACCATTGATCTGATTTAAAATTGGACTGTCAGAGGAATCCAAACCTGTCCAAAATGAAGACACAACAGAAGAGAAATAGTTGCCATTTTGGGCAACTGAGGAAGCACAGTTGGAGAAGAGAAAGAAGAGAGGTAATCACAACACTGATCATGGAGTACATGAAATTGGTATTTGTCTGGGCCTCTGTGGAAAGGCTCCTGAGGGAAATGTGGACACAAAGCTCAGTGATGAGAAAACTAAATTTTGTACACCTGTGAATAATAAACTGTGTCTACCTTCCCAGGATGTGGGGTGTCTGGGATCATCTCCACTTGGTTTGCTTCGCCCAAGTGCCTGGCTGAAGGGCCTGTTTCCACATCAAGTGGTCCTACAGCTTCCTAAGAACATCTGCACGTAGCCATGCATGGGATCTCCTCTCCCTTTTCTTTTCGTGTGCTTTGAAGGAAAACATCTACAGATCTGGACAGCAGTGAGAAGGGCACTTTGTGCCATGGACAGGGTGACACTGAAACCCCACCATGTGTCACCTTCTGTCTGTCCCATCACCTATACCAGTGAAGATGAAAATCTACCATCTCCTGTGGAAAGTGTTGGTTCTGACTTGGTATCCCAAAATGCAGCTGCTCAGCAACTTTCAGACAAAATGCATTCACAGCAGAAAAACACCTTTTGGGAACTGGACTGGTTTAAACAGAACTGTTTTTTTTTAAATTCTTACCCTAGTCCAGGGTAAGACTTGTGATCATATTAGAAATTAATCAGAAAATAGAAATTACTCTTATGCTTCCAGTGCTGTTCTAGGAAATTCCTATCAGGCAGGAGAAATTCCTTTTCCTGTGCTGAATCCAGCAGACCAGACTTCAATGTGGTCCCCTCTGGTGACAGCCAAATATCTGACAGCTTCTGAAGGCATCACCTTCCTTCAGAGAACTTTAAAGGTAGCAGGTCTGGATTAGAAAACATTTTCTTTCTCCCTATTGTCACAATATCCCATAGGTGCAACTCTATGTAAACTCCAGACCATGCAAGCTGGTAGGTAAATTCTTATTCACTCACAGACAGCTCTCATGCTCATTTATAGCTGGTGTGGGCTGAACTAGTTGATTCACACAAAAATTTGTCCTTAACTTTCACCCAAATTTCCTCACAGAAAATATCTTTCCTTTCTTACTCATGAGCCAATTCCCATTAAAATGCTACACTGGTCTTTATAAAAAAAATTAAAAATAGAAAAAAAATTGGGGAAAGATGGCATGACACCACGTTTGACAGAGGCATGAATCACACTGCTCAGATGAATGGTTTTCCAAAGCTGTTAAAAGTGCTTCCACACTTGACACACAGCACTGTTTAAGAGGAGTCAAGCTGGGCTGGAATCTGCTCTCTATTTCACCAGTCTCATAATGAGATTTAGCAAGAGTTACTCTTGATTTATGTTGGGTCAGGGTCAGACTGGGAACTTGTCTCTCTTTCCAGTGTTAACATCATCTCATAAACAACCTCAACACCCAAAACTACAGCAGAGAAAGATCCAAGAACAATTACTGCAGTATAATTCTAAAATGCAGGCCTACCTGTGTTACACTGACAGTTATTTTAAAAAGTATACTCTTGAAATAATAAAAAACAATTATTTTTTCCCCCTATAAAAAGTAGTCTGAGAAAAAGCCAACTGGTGCTTAAAATAGTTGTTTGGGATTTTTTTAAATTCAGAAATCACTCATAAAACCTCAGGATCCAGTGAGATACAATTGCATCTGTCATAGACCTGCAGGCAAATGAACTTCAAATTGACAAAGATAATGTTAGAGTTAAATCTCCTTGGGGCTTTATTATTCACAGCAAAAAAGTTATTTGAGACAACAATCAGGTACTTGAAATGCAATACTTTATCAGGTGTTTGATTTCTACATGGAAATTTGGTAAGCCTTTTTCTTTGAGCAGAAAATATTTAAAGAGTTTAAATATGTATATGCAACAGTGGTGGAAATCACAATAGAATTAGAATGAACAGTTGGCATGAGGAGGTTGTGGTAGTGCGGATTTTATGTTAAGTTCAAAAGTGGTATGTTCTCAGTTTCCCCCCATTCTGTTCACAATAAAGGTTCAACCCAGTTATTCCCCTTTTCCGCCCCTACCCCTAATAAAGTAAAAACCCTTCCCTCATCCCCTGTCCATCACCCAAACCACACCCGTATTTCCAGAGTCTTCCCTGTCAATCCCTGAAGCCCATACCCCTGTTATATGTCAATCATTCCCAACCCTGCCTTTAGTTCCAGAAAGTTCGGTTATATTCGATACCCCATTTGCTACTATGTATGTCATTTACCCTGTATGTATCCCCATTGGTTCTATGCAGATGTTATCCCGCCCTTTACTCCTCCCTGCCCTGCTCGGATTGGTTGCTACCCTCAGTTGCCACCCCCCTATAAAAGTGGCTGTCTCCCATGCAATTTGGCTCAGTCCGACCGAGCAGAGCTTGGGGCAATAAACCGTTGACCTCCTCTCTGACTCCGGGCTGAGTTCTTCCCTCAACCCTTTACCAAGACGCGTCGCTCCAGATCCTGCTGAGAGGATTTCGCTATCCCTCGCTGCTCAGTGATCCATCGGCTGGGGTCACTGGGTGGCTTCCCCATATCTAGCGGCTACCTGCACGAGCTAGCCGGGAGCCCTAGGTGGTGAGGGCAAAGCAGCACTGCCGCAGGAGGTAATTTACTTGACCAGATTCTTCATTCATCCTGTTGAATAACACCGTGTAACTGAGAATTTGGGCTCTTTCAAAGTCCAGCATCATGTATTTTAGCCATAAACTAAACACCTTTCTAACAAGTACTGACACACATAATGCTGCTTTTTATTGCTTCTGAAACAGTTTAGATGTAGAAAGTCTTGATAGGAAGTGACCAAATGACAGACTAACAGCACAGTGTCTTTCCTTTGGCTTTGTGCTGGGACTGGGGGACAATTTTCCTTATACTTTAAAGTGCTGTGAGTTCATGAGCTATAAGGCTCCTGCTACATTCATAGAAGTGATAGTCTTAAGTGATGGGGGAAGCAAGGGCATTATCAAGGGTCAAAATGGGACTTTGGAGATGCTGGAAATAAAGCAACCACTGCGTAACATGAAGAATCCTATTTCCATCCTGTTTCACAGCAGTAAAGGCAACTGTGCATCCTCAAGGCATACTGATATTTGAACACTGTGCTCCATAAAGAAAATATAAATCATGGAAACAGATATTTTCTTAGTGGATAGAGAGTGCTATATACATAAAGGTGAGTTCAGGCCCAGAAGATGACAGTACTTATTTGAAATATTTCTTATTTTGAAATCTTTTCTACCCACTTGCAAAAAACTAAGAGAAATACAGAAAACAGGGAAAAAACATTTCAGTGAAAGCAAAACTGGATGTTCAGTTTTGAACTGGGCAGGTATATGGAGTATCTGCGTCTAAAGACCAACCCTGGAGCATGAAATCAGTGGGGCTGATGCAATAAAGGCTTAGGGTAGTTGCAAAGATTCCAGGAATCCAGCAGGCAGAGATTGTTAGCTATGCTTTTTCTTCTTAAGCAGATAGTTTTATTGCTCTTTTTTAGCTAAATTAACAAATTATGGTGCTACCTCTTTTTAAATATGCTGAGTGCCCACAGGGAGGGATTATAAGGAGATTTGGTTAATTGAGGTTTAGTTTATCTACACTTCTGGATACAAATAGTCTTGTGATGAAGATACCCTGAAGCACAGTATAGTGTTGATTTCCTAGTCATCATTTGAATAAAAATGAGAGACAGAATTGAGTATAATTTTATACTCTTGCCCTGAAGTTTGGGCAAGGGTGCCATGCTGGGAGATGTTCTTTGCACAAGAGCCCTGCCTCTACATACAGCCTGATAGATAAAGCTGTACTCATATAACCAAAAAAAAAAAAAAAAAAAGTACTCCTAAACCTGGATTATGATGAAAATTCTGGGATAATTTTTTGTTCTTTTCAAAGTAATTTTCAGAAACTAGAATGAACTGGGATTCTCTGAAAAGATGATGATGCCTTAATCAGAAATCAGAGGATGCTTGATATGTAAAAATGTCCACATCTTCATCAATTTCTGTATGGTGAACAGAATTGAAAGGAATAACTGGAGTTGAGAGAGGATTGGAAAACTTAATGCACTGGTTTGGAAGTTAACAGTAGTTTAGGGTCTTATATAGTGTAATTTAGACAGATCCCACCTTTCTGAGCTCAGCTGTTGGCTTTTCAGCTTCTGCACTACTCACTGATTTCTTCCGGGCTTCTTGAACAAAAGAGTTTGTTAATTAATCAAGTTCCTTGGTTAGTCACACATGAGTTTCTCAACCCCTCTCACGATAGAAAGCAGTTGCTCAGGTTTAGGTTCCCAGGGACTTAGGAAATTCCAGAGAGATGTGCTAATTTGTGTTGTCTTCATTACCATCAGAATCCATGATCATTATTGTTTTACTGCCTTCTATCAAAGTTTTCTTCATTACATTGAGCAATGGCTCTGCAGTCCCTCTGTCCTTCATGTGGTTTCTCAAAAATGTGAATTGTGGATGGAGGCAGCTGTATCAGCTGGGGGAATGCTCTCCTCCACACCTTAGGGGAGATTCAGCCCCCTCAAGAGGTGTCCAAAGTCAGGACAAGCCTGCAACTCCCTTTGGGACAGGGACCAAGGAACAATGTGGGTTCTCACTCTCTCTTCACTTGTGAACTGTGGGAACTAGAAATATGTCTGGATGATATCTGAAAGTCACTTAGTTCCTATGGTTTATCTGGTAAAGTTAAACTACACTTGAGCAACATTTCTTTTCTGTCTTTGTTTTTTTTCCTCTTCTTAACAGTTTTCTTTTGGTTCTGTATCCTTTGGCTTTTCATGCTTTTATGCTGAACTCTGAAATTAAGAGAATTAGAAAGTTTTAGATATTGGGCTTTGAAAAATAGCAAGACATCACACTAATCACAGCAGTAAATGAAAAGGTGGCTTCCCTACTCAGTGAGGAGAAAGGTGGCTCTGTGTGCTACATCACCAGTGAAGTCAGTGTCTTAGAAAACATTAGAGATGTTCACCATTTTTCCAAGAAAACACATCTTCTTAGAAAACAGTATTACGCCAGTTTTTCCACGACTCTCGTTTGAGCTTTTTATAAAATCTATGTAAGAAACCTCTGAGTTTTCAAACGTTTTTGAGTCATACATATATATAGGTATGTATTAATGTGTGTGTGTAGACTTAGAACATATTAGTTTGGACACTGAGCCGACTATATGGGATAAGGGGTGGAATGTCTTGGGGTGACTTTATGATGCTGTAGCCCCTATCGCCACTCTATGCCCAGACATGAAATCCTGTGCCTTTCTGTGCCTTTAAAACTGGGTGCGAGAGAAAGAAAAACAAAGCCAGGCAAACTTTTCAAAGCAGTTCTGTGCTCCAAGATCACTCTAACTCCTCTGCGTGCTTCATGGTGGCAAGAGCGGAGGAAGCACCCTTCCTTATTTTCCCAAGCTTTTCAGCTTTTTCTCAGGAGAGAGACAGAGAGTTAAAATTCTTTGCTGTTTAGCCGGCTCGCTAGCTGAGGCAAGAACTTTCTTTGGACTGTTCTGCTCCAGTCCAGATCACCAGCACTGGGAGGCTCAATCCGCGGGGCCACACCCCAGCTCCAAAGAGAGAACAGCCACACCTACAGAAGGACTGTGAATTTTACCAGGTTCTCTCCACAGCGAGAGGTTTTATTATTTAGCATTATTCTTTTCCCGTATGTTCGTGAAATAAATAGTTTTTTTCCCTCCTTCACTTTCCTCCAAGGAATATTTCTTTCCCAAACATGGTGGGGGAGGGAATGCTGTAACCTGCCTTCTATCAGAGAACGTTTTATTTCAGACATTCCTCAAATCGGGACCGCCAGTTACAGATTTCTTAGAAATATATTATAAGAACTCCCTCTAAAGTCACAACTCCCAAGGGACAAAGCTGAAAGCAAGAGCAAGGAGACATGAGAACACTCAGTGAGCAGCAAACACAGTCATCCCAGCCAAACCCAACATGTCCTGTACTGTTCCCAGCACCAGGCACATTCCTCCTGGGCCTCAAAGGATTGCTGCAGACCTAAATATTCCAGGAAATATTCCTATTCATATTAACAGTGAGTCAAATGTATGTGTGGGTTTAAGTCAATGAACTAATATAGGGATAAGTCTGCTCTGGCACCAAGTGAGATGGCTGCATCCTTTAAAAAATGTCAGCAGTCATAAATTCAGACACACTTTCTGAATTCTTGTTATACCACAGTCCTGTGTCTCCTCATTGATGCAACCTTCTCCTTTGCAAAATAGTCCTGAGAACATTAGTGCTTCTGCAGTGATGCTTACAGGTTTTTACCAACTGCAAACTGAGTCTTCACCAAAGTGACCAAACCATTTACTATCTGCAGTAACAATATAAATCCTGCCTTCATCTAACATCCAGCTATGGGATTGAACCTTCACCTCACGGAAATCAGAACAGATGGACTTGCTCTCAAATGTTAGTTCATCATGGAAAAGCAGCAGATCTTGAAAACTGTTTGGATTCACACCTCCAAGCAACTCTAAAATATTTTTTCCCACTGGTCAGACTTGGTGACCCTCCCTCAAATCCGTGTTGATGTCTCTTATTTGGGTGTGTTGCATTTTTTCCTCCACAGAACTGAGCTGAGTAAGACATATCTGTGTTAGAGCTTCTGTTCACTGGATGCATGGAGCAATTATGAGATCACAGTACCCTGTTTTCCCCTTTCTCACTGTGGTGTGGAATCACCCCATATACCGTGAGAGAAACAGCTACAATAAATAGCAGAAATCAACCTATCTCTGCTAATCAGTTCTCTGGTGACTGGCAAATGGCTCATCCAGCTCTTCCAGTGTCAGTCAAGTCCATAAGCAGATACTGAGTGTGGTGATCTGGTAACCACCTAAACCAGACTTGGGGCAGTTGCTATTCCTGTGTGAGTATACCTCTCAAAGAGGTGAGGCTGGAAAGAAAGACAGAACCAACCAGCTGATTTGTGTTTAAAAATGTGCTATAAGAGAACAGTATGAAAGTATATGGTGAAATATGAAAGTATGTGTTGAAGGCCAAATCCAGTTCTTTGTTATGGTAAAGCAATCACACACTTTGTTCTTGGGAAGCCCTGGGCTGACAGCCCTGGACAAGATGCCCTTCTTTACTCACAGGCAGGCAACATTTTAGGAATTATTACTCTTTAGAATATCTCAGCAAAAAGGAGAGAATGCAGTCTCCAAATCCATTCAATCATCTCACTCTTGCCCACAGTGGTCCCAGCCCTGGAGCTCTCTTGCCTTGTTCTCTTACCTGGTTTAGCTTTCCAGTTAACCCCTGTATCCCATAAACTGCATGATAATTTCACTAACATAAAGATACAAACCCCCTGGAGCCTTTTGCTGCTTCACATCGGCAATGAAACAATTTCAATAAAAAAGTTTGTTCTGAATGATTCTTCTCCCAGGGACTGAACTCAATTACATCAAAAAAACCCCCAACTACTTACCCTTTTATAGTTTGGTCTTCTTTTCAGGTCATTGCAGTCTTAGTGGAACTTTTATGCAGTGTAAAAAAAAAAGTAAAAATACAATGTTTGAAAGCTGAGTTACTTTTCATGCTTAAAATGTTTGGTTGTTTGTTTCATTAACTGTTGAGATATTCTAGAAATTTTCAGCTTACTATCTCACAGGAACAATCCAAATGCCTAGAAGGGTCATAATATAATATTCATTACAGAGTCTTATTTCTTATATTTATTATATGACTCTAGAAGGGTCATAAAATAATATTTATAACAGAAAAGTGCATTGAGGAAAGACTCGAAAAAGCAGTTTTTATAGAATCCAACCGTGCTCTAACTTTCTTTAATATTTTTTCATTACATGTTTTGAAAAATGCATGCAAACATTTTAATGTTTTGTGGTTTATACACAATCTGTAATAGAAACTGTTAGTTTCAAGGATTCAAATAGACTGCAAATGTCATCTCATAAATTCTGACACATTTGGTCAAAATGCAAACAAACCAAATCGTTGCTGCTTGGTTTTATGAAAGAACAAGACAAATTTCAGTGGACAAACAGAAGAATCATAGATGTGAAATCATAGATATGATCTTATTTTTTGTTTTGGAAATCTGTTACCAAACAAAAATTAAAATATTTATGGCCACTTCAGTCAGAATGCTACTGAGGGGCTTCTAGATAATGACTATTACAACTAGCCATAAAAACAAGTCACAAAACTGCTCCTTTCCCCTCCTCTCTTGTTACCTGGAGTGCAGTCTACTCTGCAATGGGCAGCGGGGTCAGGACAAATGAGTTTGAGTGCTGGAAGCAGCCAAGTGGAAGCTGAGGTCCCAGAGCCAGGTCATTTCTTGAAGCAGTATAAATACCTAAGAGACTTGTTAAAATAATTATTTTTAAAGAGTTTAAATCTTTATACCCAGAGAGTTACAAGGAAGGGTTCCTTCAGATTGCTTAATTCCATCCTGTTATGTGTCTTCATAGACATGGGAAGTTTAAACATCTTTAAGAACTTTGCCGTTGTTTTCTGAACTGTGCCCTTGAAAGTGCTAAAGATCTTTATTTCCTGTCATTAAACTGAATATTCAATAATTTATGTAAATATAGCACAGTCATAAAATGCTATAAGGAGTAACTCATGTAACTGCTTTAGGAGTAAACATGGATATTAATTTGGAAACTTTCCTTGGTTACAGACACAACTTCAGAAAAGAAAGCCTCTGACAATAATTCATATCGTCTTCCAGGGCTACTTACATAAAATTGTGCAGAATCAAGCTTAAAAGAAGTTACAGGGGGAAAAAAAAGAGGTTTTTGACCTATTTGAAAGAGTTTCACCTTATATAAGCCCCTGAGAATACTGAAAATATATCTCAGAGAAGTGGGTTAGATTAAAAAAAAACAACATTCTGATAAAGTCCTGCCACAAAGACACAAACTGGATTCCAGCTCTAACAGGAATGTCTTATTAATTCACATAAAGAAGTTAATAAGATGAGCTGGGAAAGATTTCTACAAACAGGCCATCAATGTGGAAAAACCCTACAAGTTAAGTTTTTCTCTTCCCACAGTAGTGCACAAAAAGATATATAAAAGTCACTAAGTGGAAAAAACCCTTTGCTTCCTCAAGAATTTTATCTCATCATCACATCCTCTGATCTTCATTCAGCCCAACTCCAAGTAAATGATTCGTGAGAAAATAACCACACATCAAAATCTGGGGGAAATAAACTTCATGTTTAGGACACAACACTTTTACAGCATTGCTGGAAAGGCACGGTAACACTGGATGAGAATTTTATTTATGTTTTTCCTGTGATCAGGTAAAATACAATTTGATCGAAGATAATGGTGACTCTGCTTATTTAGCAGAGTTTTCCTGTACATTCCTGTACATGTAATTCCAGCAATCAGAGAAAAATAATAGTCAATACAGGTTTTAAATCCATAGCAGTCTTAGGATGCCTTCTTTTGGATACACCTGAATTTAATGTTACAGTAATAACTTATTTATTATAGTAATTAGTTACTTTTTTGCCATTTATTAATATTTAAATTATCCATGGTAAACATGGGAATATATTTTTTACAATACATATTGCCATAAAATATGAACTAATTTTTAATAGGGCAGTTTCTTTTGGAAGTTCTCCTCACAAGGACAGGCAGAAAAATTAGAATCTAAAGTTCATAAAGTCTATTGTTCATTCACTGTTTTTTCTACTTTCCCCACTTGCGTCTTTGAAGACAACACAGTTAAGACTAAAAATTGAGGATATTTTTGGCTGTCTTTAGTTAATATTTCCTTATATACCTGGCAGAGGAACCTATGTGACAGAAATAGATTCGGTGAACCTGCAAAGGCTTTCCAGCATCATTCAGAAGAGAGAATTGTATGTGACTTTTCCTGTGTATTAGGGATCTCCAGCCCTGTGGGCATTTTCCTGAGTAAATGCCATGGGATTAGGTTGTCTGTCCAATATGGGGTTTTGCTGGAAAAAGAAGATTTCCTGGTTTAAGGGGTGTATAGAAAATGAACTGGTTTTGTTTATTGCATTGCTTCCATTTGAACACAGAAGTAAAGCTAATTTTTATTTCCCAAGTATTTATTGTTACCTCTTTGACATAATGGGCTAAGGGGCAAGAAAAGTTAAATCATCTCAGCTAAGTGAAGGTGACATTAACCAGTTTTACTGTGAACGGCTTGTCAGACATTATTAAGCTTTGCCTGGGTCCATCAGGGCTCCAAGCTTGTTAATAAACATTGCCACCAAAAGAAGGGACTAAAAATTACTGCAAAATGATTTTCCTATTTCATAGAACATAAAGGCAAAGATTTGTTCCTTTTCTCTATCAAGTTTATATGTTGGAAAAAAACCCCTGGCTTTAGCAAGAAATGTGCCCCCTCAAATTATTTTTCATATTTTTTCAAGAAATTTGAGCAGTAAATATGACAAAATAGTTGGAAGACTAAATAATTGTTGCCTCCAGTATGTCAAAATCTCAGAACACCTATTAAAACCATTCATGACAACACATTTTGCTTTTTACGCTCCCTGAGCACATCACTTTCTGAAATATCTGTCATTCCCAAGATGGAGTTATCTGGAACACTCCTCATAATGTGTTTGAACAGTTAAACTAGCCTATAGCACTATAACTTTAATGCATTATAAATGAATCACTATGGATACGGGATGTCCTGATGATCCCAAGTATTTGCCTTTGTATTCCAATTTGATATCAGCGATGTTTGCGTACCCAGCAGAAAAAACAAGCCTCATAAAATTTGATTGTTTTATTAGAGCAGTCAAATTAAAAAGATAAGGGGATAATGAAATATAAGACAAATTGAAATAGTAAAATTTGCCATCTGCCCAGCTTTCTCAGGTGATGCATTCACAAAACTTGGCCAGCTGAGAGGGGACTGACAGGGCAAACCTGCAGCCTGTACCTGGGCCTGCCTTTTGGTGCAGGATTCAGCCACAACTGTATTGCAAACACATCTGTCTCACACACGAGGGGCTGAGGAAAATGGGAATATGTCCTGCAAATTTCCAGCTGTCGTTCCTGCTGTGTGCTGACATGAGTGCCAAAAGCCATCTGTCACACAAGCAGAGTGTGGAGTCAATTTCAGTAAGAAAATGTGGTTGAAAGGCAATTGGCTCTTCACCCTGACTTCGCATTTTCTTATCTAGAGCTTCCTCCAGTTTGAGGGAGAGGTCTGTCTGAATGATAACTAGGCAAGGACTGCAGGGTTTGGCCCAAGTTATCATAAAAATCAGGCTGGAAAGCCTTATCTCTAATTACAGTTGGCAAGGCAAGGGGGGTGGTAGTCTCCTGTTCTTACATCCTACAGCCCTATTGCCACCATGGATTGATGCCACACAGACCTCTGCTCATGTAATGAAATGACACTCATCCTCCTGGACAGCCTCTTTCCCATGCAAATCAGCATTGCATCTTTTACTGCTTAGCAAATTAGTCCCTCAACAGCTAATCCAACACCCACTAAAATTCATGGACTGTCTCCAAGGAACTGCTGCAGATTTAGGTCAGAGATTTAAAGGATCATTCAATCAACTGTGTTTCCAGGGCCAGAAAACAAATGGTGCTTACAGCATGAAGTACCTATAGAATTTACTGATATTTTTACTAAAACTTTATGGATTCACACTCCTTTAGGAAGGGAGATGTTCGCTGCAGGAAGGAAACTACATAGGTTGTGGTTTGAGTTGTTTTGCAAATTCCAGACCTACACCGAGGTTGTGAAGCCCAGACTGATGACTAGATTTTCTTTACATCCAAGATCAAGTGAAAGTCATAAAGAGCAGCTTCAAATCCACAAATTCTCCTGCTATTCTTCAGACGAACCTTGAATCATAGCAGCCAATATTATCTTACTGGAAAGGTTTTTGTTCAGTTAGAAATATGTAGTATGACAGGACTGTTGTTGCCCCTGCTGTGTAACAGATTTAATCTGACAGAGAAGTCAATACTAAGTGTGTAATGACTTGCGTCACAACAAGTTTTGTGCTCCTACTTGTGTTATCCTCAATCCCTTCCAGCCCATATTCCACTGAAGCATCTACAAATCCTCAGATGTATAACTCCACACATGCTTGAACATTGCAGCTCCTTGTGCCAGTTAACACCACCCAGCACAGTTCCTCAGCAGAAGATGTGAAGGTAATAATTGTTCTGGTTTTACTCTTTTGTTCATGGCATGAAGAAAGCTTTCTGCATTTTACATTTGTCCTCCATTTCCTCTGTTGGTTCTTCTGCGGGAAGTCAAGCTGGATTTAAACTTAAATCCCACTCACTTGTCTCAGTTTCCAATATTTTCCTAGACTTTGACATTTTTTGAGCATTTTGTTGCCAGAGTAATCATCTGTGAAATTATGAAGTAAAGAGAACTTACTCACGACCTAAGAAGAGGATCTCATGAAATTCAGTCCCTTCTTTTGAAGTACACTGTTGGCCTGGGTGAGGAGCACAGCCCCAAAACTGAGCTCTGCTGCTTGTGTTGTTCTCTTCCTCCACCTGTAGTTGCATGGCAGGTATGTAAATGAACCAATCTTCCCTTCCACAGCCAGGGATCATGTTCATGTTTTGCTCAGAGTTAACATCTTTCCAATGTAAAATGCCCTTTTTTGGGTTCCCCGGGAGAAACAAGGGCTGATAAAATAAGTAAAACACAGTGAAGTGGACAATACATAATCCCCAGAGATGAAGCAGGCAAAAACATGGGAAAGAGGGAGTGCAACCATTGTAATTTCTTAAATAGTTAATTGAAGCCTATGAAGAAATCAGCTACACGTCTGCGTCAAGTTTTAATGTGGTACACTCCTTTAGTGATATCTTTATTTCCCCGTGGCAGGGGGAGATGCTCTTCAGACTGTTTAGTATTTTATATAAGCTCTACACTTCTTCATTCTGGTTACTGAAACCTGCTGCACACTCTTCCTGCTACATCTCTTCCAAATCAACTAAACCTTCACGGAGGTGACACCTCCCTTTTGCTTTGTTTTGCAGAGCATGCCTTTTGCCATGTTACCTGTTTCACTATCTGCTTTTTTGGATGTCATCTCCAGTGTGTCATCAGAAGTCCAGAAAAATATTGATGTGTAAATGGGGATTATACAAGTTTACTGCTCTGTTTCTTCAAGCCTGTTTTTTGTGGGGCTTGTACTTGTACTTTAATTTTTAAAATTTTATTTTTAATTGCAAAAAATTAATTATCTACAAAATGTTCTTCACTTTATCTGAATGGTTTTGTCCCTCCATTATACTTTCTGAGCTTCCCACGACAAGACAAAAAGAACAGAAGTGTGACGCCCTTCATAAAAGTCAATAGGAGATATGCAGAGCCTGTCCATTAAAGACATCCCCTGGAGAAATTAAACTGTCAGGAGCAGTTTGCAGGCAGCTCAGTTTGTGGAGAGTGATGGCTCCCCGGGTGACGTGGAGAGATCATGGCTGGGCTCTGAAGAGGGCTCGCGTTCCTGCTTTGGCACAGGCTCAGACACCCCCTGCTCTCACGTCTGCCCTTCACGTGTCCCACAGGAAGGGGCAGGGAGGCTGTGCAAGTCCACGTCAGAAGAGAGAGAGGAAGAGAGAGAGAGAGAGAGAGAGAGAGAGAGAGTCTAAAAGTTAAATTTACTGCAGAATAAATATTTCCAACAAATACCAACATCACTTGTAACACTGCTTTCCTGGGACTCCTGCAGTGCTGTGAGTACTGTAAATACCTCTTTTGGAAGGCTTTGAAGAGGCAGACCTCTCTGGTTCAGATAAGGCATTCAGGGCACTTTAGTTGGCTTCATGATGCTGAGATGTCTGCTTTTGAACAGTCCTTGGGCTTCCCAGCACCTCAGAAGAATCATATGAAAGGACTGTGAGATTTACTAGCAAATCTATTACAGCTAAATCAGTATGCTGAAAGCAACAATCAGTGCAGGTGCTAGAGGACTTACATAACTTCTAGAGAAACAATTATTTGTTTTAGTTATATTTTCCCAACAATCCAGTCATCACAAACTGGTTTATTTTCCTCTGCAATCTTCTCTGAAGGAAGTATTTTCTCATTTTCTTTAAAGATATTTCAAGTTCTTAACCTTAAAACACTGTATAGGGGATTAAACCTTCAGCTGCTAAATGGCTGTTGTGTACAAGGGACAAATTTTGCCTAGAGCATCCTGCTGTGAGTAGGGCATGTGGGCATGGAGACCTCAATGCAGCCTCACACAGCACTGAGTTATTCTTATGGAATATGAAATAAGGGTCTTAGGTGGCCATAGAGGTCATGAGGAAAGTCCAATCAGCATCACAACATCATCCTGGTCTGGCAAAGTGCTGAGACACATGGTGAACTACTCTTCACTTGAAATGTGAATGCACTGCTCTGAATGGTTTTGGTGCCTGTATCTGTGCATCACCCTTCATCTCTTCCAAAACATCTCTTTTGCTGCAGTTCAGCCTTCTGTTAATCAATAACATGATCTGGTCAAATAATGGAAACAACCACATACATATGAAAAACTTCATAAGCAGCTCTTCCTTGTGAGTGATGGCTAATTTCTTTCTGTGTCCCAGTAAACACTCCTGCATAAAAAAAAAAAAAAGATATGCATCTGAAAGAGTCAGGGATTTTCTCACAGTATTCTGAGAGAAAATTACCATTAGAGGGCCAAAAAGGATTTGAAACAGGAAGAAGCGTTGCTAATAATAGAGAAGTCAAATGTCTGGTTATCTGCCGGCCGGCCATATGCTACAATTACTAACAAGCAATTGTATTGCAAAGCCAAGAACAACTCCTTTGTCTTTTACTACACTTAAAAGAAGTCATTGTCTGCGAGTCATGCAGTTATTCTTGGCAGATGGTTGCAGCTCAGCTCACACTGAACTTCAAGAAACGGAAGCACAGGGAAACCTGCTTTCCCCTCCTTACTCTGCCCCACAGACAGACACATCCACAGGAGTTACCTCCTTGCATTCATCCTTCGAACAGCCTACAGTCTCAGCATTGTTACATGACCTTCTAACCACAAACACACAACAAAGGATCGCTCGATGCTTTACAGATGCATTTCCTGTTCAAAATAATAGCTCGACTCAGAAAGAAAAGTATAGAAAACCAGTGTGGTTTCCCTTGTCTACTACACTTTTTAAAAGAGGGTGAGAAATTTCTCTCACTTTAAATTTTGTGTAGGCTCTTAGCCATTTTTAATGGGAAGCAAAATATGATAAAAACGTAAGTCTAATCATAAAATTAACATGATCACACTGTAAAGGCATTTCTTGAGTCCCTGGCTAGTATCATCTTACTTTAACAGCCAGAATTCTGTGCCTGGCATGAGGATGTGCTCTTCAGTCTATTTCATCCCACTTCCTACTAGATACAGGGTAAGAAACAAACCTTTCCTTAGCTCTCATTAATTAGCCCAAAAGCTATTTGTTAACCACTGATCATTTAAAACCTAGATTTCATCTGTTACACAAGATGTTGCAACCCATACTGGGTGCACAGTAATAATTCAAATAAGAAATTCATGAAGGCTGAAATAATTTCCAGCATAGCATATATCTTTTCCTGGAAAATGGAACTACCTAGTGATAGATGTAGTCTCCTGTAAAATTCAAATAACAGGAGTTTTAGATGCTCACTATTTCATTGGAAAGCTGTTTACAGCAGACCTGTAACTTTGAACTCTGACTGGTAAGCCTTCAAGTTGTGATTTGTGTAGAACCCAGTTGCAGTTTGGAAAGGTTTAAATTGCTTGACTAAGTTATTCATAACTTTTAGTTTAGACAACTGGAATCATTGCACTTTTCTATCAATGCTAATTGGTTTCTAGATTGCACGATTTTGCTGTGTTTAGCAAAGAGAGAGCTGGTATCCTGCTTCTCTGCATGTTGTTCAGTGGGCACTGGATCATTAATGTGAAATACTGCACAACTGGTTGGCAATTCATCTTAAAGATGAACTGCAGTTCCTTAATGGTCTTGAACCTTTAGTTTAAGAAAATAAATAATATAAATCCTTCGATATAAGGCAGAAGGGAGGAACCAAAAGTGCCCATTCCTGGCAGGAAGGTTATAAAAAACCCTGCTCGAAAATGCCTTTCTTCTTATTAGACATTACTTATTTCTGACATCATTTCTTGGAGTGGATTTATTGCCACCAGCCAAATATTTTGCAGAACACAGAGGGTGCCAAGGAATTATCTGAGCATAT
Source organism: Dryoscopus gambensis (assembly GCA_013389985.1). NCBI lineage: Eukaryota > Metazoa > Chordata > Aves > Passeriformes > Malaconotidae > Dryoscopus > Dryoscopus gambensis. The sequence goes on from WEIT01017880.1 coordinate 51,620, forward strand.
ATTTCTGTATTATTGAAAGTGGCCAATGTAACTTAGAAATGCCACCCAATATTCTCAAGCTAAAGTGACACCAAAATATCACTTTGATTTTCCTTTTTTTTTTCCCTTGAGTATGAAATCCACACTTTTTTATAGCCAGGTTCTTGTTAGCTGTATATTAGAGTCATATTTCAGAGCAGTAGGCAATAAATTGTTTGAGAGTTTAATTATTTTCCTTCCATTAGAAAATTTTGGGCCAGTGCACTGGAAAATTCTGACTGATGACCGACACTGAACAGGGGAGTCTCAGTTAAATTTCTGCACAGGACTTAAAAGATACCAGGAATTTGCTGTCTGTACAAAATCTTCACAATGCTTCCTATTTTTGGTGTCTGATTGCACTATCACTGATGATAACAAAATATCTCACGCATTTCACTAGAAGAGAAAATTAATTTGAAAATAACTTGTTTGATTTGTTGCAAATCTGAAGAAAAGCGATTGTGAGGTTCAGTGTGAAGGCACATCACCAGTATTTTTATATTCATGGCAGAGTCTGACAACCTGTGACTGGACTGTCAGCAAGAGTTGCAGGTTCTCCTGGGAGACAGGTTTGTAATGTATCCCCTAATATGAGAACAAGGTCAGTCAATTAAATGAAAAGAATGGAAAGTTTAAAAGATGTGAAAATCTCTCTTTTTGTATAGGTTAACATGGACTGTCAAATCTATTGCACAGAGAGGAGTCAGCAGGTCAAACATTATGGCTGGATACTTAAAGAGTTTGGAACATATCCTGCCAATTTTACTGCAGTGCAATGATAATTAGACACTCTCCTGATGGTCTTCAGGTTCCAAGAAAAAGTTCTTCCTTTGAACTTCACTATGTACTTGGTGAGTTACAATAGTTACAAGGACCAAGAGAGAAGAAAAAATTCTCAAAAGGTCAAACATCTAGAAAGAAGTGCAGCAATATTCCTATTCCTACTGACTTCCCATGGGAGCTGGGAACAAAACCCTCAGCGGTGACCCTAAAATTCTCCTGTATTGTGTTTTGACTATGACTAAAGTGCATGAAATTGAAACTCCTGTGGGAAGTGTTCTGCTCTGTGGGAAATATTATCAAATGAAGGAAAAACAAAATTTAAGGAGCGTGGTGAGGGGAGCGCAGGCTCTGGGCCAGAGGCTGCAGCCAGTACAGCCGACGTAGGGTTGTGTAGCCTCTTTGGAGGGCAAAGATGCAACTGAAGGGCAGAGTCCCTTTTAACCTCAAACACATTTGAGTTGGATTCTGCAAGTCCGTGGTTGAAGAGGACATCTCTGCCCCCCAGCATCATTCCTGTGCCCTACAATATACTTGTCAGTCTCCTAGGATGCAGTTCCAGATGGAGTTTGATGTGCACATTTAGACAGGTGTTAAGTTACTAGGCTCATTCCCATAAAATTTTTATTTTTCCACTCTTTTGGTTTCACCTAAACAATGTTACTCTGATGGAAAGGCTTTGTTTCATCTTTGTGTAAGGAAACAAATATATAACAGGTGAAACACAAAGTAGAGGCTGCTTTATGCTTCAAGCTTTATAACAAAAATCAGAGCACAAGTGGGAAATAAACATTTGTGAGGAAGAAAATGACATAGAAGGAGGTGAAGAGGCACCATAAAACACATTACCAATTCACGAAAAAGAAGTGGCTACTTGTTACAAAAAGTGAATACCAAAGAGAGAAGAGTGAAACTGCTGATACTGAGTGAAGTCACAGAGTAACCCCAGGTGTGGTTGCGGTTTTATTGTAGGCTTTTGTTATGGACAGACATTTATTGTGGATGAGAAGCCTTCATAATTAATAACCCATATGCCAGACAGTGGGGCCAGGTAGGACTCCATGCAAGAGATCATTTAGATAATTTCTGTGATGTGTTACACAGAGACCCACACCATTATCCCTGCCAGATTTTTGACTACACTGTTTATGAATCCCTACAGTGAAGGACATTCCCTCTTATGTCAGTTTTTCTGAGTGCTTTCCTCCTTTTCTTCAGAAGTGCTTCCCAGTTTCTTTTACTACATGTGGAACCCACTACATCTTCCTGTACAAATCATGGATATTGAGAGAAGATTGTTCCAACCCTCTTTGTGTGAGGACGACAAAGTGTGGTTTGGCTTTTATATGCTGAGTTTTCAGCCTTTCAAGTATAAACTCATCCATTATATTTAAAAAATTACCATTGTTGAGTAACATGGAATTCATTATGTCATTTAAAAATATCTCCTTTCAGATTGCAACCATATGTGAAACATGTGGCTTCTCTGTGATCAAATAATAAAAAAGCCCAAACAAACGAGATCTGAGAAGCTGTGCTGAAGCTTGTAACACGGAGGAATGCTATGGTCTGGAGTTCACTACAGCAGGAAACGTGCTGTAAGACATGCTGTGATTGAGTCATTTTCTCTACTGAATTTTCAAACTGCTGTGACAAGACACTTTTCCTGGTGAAAAAAGGTTATAGATTCCTCAAGGTGTCAGTGCAAAGAAGTGCTTTATATGCACACCTTGTGGGTATTTGAATCAGGAAACCAGTCTGCAAAAGTAAAATATGATGAAAAAGTTCTCTTTTTGTTATTGCCATTTTGTCATCCACCCACCTACAAACATATCAGTGATAGAGGTATGTTTCTGTATCACTGTAGCATAAAGAGCTTTTTCTTTCCATTCACTCAGCTGTAATCTATTCAAACATCCAGATGAAGGGATCTTTCAGAGGAGACCTCTTTTTTTTTTTTTGTAATAAGAAACCTTAGCGGTCAGTTCCTATGGGAGGTAGACTAATCTCTTTCTCATGGTAAAATCCGAATCATTTGGTCATGTATTGGGTTTGCACGGCCAGATTCCAGTGGCGGGGGGGCTACAGGGTCAGCTTCTCTGAGAAGCTGCCAGAAACTTCCCCCATGTCCAGCAGAGCCAGTGCCAGCCAGCTCCAGGAATGACTGGCAGCTGGACAAGGCCAAGCCCATCAGTGATGGTGGTAACACCTCTGGGATAATGCATTTAAGAAAGGGGGAAAAAATGCTCAACTGCTGCTGAAGGGAGGAGTGAGAATGCATAAGAGAAACAACTTGGTAGTGAAGAAGTGATGGCAGCTGGTGCTCCAGGCGCCAGAGCAGAGATTCCCCTGCAGCCCTTGGTGCAGCCCATGGTGAGGCAGCTGTGCCTCTGCAGCCCATGGAGGTCCATGGGGAGCAGAGATCCACCCGCAGCCCTTGCAGGACCCCACGCTGGAGTAGGGGGTTGCCCAAAGGATGTTGTGACCCTGTGGGCAGCCCATGACTGTAATTGCTCAGTGGTCTCTCCCTGTCCTTATCTCAACCCATCTATTGTTCTCTTTTCTCTTCCCTGTCCAGCTGAGAAGGGCAGTGACAGAGCAGCTTGTTAGGCACCTGCTGTCCAGCCAGGATCAACCCAGCACAGGTGACACACTGTAAAATGAGACTTCATATAACACCATGTCAGAAACTATTCACAACAAAGGAGACAGGCAGGCACCTCTCCTGCCAGCTACTAATGACCTGCTTACTCCCCTCAGCTCTGCCTGGAGTTGGCACTTCTAATCATATCTTTCAGAGAAAAAGGCGTGTGATTTAGGAAATATATTTTATAAGTGAGAAAGTGATTTAGTTACCTTTGCCAAGTTCAAAATCCCACTGTAAGCCATGAGTGAGTTGGTATATCAGGATAAATTGCTGTATTTAGGCTGCATTTAGATACTGCATTTCAGATGTTCTCAGAGGTTCATTATTAAAGACAAAGCTAGCAGCTACCTCAGACCTGGCACTTCTGGGGCTGGAGCAAGTTTGGATTTGCAGACAGTGGCTCTTAGCTGTGTCTTGGAGCCTCAGGGCTTAGATTATGTCCCTGCACTCTGTGATGATTGCCTGGGGAGTGAGACAGCACAGCTTACGGAGAGAGAAAGAAGAGGCTGGACCGTGACGTGAGAAAAGAGAAAAGACTCAAACAGCCAATCCCAACAAGGGGAGCTACTGCCACAAGAACCCATGCCATAAACCAGGTCCATTGGTCGCTCCACTCTGTGGAGTGATGCCTTGTCTATAAAATGGCTCCTTTGAGCCTGATGTTTCAGCCAAGAGAAACCACTATTAGACACATCTGTGTTGACATTTACTTAACATTCACTGCTCAAAGACAGGGCGTAGACCTACAAGCCCTTGTCTGTCAGAAGCAGGACCAAACAGCCCATTCCAGGAGTTCTAGATCACTGGAGGAGCCTATTGAGCATCAGGAGTCACCAGGATGGTGGTCCATTTTCTCTGACTGCAGAACAAACACAGGAGCACCCCAGAGACTGACTTTGTGAGTCTGGGCTCTCCCAGCTCCTGCTGAGAGCTGATGTCATATTCTGTGACCTTCTTTAGCTGGCATGGCCACAAAGCAAGGATCCCATTTGTGTCTTCTTCACAACCTTTTGCCTTCACTGTGACACCTTCACTCTTTCCTCAGGCCACCATAGGTGCTCACAAAGGGTCATGAGTTCATAAGCACAGGTGAGTTGGAATTCATACCAGGAAATTAAAAAGGAAAAATGTAGACTGGATAGGTGTAAGGAAGAGACAAGACACTTTAATGAGTGTAACAGTAGCTTGATCCTTCTTCTGTTGCTTATTTCTTAATTTTTAATTTTTATTAAAATTATATATATACTGAGGTGTTTTCTTTTAAACTTTATTTTTTATTTATTTTTTGATCTCACTTTCAGGTTCAGGACTGTTATTGAAAGTTCAAGCTAGTTAAGATAGTTTTTGTTTTCTTATAGATGCAAAACACAGGAAGCAAAATTGAAACACAATATTTGAGAATAGTCAGAGTATTTCTGATTGTTTAGATAACTTGATGACCATCATTCTCAAAATTTTTCATTTTCTCTATAAGTTCTCTTTTAAGTTCTCTTTTAAGTCCTCCCTCTTCTTTTCTTTTTGCAGTACAGGCAAACTAGTTCTTCTGCCCAACTCATCTGGAAAGTGTGTGACTTTTTTTTAAAGAGATATCTTCAATAAACCTATCATTTTCAATTCAACCTTATTATATATTGCTTGTAATTTCATAATGTCCCAGGCAGTGATTTTTGCATCATTAGATCAGTGGGAAGCCTGAAGAACAGAGGGCTGTACATATTTTATCCTTTTCCTTCCAGTATTTTTACCATTTAATGCTGCATTGCTTTCAACATGCCTTTCCTATCTTTAAGCATAATGATTCTGAACAATAAGAATGGGCATGGGTATTAAATGAAGTCCTTAATTGTGTAATAATTTGTAGGGGGGGGAAATCTGAAATTCCATGTATTATTTCATGAAAACTGCCCTGGAAATGTTGGCTGATCCCTGTTCTCTATGGAATAACCCCCTTTTCACTGGAGCATTAACATATGACTCAGCCTAAGGCAGTTATTTCAGAAAGGTGTGAGGGACAAAGCCACAGTTAAACTAGGTGAACAACCTGGAAAGAAAAAAACCAAAAAATTAGTGTTCCTGAAAGCTTGTTTGATTTGAAGACAGTATTGCTTAGTTGCATAAAATATATTACCTTTCCCCACAAATCATACTTTGCTCATTAGACTGTTACATGGCAAACTTAATTATTGTAATCACACTGGGGATGCTGGATTAAAAAGCCTACGGACATTTAAAGTAGGATTAAGGTCTTCATGTAACAGCAAAAACTGATGTAACTTCCATGCCACTGGGTAGCAAATTTGCTATGGAAATAATGCCATTTTAATTCAAAAAAGTTTAAATGTCTGCTTGGTTTGAGGAAACATTCTACTTGCTACATTTTTCTCAGCTCCAAGGTTTTTGAGTCTTGTACAGAAATCATACAGTAATTGGATTCTCAGACTTGTTTCCTAAGAAAATGAACCTTTATGTATTCCTGCAGTCTATCTATCAGTCTCTTGGCTTCTCCTTAAATTTCGAAACTACTAGCCAATTTCAACCACATTTAGAGCACCCCAGATGTCTGAAAGATATTATATTCCTAAGGCTGAGCAGAAATTGGGAGCTGAGTAGAATAGAAAGATTTAAATTAGAGCTCAGTGAGACAGAGGCAAAGGTGTCAGGCATTACAGGCAGTGCCTGGCAGCAGCTGGACGTGCCAGGATCACACAGACCCAATCTGTACCTCTGCATCAGCCACAGCCCAGCCCAGATCACGCCAGTCTGCCCTGGGAGTGGGAGGGAAGGTGGAACACTTTGACCTGGGAGGATTTAGGGGACCGAAGTCATTATGCAAGTGGAATTAGTTAGTTGTGCTCTTTCTGATACAGCTTTGTCTGTTTTGTCTGTAAAGGGACAGTGATTATTACTGGTCAGAATTTCTGAGTGGAATCATTAAGTCTCCATTCTTGGAGGTTTTTAAGGCCAAACAGCATAAATCATGAGCGATCTGTCTGGCCCATAGATGAACCAGCTTCGAGCAGCAGGCTGGGCTAGAGTAGCCCTTGCAACCTGAATCATCCTATGATCCTGTGAGTCTGTGGAGTTAGGTTTGCCAAAAGCACGGTATGGGCAGGTTCATTTCACCCAGATTTTATTATCTGTCAACTATCTTTTGAAAGGCCTATAGATTTTTTCAATGCAAAAGAAGGGTATTGCTAATGCACAATATTTATAATGTGCTAATAGCCAGATATGTTAGCCAAGGTCAGAGACTGAAAAAAGAATGAAGGTAATTTAGTGGCTAAATCATTAACCTACAGCAGAGGTAATCAGAGTTCATTTGAGTGTTCCTATATGAATTTATACAAGTAATGGTGAGTGGGAGTCATCTCACAGAATTTTAGCCCTTCAGAAATTAGGTAGCTAATTTAATGTGGCTTTTAAATGCCCTCATGAGTCAGCAGAGAGACAAAGAGCCCAAAGCTGTTTCCTGCAACATATTTTAGTAGGGTGGACACTTTCTTTCCACTGAGGGAGAAAGGAGAGGTAAAAGCACTCAATGGGGAGCACAAAAGGTTGAGGTAGAAAGATCTCATTAGACCATGTTAAAACAAATTGTTATAAGCTTTTATTTTATTAGTTTAATAGATACAGGTCACAGTGTTGATTTATTTGCTGTCAGGGTTTTGTGCTTGTTTTCAGGGTTGTGTTATTTAATACCTCACTTGTTGTATGTGTTCCCTGTTGTGCTGTTTATCGTCTCTGGGGGCTGGATTAGTTATCATTTTCCCACACTGTGTAACACTGGCTTATATGATAAAATTATTGGTCAGGTACTAATTTGGTAATTGTACTTAACATTGCCATCATATCCATGCTTCAGGAACCATGTCTCAGGAACTGTTAATAATTACACTCTTTACCTTTACTCCCTGGAGCGCCAATCTATGCGGGAAAAAAGAGGGAACATTTTCCTCTGCTCTCCTCCAGGCGAGTTCCAATAGATTTGGAGCATCTTGAATGTCCTTGGTATGTTCAAACCAAAACATTCATATTTTTGTCTCAGTTCTGGCTGGATAGTTATGTGTGGGTTAGTATGGGCAAGTGCCTGGGACAATGGACACATCCAGTGCTTTAGAACTTCATCCCCAAACTAGTGAAAAATCCTGAAGTGGGATGGAAAATGTTCCGCAACCCTAGAGGCAAGGGTTGAGTATGTGAGTTGCGAGGAAAAAAATCACAGAAGGGGGTTGTGGTGCTGTATTTTCCCATGCCTTTTCTTACTAAACGCCTGCCCTTCGCACATGTTCTCCCTTCCCTGCTCCTAGTCCTGACCACACCCCTGAGTTCTCCCCATTGGTCCCAATATCCCAACTCCGCCCATGCACCGCCCCTGCACCCTGAGACCATTAGTCCATGTGCTCTCTGTGCCCCCCTCATCCCCACATAAAACCCCAGGCTCGGTGCCATGTGCTGCCTTTCTGTCCTTGGGAAACAGCGTGTTGCCGTGTGACTAAAGATCCTCTGAGGTCCCCATGCGGGGAGCCTTCCTGCCTCCTTTATCGCCGCCGTGTTGTGGAGCCGACAGCAGCCGGAGCGTGAGCAGGGCCGCCGGAAGGGCTGCGGGAAGCGGAACAGCCGCTCTCCTGAACAAGCCCTGCAGCGCTCTCCGGGAAGGTTTGCAGATGGCCATGCCATCACAGAAACCAACAGACCGCAACAGGGGGTCCTTTCAGGAAAATTGCTGCTCCAGTTTCTAGTGGGCAGTTCCCCAGACATGGTAGAAGGGCTTCCTTTCGTGTAGTCTTAATAAAGGAATTTCTGAATTACATTTACAAGTGAGTAATGAACACTATGAGCAGAACTAGAGGGGCTCTGCTTCCAGACAGGTCAAAGAAGGGAAAAACTGGGTTTATTGGGCTCTCTGGATTCAAGGAACTGGAACAGCTGACCCACAGGAGTGTGAGGCTCTAATGTTCACAGGTGCATGGTGTACCCTAACGTCGTCTGGCTATAGAGGCGCAGATCCCATCTGTATTTCCTCTTAGCCTTACACAGGACTAGCTCCAGGAGCTCCATGTCCGTATGTACTGAGGAGCTCAGAACTGGATTCTTTCTGGTCTAAGAGATCCAGGTGAGTGATAAGAAATTCTAACGAGTAGCCCCTGGTTTTCATTAACTTTCTCCATTGAGTCCTGGATTAGAAAACCCAGTGTGTACCAACCTTCACCATATTCCCAAAAGGCATTTGTTCTTGAACTACTTACGTTACTACAAAGGCAGCTGCCATGAAATAAGAGTGGCACACTTTCATTTAATCCAATTCCTGTTGTGAGAAACAGCAAAGTCCTCTTTAACTACCAAGGCTTAGCAATGGTAAACCTTAGCCTAGTTCAACATGTGCTGATTTTCTAGCAGGCAGCACAGCACCTGATAGGCAAAAAAAGGGGGATTTCTTCAGAGCTTTCTCTCCCCCAGTGGTTTATAAGTGCATGAGAATTCAGTGTCACAGTTTAACTCCAGCTGACAACTCAGCCCTACACAGCCACTTACTCACTACCCCCATGGTGGGATGGGGGACACAATCAGAAAAGTAGAAGTGAAAAAGCTTGTGGGTTGATATAAAGGCAGTTTAATAGGTAAAGCAAAAGCTGAGCACACAAGCAAAGCAAACCAAGAAATACATTCACCTCTTCCCATGGGCAGGCAGGTGTTCAGCCATCTCCAGAACAGCAGGGCTCCCTCATACATAATGGTGACTTGGGAAAACAAACCACCATTCTGAATGTCCCCCTTTTCCTTCTCGCCCAGCTTTATATGCTGAGCATGATGCCATATGGTATGAGATGTCCCTTGGGTCATCAGCGGTCTGCTATCATGTCTGTGTCTCCTCACAATTTCTTGTCCCTCCCAACCTCCTCAGTGTTGGAGTTGGGTGTGAAGCAGAAACGCCCTTGGCTCTGTGCAAGCTCTGCTCAGCTAAAACAGTGTATTATTAACTTTATTTGATAATCCAGAAACAAATCCAGAACATAACCCCATATTAGCCACTATGAAGAAAATTACCTATGCCAGCACATTCTCCACCACAGCTACAGCCACAGTCCCTTCAACTCTACAGCAAGGCAAGCAAGCCCCAACCAGGACACATCGCAGGCACAGGAGATTGTCCAGTACAGCAGTTGAACAAGCAAGAAAAGCAAAATGCAGCTACAAGCATTCAGAAAAGTCATGATTTTACAAGTGACAGAAATCCCAGAAGCGTTTAAGGCCAGGTTGATGAAGCTTTGAGCAATTCAGTCTAGTGGAAGGTGTCCCTGCTCGTGACAGGGGGGTTGGAGCTAAATGATCTTTAACATCCCTTCCAACCCAAACCATTCTATGTTCTATGATTCCATGATAAAGTGGTTATCTTTTAGACTCTACAGAGAGGGAGAATTGCCAAAAAACCCCAGACTAAATTAGGATATAAACCCATTAGCCCATTTTCTTTCTGTTTGATGTTCAAGGGGCCTTACCTCAGGAGACTTAGAGTATCTTGGGGTTTCCTACAGATAGCTGAAGTGCTGGGTTTAGGTTGACCTCTTTCACCTGAACTGTTTGCCATTTTCAGGAGTCATAATTTTTTTTTTCGTTTTGAGAAAACAAGTAAACTTCAGAAATTCATCATGTTGTCAGTGTAACCTAATTGCTCATAGAAAAATCTTTAAAGTAGTGTTTCTCTGAAAATAATAGAAAGAGACATACTCCAATTTCCTCACTCAGAAATGCTGTGGATAGACAGAGGAGTGAGCCAGGTGAGGAACCTGAGTGGTACACAGTGACAGGGACGGATGCTGTCATTCTGCCTGCACTGAGGATAGGGGGGGAGAAAATGAGCAAACAAAAGGAGAATGGAAAGAAAAACCACAGAAATTACTCAAAAGTAGAGAAGATGACCTATGCATATTTGAGTTTTGTGGGTAGCCCCTGAGTGAGAGCCCCAGTGCTGAACGGAGCAGACCAGCTCATGTACAGCTTCATAGCACTCTGTCGATGTCATCTCTGCATCCCATGTGACTGCTTTTGCCTTGAGGTATCGTTCAGATTCATCTCTGTGCTTTTTTTCCACTTTGAAATTCGAGAAATAATGGATGGATGCCTTACATGATTTCACAACCTGACACTGAGGCCGCATATTAGACCCAACAATGCAAAACATATTCCTATTACTTGGAGCTCACCTAGAATCATAAAAACAGAATTGTTAAGGTTGGGAAAGACCTCTAAGATAATCGAGTCAAATAAAACCATGCTCCTAAGTTTTTTTGAACACTTCCAGGGATGGTGATTCTACCACTTACCTGGGCAACCTCTTTTGGTGAATAGACTTTTCCTAATAACCAATCTAAATCTCCTTGAGTGCAACCTGAGGCCTTTTCCCCTTGTCCTATCACTTGTTACTTGGGAGAAGAGACTGAACCCCATCTGGCTCCTTTCAGAAGTTGTAGGGAGTGATAAACTCCCCCTGAGCCTCCTTTTCTCCAGACTAAACACCCCCAGCTCCCTCAGCTGCCCCTCATCAGACTTGTGCTCCAGACCCTTCCCCAGCTCTGTTGCCCTTCTCTGGACACACTCCAGCCCCTCTGTCCTTCTTGCTGTGAGAGGCCCAGAACTGGACCCAGCATTCAAGGTGTGACCTCACCAGTCCCCAGCACAGGGGAAGAATCACTGCCCTGGTCCTGCTGGTGACACTGTGCCTGATTCAAGCCAGGATGCCATTGGCCACCTGGGCACATGCTGCCTTATGTTCAGCTTTTCGTCTACCAACACTCCCAAGTTCTTCTCCTCAGGGCTTCTCTCAGTTAAATCTCTGCCCAGCGTTTGCGCTTGGGATTGCCCAAACCAAGGGGCAGGACTTGGTACTTGGCCTCGTTGAAATTCATGAGTTACGGCTGTAAATGCGATACGAGTACTCAGGGCGTTTTGTTTCAGACTTCTGTAAGCTTTAAAAGTTGTGCCTCTAGATATACAAGGCCAGCACCATTATGCATATATAAGATGAACCTCACTTTAGGTAGCTTTGTGCATGTTTTATAGGTTTCTTAGATTTCATTAACAGTTCAGAGGCCAAGTTGAACTTGGGAAAATCAAATTAATGAAGACATTTTTGGCATTGTTAAATACATCTAATTCATAAGATGCCTAAAAGGGTGATGAATTAAATAACCTGATCAGAGGGGATGGACTTAAAACATCCTTCCTCCATGTTCTTCCTCCCCACACAGAAAAAACTCTTCAGGTATATGGAGATCAACCTAATTCTCCTTCAAAACTTTTGCAGTACTCTGTTACCTTGGTGACCATGTAAACCATGACGTGCTTAGACTCCTGGGAGTGCTGGTATGGCTACAACAATTGCCTATAATTTTGATTATAGCCATTAAAAGAAATGTAATGTTTTGCAATCTCTAAGTTGGAAATTAATGACACTCAACAGCTGGTGCAACAGCAGATGTTCAGATGCAGAAATAACGGCCTTGTGTGTTCACACGCCTTCAGTTACATTTGATATTAGTTAAGAGAATCATTAAAAAGTGGTACCATTGTTCACAGATAACGTTACTTATATAAGCATTTAAAGAAGGCAGTGCTTTTTGAAATTTAAAATTTTTTAAATTAATACTTGTGTATTTAGATGCATGTATACTTACTTCTACATACAAACAAAGACACTTATTTTTATATCTATCTATCTATCTATCTATCTATCTATCTATCTATCTATCTACGAGTACATAGAATCTCTCCCTTTCTTGGTCTCTCTGATTTTCCAGCCTGAAATCCCCGCAGATAGAGGGTTGGATGCAGTGATGATGAGATATAGGGGATATGGTGAGATAATGGGGAGTTAGGTTTGAGCTTGGAAATATTGTAAATTATTAATAATAAACCATTAAACTAATGATTAGAGGAAAATGTTCCAAAGAGAAGGAAGGATATATGTATTGGTTGTCTGGCTACAGTGTTAAATAACTATAGCTAGTCTGTTCTCAAATGTTCCAGAGGTGCAATACAAGCCTCTGAGAGTAATTACCACTAAGACATTGAGGAAATATCTCTGCAGCTTCATGACCATTCTTGTTTAAATGGTGGAGTTAATTGCGTTGATTGATGCTCAAGCACGGGAAGAACTTTGCTTAACTCACTAAAGACAACCCTGAGGTACACTATGAAGGGGAATAAAAATGGATCATCTAGCCAGTTAAGATTTTGTAGTATAAAAAAAATATTTTAGCACTTGAAGTCAAATTTTTATTGAAATGAAGAAGTAGTTCAAGGGAATTACTGAAGTTTGATGAATTCCTGCAGAGTATGAACGAGACAAAATGGATGTTACCAACCACACCTGGACTGAAGATGTATGTTCTCTCTATCAACAATCATTTTACCTTTTTTGCATAGAATTCTTACTGAAAAGAAACACCTGTCTTTATTGCAAAGTGTCTCCTTTGGTGAAGAAACAGGTGAAGCCGTAATTCACTAGAACAAAGTAAAAAGTGCTCAGCTATGTCTGGCTTTAGTGATATTTTGAAATAGATTTTTTCTTTCATAAAAAGTACATTAATTCCTATGGCAGCTGTGAAGATAATAAATTTTCCTCCAGCAAAAATTCACTAAGGAATTGCTCCATTAAAATTTGTGCTTGTTTACTAAGCCCTAGATAATCTGTCTTTGCTAGTGGGTGAGAGAGTTGTGAAACTTCTTAGACAATATTTTTTAAATCCATAGATTAACTGGGTTCTACAAGCATCAATCACCAGCATTAGATGTTGGGTCAAAATTAGTTCTCTAAATTACCTTCCTAGTCAATGAGTATCAATTGGCACCTTCATGTTGTGAGTCAACAACCTGTGAGAGAGACTAAACCTTTATACTGCTTAAATGAGCTGAGTCTGGGCCACAGCTGGAAGAAGATCAAGACCCGATTTACAAGGTATTTCAGTGTTCTACAAAGATTTTGCAGCAGCTTTAAGAAAACACAGTTAAAGAAAAGAAAAATGCATTTCAGAAATCTCTTTCTTGTACACGTGGATAAGAGCTAGGCTTGCCCAGGAACCCCAGTGCAAGCTGGGTGAAAAGGAGCAACTGATTTAATTTTAGTTATCAGCAGCCAGGCTGTGGGGCTCTGGCACAACCCTTTGGTGAGGGCTATCTTCGTGTAGGATAAAACAGGTTCTAGAGTTACTGATTGTATTCACTAATAAGCCTAATTGCATGATTCAGGTTGGCAAATATGATACAGAGTATTCAAATAGACTTACCTACATTTTCCTTCAGAAATGTAGGACCTCATTACCAGCAATGTTCAGCAGAACAGAGTAGCAAGAATGGCAAAGAATTTCTATTGTATTTGGCTAAAAGGAAACTTTTGGCACAAGTTTTTGAAACTTCCTCATATAGCTGAACCCAACTGTATAGACTAAATAGTCTGCTCCCACTATCAGGCAATCCAAAATCCTTCCTGAAACTTTTATTTATGGCAGTTTTTTGGGTGTTTTCATGGCAGTTACAAAATTTTGGGTTCCCTATGGGAATGTAGGCTCCAGAACTGAGATTACAATGCATGCCCTTGCTGGTAGGTCCATCTAGGCTCAAATAACCAGGCATTCCCACAGAGAGGGTTGTTTCCCTTCCTTCTGAAACACTGCAGAGTCTCTCTGATGCCTTTTCAGAGACCCATTCTACTGATCTCATATAGACAATCCAAAGTTAAGTCCACCTTTCCTAGACAAGTTTATGGGGAAGTTTGCCAGAGGCCATCTACAAATGCAACTGGTTGAAGTCACTTTTCAGATTTCGCCTGGTCTGTGTTCAGGCCAGGACATGCTACTGGGGGATAAAATTTCTTTACGGGTAAAGGCAAGTAAATAGTGATCTTAGATTTCTTTGTTCATTCTTGACCACAAATTACTACCCTTTTTTCCTGAGAAGTGTATCAGTTATTTGCAAATAATGACTCAAAAGGGTTAAAACTATCAGGAATGGACGTGCCTCTGCATTTTCTGTGTTCCTGGCATTAGAGGGGTCGTTACATTCCTCAAGCCCCTTCCAACATTTATTTTCAACTACTAATGGAGAAATGACTCACAGACTAAGCAAAGACTTGCACACTAGTACTACACAGATGACAGATTATCCTCCCCTCATTACCATTACAGAATAGCCCAGTGTTTGGAAGAGATTAGCTCCTGGGTGAAGAATGACTCTTTTACACCACACCTAAGCAAGACTATTAGTTGTGAAAAAAGGTTTTAAGTATTTTTAGATCATCAAGCAAAGGTTATGGGTAAGGAGTACACACCGGGACAGCACAAAAATCTTAGAAGCACAATTGAACTATCAGTTGGCAGACATTCACTTCCCAATAGATATGTTTGAAAATGTAATTAAAATAATATAGCAAAACTACACTATAAGGAGTTTTGTGCTCTGCTTCACTGATGTGTATTTATTAGACGAGGTGCCCACACAATGCTTCCAAGAGGTAATTAGGATACTCCTCAAGTAGGCGTGACTTTTTAATAGACCTGCGAGACTGGGTTTATCTCATCTAATTTTGGTACATGAAAGGTCTCTCTAGTGGTGTAGGCTCCTCTGTTAGGAGTGATCTGACAGAAATTAGCATGCAGGTAAAGATTCCATCTTCAGTCACCTTGAAGCCAGCACAAAGGTAATTATTTCCATTTTGATACCTTTTCTGTAATATTTCCAGAACAGGAATCTATACCAACAGAAGGAATCAATTTCCTTCTATTTTAGCTTTCTGAAAGCTAGGGAGCACACAGGGATGGGACTCAGCTCTGAATTGAGATATTTAAACCTAAAAGGCAGATTATTTTGTTTGAATGTACCCATCCAGTTAGGAACGTATGGAACCCTCTCAGACCTTATCTGGTTATTTTAGATACCAAACGAAAAGGTCTCTAGGTACAGCCTCATGAGGAGAACTATGCCTTTCTGTAGCAACAGAGGGATGGAAAAGGCATTCCTGTCACCTAAGATGTGACAAGGAAGTAATAATTTGCCAGCTAAGTCCTATCACTTGTGATCCAGACACAGCTCCTCTTCCACTCAATGCTGTACTTTTCTTAAAGGTAAAGGCCTGGGGCTATTTTCAGATCTCTGGGGTATTCCATCTAACTTGCACCTAGTGATTCCAAATGCTGTAAGATCTCTGAGGCAGATTTGTGTGATTGACAGTACATTGGATTGCTTCAGTTGGTAGGAGGAAGCCAGGTAGGACACCTGTCATGGAATGAGATGCCTCCGTCTCACAGTGGAAACTGGATGAGACCTCCATTAGCTATAAAATGAACTTAAAAACCTGCCCCTCAAGTAGCTATTTCTGTGTGAACAGATATATATAGAAATTCTATCATCAAAATTCTATCATCTCAGACAGACATTGACCCCAGTCTAATCAGGAGTCTGTGGGGAAAAAAAGACATAATGTCTTTAGACTCAAAGAAAAAGATCAAATTATCTAAAGAGAAGACTCATCCCAGGTCCTAGTTTTAGAGAAAGAAGTCCTCTGGAATTACCATTTTATCTATTTTTAATTTTTTTCTTGACATCCAGTATAATAGACAGTTTTTAGTATCTTAAAATAAAGAGTATATTTATGCTCTGAATGTGCCACAGTTATGCGAAAAAGAACAGCAAGAAGAGATGTTGATGAACATGTTTTATCATAGCTGATGAAATACATGCATATCACATCAATACAATACACACAATTGTACCTGCCTGCAGGTTTTCTAAAAGTCTCAGAAAAAAATGCAAGGTATCATTTTTATCTCTTTGTTAGGGGTGTCTCTAGATAAATGAGCTTTCAAGCAGATTTGAAGGTTTTCATTCCATTTTTGCTGAACTTTCCACTGACTTAGTGGGTTCTGGATCCTACCTTAATGGAAGATTAAGCAGCCTTCCAAAGGGCATGGGGAAAAAAAAGGATAAATAAATTTTAAAAAAGAGATAAATAAAATAATAATTTTAAAAAGTAAGAAAATTAATTTGGAACGAGGCAAGCAATTTTCAAAGTTACAGTAAAGGAGAGTGTTAGAAATTGGTTACAGAAACCAGGATATTAAGTTGCAAGCTTACTTTCTACACATATATTTAAGGATTTAGGTGTACTAACAGCTGAAGTAGATCCCTCAGGTAGAGCAGGAGGTAAGTGATGAGATATTCTAGTTTTTAAGAAGACTTGCTGGAGATATAAAGAAAGCAAATTAATTGGGATTCAGTATGACTGGGATTCAGTGCCTTGCACTATGGCCTTTTCTGGAGAGGCCTTTGAGGCTGATGTATTTCCTTTTCAGGGGTTGAACACTCAAATTTGAAATCAGTAAAATGAACAATCACTGCATATTTAAATGATGGCCTAGAAAGTCTGACAGTGCTGGGTAATATGAGGCAGACCTAGAAAATACATCTCATGAATGCATGACTGCAGAATGCAGAACTGAATTGCCAGGTGCTGGTGCACTGACTGTCACCAAAGGATTTCTTCAGAGTTCAAAGCTTTACTTTCAAGAGTTGCAAAAGCAAGGTTCCTCTCTTCAGGACACTGTCTGCATTGATTTCACCTGGCTGTCCTGCCTGCTTACCCACAGAATGTGCACCACTGAGACAGCCTGGTGCACTCCTCCCACAGCAGAAAGCGCTGTGTGTCTTCCCCACAAAACTGACGTATGTAGGTCTGGGAATCTCAGGCAGAACAAAACTCCCCTTTGTGAGGGCACAAACACAATCAGTTTCTGTTATCTGCGGTGGGAGGAGTGCAGACTGGGTCCCATTTCAGTTGTTATTCATCACCTCCCAGCTAATCCCTCCCATTAGTTTCCTTTCCTCTTCAACACAGAATCAGCAGCCAGAGGCAGGTACCATCCTCAAGAGCACTTCAAGAGCAGTAATCAGTTTTCCTGCAAAGGGTCAGTGCCGATGTGACACATAAGGGTCCTTGTGCTCATCACTTACACACTTTATCCTTTCACTGAGCAGCCAGGGTGTTAAATAAACTGTCTGCTCCACCGGGAGGGAACGCGGAGCTGGCACGAGGCGAGAGCACACACAATGCCCTGCTCATGCATCATGCTGCCACCTACTCCCGACAAAGCTCTTTCATAATGAACTGGATGAGGGGATTTGCAAGTGCCGCTTCCAATTAAAAATAACATTTCTGCAAAGGCAAAGGAGTGAGGTAATGACTGTAATTCTAATCAAGCTGGAGCAGCTGCCTCATTAGTACATACTCCGGGAAGAAAGAGCCTTTATGACCTGTGCTGATACACCTTAACCTCTCCCTTCTGGACCAAAGGAAACCCCATCCCCACAAGAAGCACCACTGGTTCTTCAGGGATGCAAGATTAACTCGTAGTGAGATGAATCATGTTTGGTCTGTGAGACACAGTTTTACAGCAAAACTGAGTGCAGTCACTTTAAAGGAAGATTTGATGGAGGTAGAAAGCGCTGAGCCCAACATTTTCGGAAAAATTGCCTTTCCCTTCAAATTTCCAAATTTGGGATTGAAAATGTTAAACCATTTCCCCCTCATGTTTCAGAAGGCAAGGAAGTTGTTTCTTAAGAGAAAAGACTGGAAATTAAGGAGACTTCTAATCACTTCCAAACTTCGCACATGGAATGGTGTTTTTATAATAAGTAATCCTCCAGGGCTGGACTTCAAAAATGCTAAATAAATATCAGATAAAAATGCAGTGCTGAACACTCAGATGTGACTTCCATGACAGAAACAGAGAAATTCATTATGTTTTCATTCTCACTTCTTCTCAGGCTCGTGGTAGAGTGGGACTTTCACCTCCAGATGACAACTGAGGATCAGCTTCACTAAAGTAATTGAAGAGTTTGCCTTTGACTTGGTAGAAGATCAGGTTTTTCAAGCCCATATAAGAGCATTTCAAAAGCTAGCCCACATCACAGCAAAAGCCACAAAGCTCCTGAAATTTTATTTAATGGATAAAACACAAACTGGTGATATCTGAATGTTCAGTAAACCCTTAAGCTCCTGTTTTGTGCTCAGGCTGACATGTTTTTCACTACCCCAAGGCAAACCTTCAGGTGCCAGCGTCCTCAGCGATGTGAGTGTACCTTGCAATCAAAATGCTACCTGCCAGAACACTTCTTCCATTAAGTTTTGCACCTTGTCTCATTTTCTTCAGCTGTGTGTAAGCTCAGTGGAAGACAACTTATATTGCACCAGCTTTGAAATAAACAATGAATCAGTGAGGTGACTTAGCCAGATTTTAAGTTCTTATCTTGTGCCTCCATCCTCCATGGATTCACCACTTTTGTGTCACATGTGAGATGCTTTTCTGTGTCACCCCACAGACACAGCTAAGCAATCTCACATTTTACAAGAAAGTTCCTTGTCAGTAGTTACAAAGGGACATCTTGCACACTCTCAGACTTCAGACTGCCTTCAGATAGCTTCTCTGAGCACCTACAAATTGTGCCACTGATAAACTTTTGCTATGACTCCTTAACATTTAAACAGCTGAGCACAAGAAGTGAGTGAAGAACAGAATGACTGCTTACCCATGATGGACGGACAACTATAAAGAGCAGGATTAGCTTAACAATCTCCCACTTCTTAGCAGAATATGAACCATATGAATCATCCTTTGCATACTGGTCAAGAGAGTAAACATTTTAACTTAACCCTCTTTGAAGATTTGAGATTTTTTTTCATGGTGGTTGCTAGTTGTACATTAGGAAATTAATCACTGAGCAGGCAGAATTAATTTCATCAAACCAGTATGTGAAAAGAGATTTTTAACAAATGTGGCTTATACTGAAAGACTGAGTATCAGTTACCTCAGCCTTGAAGATAAACAGGGTCTTGTTAGGTTGTGATAGGATTACCTGCTTGTATCATTTATACAACTCTAATTTCTGCCACAGGCTTTTCAAGCCTTTGAATACTGACATTGATTCATTGAGGTTTTTCCATTATGCTCACGAATTATATTTCCCAGTAGAAAATGAAGCAACATTAATTACAAAAGTGAGATTTCTACAATGAGATATATAATTGCCAGTACTGAAGTGCACATTATAAGATCATGCACAACATACTCTGCTGACATATTATGCAAAACAAATTCTTGATCTCTTTTGTAATTATCATTTAATCGCTAAAAAGTTTAAACTACATGTATTCTAAGGAGTTAAATATATCTGGATTGTTCTTTATCATTGGAGCATGGAAAAACCTACATTAACAGAATCATAGAATGGTTTGTGTTGGAAGGGATCTTAAAGATCATGCAGTCCCAACTCCCCTGACATGGGCAGGGACACCTTGCACTAGACCAAGTTGCTCAGAGTCCCATCCAGCCTGGCCTGGAACATCTTCAGGGATGGGACATCTGCAGCTTCTCTGAGCAATTTGTTCTAGTGTCTCACTATTCTCACAGGAAAGGATTTCTTCCTAATGTCTAACCTAAACCTACTCTCTTTCAGTTTAAATTCATTCCCTCCTGTCCTATCTCTATGTGGCCCTTGTCAAAAGTTGCTCTCCAGCCTTCTTGTAGGCCCCTTTAAGTACTGGAGGAGGCAGTCCTTGAATATTAACCACCTTTCTTGGGCCCCTCTTTCCTCCAGGGCTTTATCCCTGGCAATCCACCAAGCAGATCCCTGTAGAGGCCAAAGTCTTTCCCCTGAGGTCCAGGGCAGTGAGCTTGTTGTGCACCTTCCTTGCTGCCCTAAGGATCCTGAACTCCACCATTTCAGGGTCACTGCAGCCAAGGCTGCCCTGGAGGTTCACATTCCCTATCAATCCCTCCTTTTTGGTGAGAACAAGGTCCAGCAGAGCATCTCTCCTCATAGCTCCTCTATCACTTGGAGAAGGAAGTTGTCATTAACACTTCCCAGGAACATCCTGGATTGCTTATGTCCTGCTGTGTTGTCCTTCCAACAGATACTGATATGGTTGAAGTCCCCTAGGAGGACAAAGGCTTGGAAATGTCAGATCACTTTCATCTGTCTCTACAGGGCCTCATCACCTCAGCCTTCCTGGTTGGGCGACCTGCATCAGGTCTCCATAATAGGGTCACCTGTCCCTGCCCTCCCTTTAATCCTGATCCAGGAGTTCTCAGTCAGCTCCTCATCCAGCCCCAGGTGGAGCTCTGTGCCCTCCAGCCAGTCATTGATGTAGAGTGTGTCACCCCTCCTCGTGTCCCTGCCTGTCCTTCCCAAAGAGCTTGGCTCCTTGCACTCCAACCCTCCAGTCATAGGAGCCATCCCACCACATCTCTGTGATGCCCATAAATCCCAGCCCTTCAGGCTGCACACCTCTAACTCCTCCTGTTTATTCCCCATGGTGAGTGTGTCTGGGACAAAGGCATTCAAGCTGGGCTCTCAATGAAGCCAAATTACTTGGAGTAGCCAGAAGTCCTTTGTGCTGCCCTCCAGGTGCTACTGACCTGCAATCCCTCTCCGGGCTCTGGGAATCTCTTGCTGGCATCGAACTGGTGTGTATGGGATAGAATTAGGTTCATATTATTGTACTCTGTTAACATTCATATCAGGGTAGTGACATCCAAGGTTCCTGTTGGGAATGGGCCTGATCTAAATGCTGGTCTGTGTCTCCAACCCTGAGTGCAGCCACCCTGGGGTCCATTCTGGCAATTTGGCAGTAGAGACAATGACTTTACATGCAAATGCTCCCTGCCACTGTTGAATTTAACAGCAGAGACACAGCCTCAATTTTCAAACAAAGACAGGAAGAAAAGAGACTTTCTGGTGGTTATAGATGTTCTCCAAAGCTAGAAGCTCTATTAGCAGCAGGTAACTATTGATATTGTTAACCCAGTGTAGTCACTTACTCAATTCAATTAACATTTCGTTTGCCTACTTTCATCTAAGAGAGAGTATACAGAGATTTCTGATGGATTCTACTGCCCAGGAAAGATTTTTATGAGTACCAGTGAGAAGTTTTTGGGTCATTATAGGTTTCAATAGATTTTTTGACATTGTCAGTCATATATTCACATGCAGAAACAGGAATGATCCCACACTGGTACCCACTTTGGTGAGTATGAACACCCTTCCTCCAATGCATGCGCATTTCCAGAGCTTCCAGGCTGGAAACCCTTGTTTTCTCATATGCAGGTACCCTGCAACCCTTGTAAAGCTGCCAGGGACAGAGCACATCCCTGCATATCAGAGGTCTGTGGAGCCACAAGCACTACTGGGAATTTTTCTCTATTCAGAACCTCTGATCTTCTATAATTTTCAGTGATTTGTCACCTTCCCTGAATAAAGCTGCATCAAAGCACACCTTCATGTTAAGTCTGGCTGCAGGAAGAGAGACAGTGGAAGATGGCACTTCACTTCCATCTCAGCTCCCTAGGGCTAGTTGTAGCAAAAGAAAGAGAGGAAATGTCACTGTCTGCTTTGCTCCCAGCCCTGTCTCCTGTCTCTGTCAACATTCTACACCCTGCCTTTATTGTTGTCTTGAACTTTTGGCTGTCTCTGGATATTTTTCAGATGGGCCAGAAGACTCAGCCTGTTCAATGACTTTCACGGCTACAGGCAATTGCTTCCTTCCTTCTAAAAGGGGAGGGAGAATGCTGACAGTGACTAAAGAACACAGTCAGGTATCACAGCCTTTTTGCAGAAGTTTCAATGATCTTCCCCTTCCCTGGTCCCTGAAAAAAAATAAAAGACAGTATTTGGCAAAGCTGTGTATGCATACAAATGTATGTACCAAGTGTTTCCAAGTAACTCAGGAGCCCAGTGACTGTAAGACTAGCCATAATTTCTCAGAAAAAGCATACATAAAAATGAGGGTTCATTTATGACAGGAGCTGGAGCTGGGAATCATAATTACTCTGATGAACCTGAAAATTTGTAGCTGATGCAGAAATCATTGGTGAAGTCCTACATAAAAGCTTACACTGATGCAAGCGAAGTTTTTTCTACATTCTAGTGTATACATAAATTTCTCTGTTTCTCTCTGTCTCAAATTCATTTTCAGGAAGACAAGAAAATAATTAATAGGTAATTGCATTACCTAGGAAAGGCATTCTACTGATGGATACATTTAAGGAAATGAGGAACAATTAATTTATCATCAGTTTTATGTTAGTAGTAAAAAATATTTATCTGCCTGGAAGGATTTGCATGAACTTTGATATCTGATTAATAGCAAGAGTTGTTAATATTAAAATGAGAGCTAAATGTTCTGACTAGCTCTTACCACAGCAAACCTACAACAGACCTGATGTTATGGATGTGTATATTCTGGATTTAGAGGAGATACCAGAGTCTGACCCAAAAGAATATTTAAGGAAAGGAAAGGTCATCGTGAACTCTAATTTTATGCCTAGTGTGATGAATTATTGGCATGGACAGCAACCACTTAACCTTCTAGCTTTCATTTCTGGTCACAAACATTAATGGGTTTCTCTTAACCCTTGTGTGAGGAAGGTCAGCATTATTCCAGTTTCAAAGATGAGGAATTGTGCAAAGAAAAGCAAATGCAAAGATTTTTATGCTTCTGAACCTTAGTCGAGCTGCTAAGTTATAATTGACTTGGCTCCCATGCCTCAGACCATGTTATATGGGTATGATCTACAACTTATTCCTTTGCAGGAGGTCACAGAGACCTGGGACATGGTCTCTGTTGAGATGCTGGATCGAGTGTGAAGTAGGTGCTAAATTCATACAGGGGTGAGAACACCAAGAGGCCTTAAATCTACCCCAGCTTTCTCTTTGCCTCCATCCCAGCTGGATGCATCGTGTTCATTTTTGGGAATTGCTGTCCCAGCCCTGCTGCCTGTGCTCGCCTGCGGTGCCCCTCTGAATCAGCAGCACTGCTGTGTGTGCCAGGAGCAGCAAAAGCCACAGAAGCCTGGGGAAGGATGGATGGCCTTGTACACAGTGACAGAGAGCTGTGTTCCATTCTGCTTATCCAGAGTTTGGGCAAGATCCCTAATTAGCTTTGATCACCTGTGTAAAATGAAGTAGTGAATCTTGTACTCCTAATTAGGAGTTTCTCTGAAAACTGGGCTGTATTAAACACTTTGCTCAACAAAATCTGAACAACAATAGTAGAGCTTTGGTACTGCTTTTGATCCCAGTTTTCCTTTCAGTCCATAACAGCTGTAAAAACATGTAAATCCAGGTTGGTAATCTGAAGGAACTCCTTTGCCTTTGGACACTGGAATGCTTTAAAATATGACTTTGTTTTGGGCACTAGCTCACATACAAAAGAGCATCCACCCTCCATTTCATTAGTATAGAAACTGAATAATAAAGAAGCAGGAAATTAGCCTAGAATAAAAGATTTTGTCCTCCAGTAGGATTTCTTTCATTCAAAAGTTTTATAGGCAAGAAATAAATATATTTAGCTTTATAGAAAACTGACCACGTGACAACACAGAAGTTTTCTCGTATCTTGATCATTCCTATTTGAGGATTACCACTGTGTGATGGAAGACCTCTGCCTCTGTCCTGAAGACTGTGACAAGATGATTATAATATAAATAGCATCAACAAAGACAGCATACAGGTTACATGGAGGTAAATGCAGCCTTAATGCTTCTGACACAGCAGAAGCTTTTCCAGATGAACAGGATCTCACAAAATCCCTGTTACAGATCGAGACAACTGGCTCTGGCATCGGCAGTTTTAAAGTCAATAGGGATCATCTTTGAGCTTTCGTGGACTGAAAGAGTTCCCTTGTCCTTGGTGAAGGATTTGGGCATTTCTGCCTTCCTTCTTACTCTCTTGTCCATAAATTACAAATCCCGTTTTGATGACTGGCTCACTCTTCTGCAGCTGAGCCAGCCCAACCTCAAAGCAGATGTACTGACATCTGGACATTGACTTTAATGTTTTATCACACATTACCTTTATTTACCTAAGTTAACTCAAAAAAATATGATCCTGGGGTAGTCTCTTCAGGTAATTTTTCTTCACAGGAAGATGTCAGCAGCAAGTCCCAGTGCAGATTTCTACTCCAGGCAACTCCTTGAATAGCCAGGGCTGTTGGTAGAGATGGGAGCTCACTCAGAATCCAGTGCCTTCCAGGCTTGTTTTCTCTTCTTGCAGGTACCTCGATGCCATTTGCAATTCCACCTCCCACCTCCCAGAAGAGCAGCCGGCACAGATATGATCATGCCTCAATGTCAGTGAACATAGTGACCTAGTTCAGGCAGAAAGTTTCTGAAATGGCTGAAAACAATTGAGTCAGAGAATTAAATACCAGTCAGGCTAGCTTGAATTTCTAGAAAAACTATTAGAATTGATAATCAAGATACTGCAAAGCACTTGGAATTTAAAACAATGCTGTGACTGTATAGAAATATTGCAGTTAGAGCACTATTTTAAATAAACTGCAGTCACATACAGGTCAGTGTTAGCACTAAATATCTCTGGAGACTTCTTTGCAATCTGAAAATAAATCCAAGCCAGAACCCTAAATTCTCAGAGCAATTACCTTCATTTTAGCTTTTTCCAAGTGTAAAACTCCTAACACGTTGAATTAATTCTAGAAGTACTTACATGAAACATGTAAAGCTCAGAGGAAAACAACTCTTTCAAGTAGTGAAGTAGAAATCAAGAGGAAGTTGCCATTTTTTTTTCAGGAGAGCAAAGATCTACACAATAAATTCCATCAGCTGAGAGCTGGACCTCTTGCTCCCACCCGTCACATATATGTTTTCAGTGACTCTACATTTTTTATGTGATAATACAATTGTGCAGAATTACTGGCAGTGCACACATTTGAAGCTACAGTATCTGAATA
The DNA here is from genome assembly GCA_013389985.1 of Dryoscopus gambensis. NCBI lineage: Eukaryota > Metazoa > Chordata > Aves > Passeriformes > Malaconotidae > Dryoscopus > Dryoscopus gambensis. The sequence goes on from WEIT01017880.1 coordinate 76,864, forward strand.
CACATTTCAGTGTAGCTGAGAACCTGCTTGTTATCCACTTCTGCCATTTTACCAATGCTGAAACAGATTTGTTTGAAGAGTTCAGAATATGCATGGAAGTGGATTAGTAAAAACTTCAGTTTAACTTCACCCAAATAAGGCAACACATGGCACTTTTTCCAGGAAGAAAATACTGGTTTATTTTGGTTTTAGGTTTAAAGTTACTTGTGTGTCTTGGCAGAAAGACTCATCTGACAGGTAATGCTGTGATGAAGGTCTGACATGTTCTAAATCCTCCTGTCTGCTGCCTCAGCGAAATGGGGGAATGTGTATTAAACCACAGCTTTGCAATTTATGTGATGACAAAGAAAGCCACAGAAAGCAAATTATTCATTGCACTATGATTGTCTGTTAGAATGAACAGTACTGAAAGCCTTGGAAATGAAAAGAATGTCTCCTGACATGTCAGAAGACAAGGACAGCTCTCTGAATATCAAAGAAATGTGTAGAATAGAAAATAAACAGGAGCAGGTCTCAGGTTCAAGAACTGGGCCATGATTATTCATCCTGTTTGGCTGTTAGCATGCTCTCTAGGCTGTATTTCCTCAGCGTCAACCAGAAATGCCAGGAACAATGCAAAAAACAGGATGTGCAAGGACCATTCCCAGAGGACAGACCGGTTATAGCCACCTCCTTTTTGTGGGAAAGGTTTCCCGTAGAAGAAGGTTGTAGTTGGTTTTATTTACTAATCTAAGTGCCTCAGTGACCAAGAGATTGGGTAAAGACTGGGACTGTCTTGGAAATTTCAACATCACAACACATCCACATATAGTGGAGAAAGCATGCTTTTCGCCTTATTATTTTATCTCTCTTCTATTTCGTAATGAAGATGCTTTCAGGGCAGCTTGAATTGGTGATTTAGATTGCTTCTTTCATTTACAACAGCTGAGGATTCATAATGAAAAGGAATTACATGAGTTCTTTTTTGTTATTTGAGTCATCTGAGACTAGCTCTGCAGATGACAGGAAAATACACTGTGACCCTTTTTACCAGTCCTTTCTTAATTTCACAGTTTACTAATTTTCATAAATATCTGAAAGAACAAAATTATTAAGGAGTGCTCAGTAATTTCTGAAGTATCCATGCTGAAAATTCATAGATGATGATTATCATCAGAAACTCCTCCTGTAGAAGCTGTCACAGACAGTCTTTATAAAATGTCTTGATGGAAGCAGCCTGTTCAATAGAAACCTGAAACTCACTAATAAATATTCAGATGCATTTTTCAGTGAAAAATTTCTGGTTTTTTTCAATCACTGTATTATTACCTTGAAAATACGAACAGTATTAACTAAGAAGAAGCATGTTATGTAAATAAAATTAAAGCCTATCTTACAGTGTGACTGGATGCAATTGATGTGGAAAGACCAAGTGCACAATGATGGGATGTAGGGAAGATGGAGCCAGACTCTTTCTCAGAGGTACTCAGTGAAAGATGAGACAGTGGTCACAGATTGCACCAAGAGAAATTCTGAGTGCAATCAGGAAAAAAAAAAGTAAAAATTAACACGGTCAAACATTGATATAATAATTATCCTGAGAGTCACTAGTTGTGGCATATCTCTCCTTGGTGATATTAAAAACTTGACTGGAGAAGGTCCAGGGAAAACTAATGTAATTTTGGAGTTGGCACCAGTCTGCGTAGGGTATTAGAGCTGATGAGCTCCTGAAATCCCTTCCAACAAATTTTTAATATGGTTTTAGATCCAAAAATCCAAAAATACACTAATTTCAAGCTGTGATTAGAAAAAACTTTATAAAAAGTTAATATGACAATTCTCCATAAAGCAAAGCAGCAAATATTATAGGAGTCTCAGAGCTCTACTTACACCTCCAGTGTGCTACAAACTGCCCAGACACACCAAGGATAGTCTGTGCTCCAAACTCACCAGTTGTCACTCACTCAAACTAATATAGTCACTTATAGAGTGATCTTTAATTGAATGTGGGGATATACCATATAAATGTCTTCATCTGTAAATGTAACCTTAGATTTTACAGGGTGAGCAGAGCTGATTGATGAAGCTAAAGGAGTTTAGTGGGGGACTCTTCTCATTCTAAGGTGGAAACCTTATTTTTTTTGGTGAATCATTCTAAACTTCACTGACTGCAGTGACCAGAGTACTTTCCTGACTGTTCTGTGAGGTTTGATGAGGACAAATTTGTTCTAACTACATAATAGTGAGATGAATCTTGTCCCAAGCACTTTATAAAAGAGTTTAACATCATTGTGACTAACTTCTATTCTAAAAATAGGAAAAATGGAGCCTAAGGTGGTGATGTGGCTCTCTCATATCATATGCAAATCATGTGAGAATTTGACTCAAGATTTTCAACATTAACCATGCCCTCCCTAAGATTGCACAGTTCAGTAATATCAGAGCTACAACAAGGAGAGACAAGCTTTTATTAAATGTCATCCATTGCTCATTATGCTAATTAAAGATCTGGAAGGCTGTGCGGGACTTGGCTCTGATTTAGAAGCAGACTGTGTTCATATATGGTAGGCTGGTAATGCTGGCAGGCAGGAAAAATAATGGATATATTACTTGCTAGAAGAATCTGTGGGTTTGGGGGTTTTAAGGAGGTATATGAAAACATAAACTTCTGTTTAGTATTAAAATTATATTTTAGTATGAAAATTGTAGAAGGAAAAATTTGTAGGAAAAAACCCCACATTAAAATTTAAAGTTCAAGAAAACTTGTTCCTGAGATCCTTGATACTCAACATCTCTTCAGTGTGTTTATATAAAGTTTATGTGCGATGTGTGAAACCACCCTGGACTGGAATGAGCAGGGGATACGTGGAATAGTCCACTGCCACACTGCCAGCTTTGACAAAAATATCTTTCGAGTCACAGATTCTTCCAGGTTCAACAACAGTTACCTGGGTGTTACCCAAGCCCTGACCTGGGCAAGGCACAGTGCCTGAAGCNCAGTGCCTGAAGCTCTAAGATTAGCTTCCATTTTGTTCCCAAGCTCCTTTATAAATGATATTAAAAATGCATGGCTTGTTCTGCTTTCCCTTATTGCTCTGTAGACATCAGGGTCTTTGATGGACTGCACTGGCATGAGTAGGATTTACTTGTATTATAAAATTAATGAGTTTTTACTTATACTCAGCAGCAGTACTAAAAATCTCACAGTTTCAACATACATTAACTAATACCAAGGTTTCAAGGCTTCTCAGAGAGCAGATCCAATCCTCAGGATTCAAACTTGACAACCTGTTTAAATCAAACTCTCCGTTTGGCATACAAGCAGATAAGCTTTCTTTTTGGTCTGCCCTGGAGAAAAGAGTCTAGTTCTTTATCCATATAAATAACACAAGCTGGGTTTGGGTCTTAAATCAATGCAAATTGCTTGGCAGGTTGTATCTAAGTCTACATTTCTCATCATAACTTCTATCTAGGAAGGAAAATGAAAACTACACATATCCAGGTGAAACCAGATGAAAACTACTGCCTATTAAACTTCTGCTCCACTTTTTTCTGCTGGTGTCTGTGGTGGATTCACCTTGGCCAAATAACAGGTGCTCACCAAACCTCTCTATCACTCCCCCTCCAATATAACCAAAGGCTCATTAGCTGAGACGAGGAAGGTTACTCACCCATTACCATCATGGGCAAAACAGACTTTACCTGGGGAAATTGGAGATCTGAGAAATCAGCTTTCTCTGGGAACAAAGGAAACATTAAATATGTTTTCTGCAGATTGGTACATAAGGACACACAGGGTTATTTTACTCCACTGAGTTGCCAACACCACAAATTTCCTCTCTTCACTGTGGGATCCTTTGCAGATAGA
>WEIT01017881.1:1429-17975 GCA_013389985.1 Dryoscopus gambensis
TAGAATACTCTTCCTTTTATAACTGCTTACAGCTTACATAGCATCTGGTACCAGTGCTTTTGAACATGAGCTGGTCAAGCCACTCAGAGGGAAGGATACCTGAAACCCAACCTCCTTGGGAAGGCAAGAATGGAGTCATACAATCACATCCCATTATGTCAAAACACATATGGCACCCACTAGTACTAACAGGGTACTGAAGCCCCCCCCTGCACTCCCCAGTAAATCTGCACATTGAGATTATACTGAAAATGCATTTAATCACCATCCTCTAGCGGAAGAGGAACTGTTCATTAAAATAAAACAGGCCAAAGGAAACCAAAACCACATAAAAACATCAAACAAAAAGCAACAGAACAGAAAAAAAAATTCAGCTGTGTCTTGTATGTCAGAGATACAGATGCATGCTCAGAAGTGCAGTGGCAGTATCACAGCAGTGAACTGACCCATCACTAGATCAAGAAAGGCCAAGCAATCAGGTTTTTCAGAAGCAATCAGAATAATTAGCCAAGACATGCACAGATAAAGAGGGAAGAAAGGAGGAAAAGAAATTTCTCTGATTTTCATCCTTGTCAATATGAGAAAACTTCATAAGAGACTTGGGCTGGAAGGCAACTTGGTTTATTTGTGATTTTTAACAGTGGGTGAAGAGTACAGTGAAGACAGTGACCATCAAGCAGGCAGACTACATTAGTCTAGAAAAATGAGTAGGTTATATTGCAGAGAAAATGCAAACCTAAAAAGGAACAGAAAAGAATTTGCATGAACTAGCAGTTTTCATACAGAAATTACATTATGATAATTTGCAATTCTGCCCTTGATGAAAAGGAAGGCAATACAGTGAGAGATCAACTGATCTTTGCTGAGCTCAAACAGAAAGACCAGAATAGAAAGTGCAAATTAGTTCTGATTTCTCCTGACAAGTCTAAAGAAACACAGCATGCAGGGACACACTCAGAAAAGGGTCAACTGCAGGACGAGACACAACTGGGAAGGGATGCCGGTGACAAGAGATTGCTCTGCAAATATAACTATAAGAAACAATGAATGTGGTCTTGGCTTGTTATTCAGCAGAGAAGTAAAATTATATGCAGAGTATTAATTAATTCTAGATGTTTATTGCTTTGTTTTGGTTTTTTTTGCACTAACTTTCATCATTTATGTCACTTAAAAGCTGCAGTTACTATTCCTTTTAGCTTTCTGCTTCTAAATCATCTGGGCCACATTTAGTAGGTCTGTCACTTTAAAAAGATCATAATTCTTTGTTGATCTAATCATCAACAATAACAAGTGTCAGATAATGTATTAGCTACCAGGCTGCTGAGTGAATAGTGTATGAGAGAGAGAGAGCTATGTGAACCAGGTCATAGCACAAGTGTACCTGAAGATGCAGTGGCTCCTGGGACAACGCTGAAGGTAAACTTGAGGAAGTACATATCCCTCCTACCTGTGTAACAAAGCTGTGCTCTTGAATGGAACTAACCAATTTCCAAAAAAGCCCAGGGCATATGTACATTCATACAGTGTGCAGAGACAGGAGACCAAGCCCTGGAATAAAACGGGAAATGCATCAAATGACAGGATGTATCCTCACTGCCTAGAACTAGGAGAGAATAAGCAAATGACAAATTGATAAAAAGACTATCTTTGAAAACAGGGTTAAAGGGACAAAAAAAAATGCAGAGGACCTGCAGACCACTCAGCCTAGAAAAATACAGGAATAAATAAGTAATATTTATGCACTTAGGCAAAACCAGGAAGATTACCAGTAGCCAAGATGTACCAGCAGTACGTCACAGGCAATGTAATTTACTGCTGGGATGCAGTAACAGGTCTTATGGACGGATGACAAGTAATCACGGCTATATTTTAGTGTGACTTAATTCTTATTATCTCACACAACATTCTCACAAGCTACCAGTGAATAGGTAAGCTAGAAGAAATAAGGACCATATAAATGTGAAAATGCAAAGTTGAACTTGGGTGTAGTTATATACCAAAACAGAAGGAAACACTGAGTTGTGTTCCACAGAATTTTGTCCTGAATCTGATGCTATTTAATACTTTCATTAACAACTCAGCAGAATGGAGTATATACTTACTAAGCTTTCAGAGGCATAAAGTTAAGCAAATTAAAACTGTATCAAGAGAACAAGACTTCAATTCAAATCAATACTGTCTGGAGAAATGACACAAGGAATTTGAACAAGAAATGGTCAGAAGCTCTTTGCTGCAGCAAGAACAATTATCTGAACCCACAGACAATGGGGAACAACTGATTAGGGAACAGTTCTTCAGAAAGTCATTTGGGATCATATTGGATCATAAACCAAACAAAACAACAACATGTTGTTGCATAAAAAGTCGTCATTACAATGGGATACATTATTCTAGTAACATGGACAGGGAAACAGGAAAAAGCAGAGTGAGAATATGAAATCTTCACTGAAAGAAATATTTAAAAGCAAGCAAAACACTAGTCATTCTCTTCAGATGTTTCAGCCATGCTCCTTCTAGCCTAACATTTCTATGATCCTATTTTGCTGGCAAAGTGCGAGGAAACAAAGCTGATGTTACATCAACTTTTGGAATAAGTAATTCTGCTGGTGCACAAAATATCTTCTGCTTACTAATCCAATAAAGATAACAAATCAAGAAGAAAAATTTCATTTTCCTCTAACAGTGTATTACAGAAGAGAGAGAAGCAATAAGCAGGAATAAATCAGTTGCAAAACAGTAGAGATTTGCCCAACTTACCACCTGCAGATACTGCCTTGCAAATCCACACAGAAACGCTCCCACGTGTTAAGTTCACATATGTGTATGTATAACCTTAGTGGCAAATACAGCAGTCACATTCTTCCCTTTGGGCAACTGGTGTATTTTAAATTGTTCGATTTCTTACTTAACAAAGTTTTGTGCATTTTCATTTACTGCCTTTTTCCATCCAAATGGTGTCTGACATAAATCCAAGCTAAAAGGTTGTTACTCAAATGACAAAACATTCCACAACTTTTACATAGCTTTTTAATTCTGTGTGGAAGCCTCAGGTACTAGAATAGGCAATACAGGCATACCTACATTGGTATTCTCAGTTTTTTTAACTATTGCTCAGAAATTCCAGAGTGCTACTTTGAAAAATTACTATTTCTGAAATGTGATACATGAATTCAGTGCAATAAAAAAAAAAAGAAGATAAACAATTTGAAAAGAATTCCCTGGAGAACACAAAAATATACTCCTCCAGAAAGAAAGTCTTTATAGATCATCTACATATTTTACTACCTCAATATAACAAAGCAAGTCTTGCCTCTTGTAAAAATGTGATTAAGTCAAGACAAGAATGCAGCCTGGCATTGTATAGGAGTCAGTAAAACACTATTTTTAGAGTCCTTTAATGGTTACTTCTTTTATTGTTAAATACAAGGAAACACAAAATGCTGTGTAAGCATTCAATGATTTTCTATTAAGTGGCAAATGATATAACTGATTTATTGCCTTGAGATAGAGAAATGCTTAAGATAGATAAATGCTAAGGCAGGAGGCATAATTACTGGGCATGAACACTATTTTTTAAGACAGAAAGATAATTGGTTAATAATTTTTTCAAGGTACATTATTTGCAATTAACAACAAATGTTCAAACACTTAATTGCACAGCAGGACCACAGAAGCATGTAATGAACATACATCAAAAGCCACCCATGCAGCCTTTCTGGTAGAAAAAGTGACATTTCTATTCAGAAGTCATCTACACTACACTGATCAACCACACAAGTATCTCTGCAGTTGCAAAACACAATTAATTAGATGTCTAATAATCCCAGATGGAAAGCTCTTCTCTCAAATATTTTTCTTTTAAGTATCAGGTGTTCTGTGATCAAAATCTAGAATTCTCTCAATTCCTTTCCAATGTCTCATTAAAACAGTAGGAATAATGACTGGTCTTTAAACTGCTTCAACCTTGAAAGAGCCTGCAGAGAAACTGACTGCTGTGAAGGAATCCCAAGAGGATCATTTCAAATTCCCAAGTGTTAGGGTACTACAGCTAGTTCCTTGAACTATATTTAACACACACACATATGAACTGTCTTGGTGGCTCAGTGATGAAAAACATGAAGGAGCTGATGACGGAAAGCAAAGGCGCAAGTTGCTCACAGATGAGACATCAGACAAGTCACCGAAGGCTAAACGCAGGATCTCTCCTAGCACAGTGTAAAAAGCAGCATAGGAAAGCATTATAGCAAATGGACCGAGAGGAAGAATACTGAATGTACAGCAGTCAATAAACTAAAAATGGGATCTCATCTGAAATCCTCATCTGAAAGGAGTTATTGCTTAATAAGAAAAAATGAAAAAGTACCCACATCTTGTTAATAACTTGAGGACTCAAGAGTCCCTGCCTTCTCTTTTCCAGGAACAGTGATCAACTTGTGCGCCCTGGTTTTGCTTGAGACAGGGTTAATTTTCTTCCCAGCATCAAGTACAGGGTTGTGCTTTGGATTTGTGTTGCAAACAGTGCTGATGACTCAGGGATGTTTTTGTTATTGTTGGGCAGTGCTTACGCAGAGCCAAGGCCTTTCCTGCTCTGCATCCCAATGCCACCAGTGGAGGAGGCTGGGGGTGCACAGGGAGCTGGCAGGGGACACATCGAGGACAGCTGACCCCAACTGATCACAGGGATATTCCAGATCATATGGCATCATGCTCAGCATATATAGCTAGGGGAGAAAAAAAAGAAGGTGGGGGAACATTTGGAGTGATGGCATTTGTCTTCCCAATTCACTGTTACGTGTGATGGAGCCCGGCTTTCCTGGGGATGGCTGAACACCTGTCCACCCATGGCGAATAAATTCCTTGCTTTGCTTGTGCATGTGGCTTTTTCTTTCCCTATTAAACTGCCTTGATCTCAACCCATGAGTTTTCCCACTTTTACTCTTCTGATTATCTCCCCCATCCCACCGTGGGGGCAGTGAGTCAGTGGCTCTGTAGGCCTGAGCTGCCAGCTGGGGTTAAACCATGACCAAAAATTCCTTATCACAGCAGGCAAAAACTCTACATGTAAGAGAAAGGAAATAAATCCTAATGAAGAGGAAAAGATGAAGGTGCAGTGGCTTGTAAGCCAGCAAGCTTAGATCACTACATCAAGAATTTCATGTGTTTTGCCACTTTGAATAGTCATAATCAAGAAGAAAGAAGGTGAATAAGCAATTACTAATTCAATTTAGGTATTTCAGTTAAATAGCTAAAGTTTGATAAAATAGGCCAGGGCCTTGGTTTCAAATAACCCTTCTTCCAACTGACTTTCTCATTGCTAAAAATTTTCCTCTAAAAATGAATTAAAGACATATCCTGTATTAGCATATTTCATGTATGCCAAAAATAAAAACTCCATTATTAAAGAATTCATAGTCTTCAATGGTAAGGTCAAAGAAGCAATCAAGAACCTGGATCTAGCACATTATGAAGAAATTTTAAAAGGCAGACAATAATATGACTTGTTAACTCAAAAGCTCAATTTCACCAACACATTGTGCCATAGCTGGGAAAACAAAGAGCAGAACTGACAAAATACTGAGTAGTAATTTTCTTCATGCAATTTGACATCTCCTACATAAATTTCAGCACAGTCTTTTAGTATTAAATTGTTCAAAAACTGTCCCCATTACTTGAGCATTGAAGAGTTATTAAAACTGCTGTCTTGAGTGAATGAGGCATTTGCTAAGACTGACAGCATGGATGCTATGATGTTCTTTGCATCCATGAAGTAGAACAGCACAGGTAATCTAAATGGAATTTGACATTTTTATGTCAAAATAAACATAATTTAAGTTTGACCATTAAGGACAGAATCAACTGCGATCACAGATGAGATCTGCAGTATTATTTTATGGTTTAATAAAGGAAATGACACTTCTTTCCTCTCCTTAATGAAGACCTGGGTGGGGGGAGAGGAAGGTGAAAAGCACTGAAAACTACCATGATAACTTGTTGCAACAGAGTTTACAAAAAGAACATTAAAAACTCCTGAAAATCAAAATAACCTGGACACATTTTTAATCTAGCCATTTCCATTTTATGTACACTACTGTTAATAAAATACAAACACTACCCAAAATTTAACCACCACTGACTGCTCTTACTGCAATTATTTGCAGTTTCTCCACCTCTGCATGCATACGAAGTTTTCCCACAGTACACTCAGTTATGACAGTATTAAATTGCTGGCTCCACCTAGTGTTGTTCATGCCCTATGCCAACAGGCACTGAAGAGCAGAGAGCCAGTCATCACACGGAGCTGTGCACTACTTCTGCCTGCTCCTTGGAAAAGCATCCCTCATCCACCTCACATACAGAGCTGTGCACACCCCGAGTAGCATTTTCACCAGCACTGACCATGAATAGCTCCCATGGCCTCCAACTTACAAAATAAGCCATCTTCCCTTTTTTGTTTCATTTCCAAAACAACAAAATACAGCTTTCAAACTCTTGTGGAGACAAAAAAGGGTGCCAGAAGTCTTCTGGTAACTTACACAGAACACACTTTGATTCCACTGAGGAGGTAGTATTGCTATTACTGTGACAGACCCTTTCAGGTCTAGAAGTTGTTTTTCATAAAAACTGTTCCTCCAATACGGACTGACCCTAGGGAATAGCAGATGGGTCATCTATTCTTATGGTCTTTTCCATAAGGAAAAGGGGAAAGGAAATCTGTCTGGACAGAACTTCTGTCTGGTATCTATGACGCTTTTAACCCAAAATGATTTTAGGCTGCATTGTATCTACCTTGATTGAAGCAACAGCTCAGCCTTAATCAGAGCTGTGGCAGAACTGGAATGCAGACAGGGCTGACTCACTCGGTTTGCATTTAACAAAATTTCTATAAAAAGCAAGTTCTACATTTCTCAGATTCTACAATTATTTGTACTCAGTTCACCAAAATACAAGCTGCAGTAACATTTAGATCTTAGGATAACTCGATTTAGTATCTGCAGACCAGAAGATACTATTTTTTACCTACAAACACCAACTTGTAAATTTGTATTTTAATCTTCTAAAAAATCCCATTACTAAAGTTACCAACAAGTAAGCAGATACAGCAGTTTTGAATGCTTCCTAGTAGCTGGAGAGAATCAAAACTTTCTTCACACAGTAACTACCACAGCTGAAGCCTAAGGTTTTTGTCACAGAAAAACTAATCTTGTGCTGCTGTCCCCTGACACCACCTCCTCACTGGTGTCCTTTATCTGGAATTTACATTCCAGAGCCTGAGGGGTTTGCAGCATTGTCCTCCAGGACCTGTTGATGCTACTGACTGTATACTTTGGGATAACAGGTACGTTTAGTATGACAGAGTAAAAGGGAAACCTGGATCACCCTGCTGTCTCAGGAACCCCTCCAGAAACTTACTCTGCAGGTCCTTAAAAGGTGTGGGACTTTGACTCCCAGGTTATTTTCTGTCAGAACTCACTCCTAAGAGCCAGAAATCTTCTTCAAATTCTGGGTCTCATTTTATTCAGGTGCACTGTTTTCTTGTGACAGCACCATTCTTCATCTTATAGTGGTTTACAGTAAGCCAATCAATAATAATCTCTGTTTTGATTTCAGTCATTATGCCTATAGGTTTTTAAGCTATTCACTTTATAAGCATTAAGGTAAATAAATAAATAAATAGATAAATCAATTTAAACACAGTGCACACTTACCTGTAAGCATTAATGTAATCCTTTCTGTGTTGTAGAAGAAAATCTTTCAGCTTTCCAATATGAGAAATCTAAATGAATAGAAATCATAATTAGATTTCAGATAACTGATTATTTTGTTTAAAGTTCAGTATTCCACAAACATGAAGTCATAAAATTTTTATTCTATAATTAAACAGAATAATAAAATTTACTCTTTTATACTAGAATTTTCACATTTTCCAAGCAGTGAATACATAAAAATAATCTAAAAATGATCTGTTGTATGAAGGCCCAGCTTGGAGAACAGCAGTAAAAATACACGTCTTCTTCCCAAAAAAGCATAAACTAAACAGTAAATATAACTACAATATTAAACATTAAAAATATTAAAAGTGGTAACACAAAACATTATCTAAATTGTCAATCCAGAATTTAATGACTCCAGAACTTAATGCACACTTTGGAAATAAATTAATTTTGGAAGACCACATAAGAAATTTTTAAACTTTTTACTGATAAGTTATACATATTCCAGTTCAGCTACCAAAACTTGTATGGCAACGTACTGACCTTCTCCCTCCTACTTTTGCATAAAACAGTGACCAGTTTGTGCCCAAACTAAAGTAGTATCTCTTTCATCTGATAACCATTAGTAAGTTTTGCCAGATCATACATTCCAATCAAATATCCATTTCTGAATTTCCACCTCACGCTGGATAACTTTTACTGTAAATCACTTTAATTTTTTTTTACAGAAATTTTTACAAAGATCTTTTGGAAAGGCAAAAAAAAAATCTGGAACAACTTTTGCAAACTTCAGTCTGATTTAAAAGATTGGGTGTAGCATAAGATGCCACATATTTTACAGAATGGAGGAACTACAGAAGTGTAGCTTAATTTGCCAGAGAAATGAGAAGACATAATGGGAAGGGGGAAAAGAGAAGAGAATTCTATACATTAGCAGTATATATTTTCTGAGGCATGCAGAGGAAACTTTTTAAACTACATTCTCAAATATTAATTAATAATTCCATATAAAAAAGCACGCAAGGAGTTTTACAAAACAATAGTTGTTTTAGTTTACAATAAATACAGTTAACTCCATGTATCTGGGAAAAAGCATCAGAAACTGTTCAAGTCTTACAATCCTATTTTCATGCAAATGATCTTTGCAATTAAACAACCAAAAAAAAAACCACAGAGAAAGAACACAGAATAGTTTGGATAAATAGAAGATTAATTCCCACAATTATTTTTTTCCAATGCAGCTCTTTTAAAACAAGTGCAAGGAAAAAAATGTACTTAGTAAGACCACAGTAATTTGTACAACCTAAGGTAAGTGTTTCCTTGTGCAGATAAATAGGCCTCCATTTCCCTATTATTATTTGCTCTATTTCAGTTTTACTACAATTCATCATATTGGATAAGGATTTCCCCAGTTTTCATGTTTCAAGTTTTCTGCGTGATTAACACAGGAAATTTCATCCCATTCAGAGCAAACTGAGTTCTGTCAGTACCTTCAGGAGTTTCTTAAAGTGTGTTCGCACCATTATACATAGCAAGAAGAGAAATATGGCAATTGCTACAAGACCACTGAGGTAAACCATTCTACAGATGCTCCTTCTCATCGCCACTTTAACTTACTATTTGTACAGTAAACTCTTTCTCAGCTCAGACTTGGTATGTCAAATTTGCTGAATAGGTAAATCAAGCTTGACTATGAAAGCAAAACATTTAAAACAGTTATACAGTGTTCCCATGGAACAATAATACTTAATAGGCAGAAAGAAAGCACTACAGAGGACAAAACAAATGTAAAATAAGAAACGTTTCAAAGCATTTACATTAATGCATGAGAAAACACTAAACTAGAAAATAGATAAGCAAAATTTTGTAAGCAATAAATCTTAATATTACTGCAATAGCTACAATTTAGGAGTGATTAACAAGCAGAAAGAATCAGAATGACAAGCAAGAACACTGTCTTACAGTAATTAATTCATCTAGTCACAATGAGCATTCTATTCAGGCTAAAATTGTCATCACGTGTTTGAATTGCACTGACCCCACTTTGCCTCTCCTTCATTTGTAAAGCTATTTTCATGAATTTAGAATGACACCATTATGCCCATACTCACATCAAGCTCTTAGTTCCCAAGATTTGCATCAGAAGTGAGATTTCTTGTTCTAGTTTCCCTCAAATTCTAACAGCATCTTCTGCAATTCTGCACTGCTGATATTTCTTTCACCTTTTGTTACCATGTACTACTGGCATAGTTTTGAATTCAATTTGTCACAACCATATGAACAAAAGTAAAATTTTTTATTAAAAAGAAGGTCTCACTAGTATTAAAGGGAGGGAATGTTAATTTTATTGTAAAAAATGGATTGTTTTTTTGTATGATGCTTGATTTTCTGTAGACACAAAATATCCCTGATTATACAAACGTAAATCCTGAAGATATCTCCAGGGTCAACAACTTGCAGTTATTCTGGGGTTATCAGAGGCCCACCATACACTCTTTGGAAAGTCATCAAGCTTCAGCCTAAAGGTAATAAAGCTTCACCCTATTACAACTGAGTGGTTTTATTAGAATCCTATTGCTCTTATTACAAGTAAGAACTTGTCTAATTTTCCAGGTTTACTGCTTACCAACTTCAATCCATCTGTTCTTGCTTCAAAATGGATCTTTCCCTTAAAAGCTCTACTTCCCTGCCTGCATTTTTGACTTTACTGTCAGTAATTGTATCTATCTATCTATCTATCTATCTATCTATCTATCTAACTTTTGTAGCCCAGACAAATGACCCCAAGCTTTTAGTTGCTTCTCACAAAACAGTTCTGAAGTTGCCGAACCCAGAGCTTTCCTCTGCATTTGTTCCAATTTGTATCCATGCATTTCCAAGGCAGATTACTAGAAAGGCATTCACTGGTGCTGGTTACTTTGTAACTATTTCTGCTAGAAACACTTTTTTTCCTACTATTTTTCTAGTTCCCAGTACTTGCTTTTACCCCACTGGTCTATGGCTTTTTCCTTATTAATTTAGTCTAGAATCCATGACTAAATTATTCCTTATCATATACCCCAGTTGCATTACAAATCCACATTTTTTTGCTAATTTTCTTTTTATTAAAATAGCTAAAGAATATTTTAACTTTTAGGAGGGTTTTAATACCATTAGCAACTCATTCTGAATTCAGCCAAATGTAACTTTACCTCTTTTGTAAAAAAGTCTTCCCTTTTGCAAGAGTTTACTTGGCCAGTCTGTCTTTCTCACCCTGCTTTCCACTGCCTCTGGGATAAATTTTTCTCTACGTATCTTCTCTAATTAATCTTTCAAGTAGATCTAGTAGAATTTTAAATCCCACTTGCATTTCAGCACATGCATTTTTCCACTCCATTTACCCATCCATCATAATTGCAACTTCCAATTTGCTCTACATGCCTGTATTCAAAACATTTATACCACCAGTTGCCACAGGTGTCAAAAGGATAGATGAAAACAATTTGAAGAAGCACTAACACATCTGAGTATTGGCCTCTTGCCATGGTTCTCATTCTTTGCATCTGGAAATTGGCTTTCTTTTTCTCTGCAAGTCTGGAGCAGAGAAATAAGCCTTTCCTTCAACCCTGAAATAAAGAAATTTCCTTTTTTTTCCCTCCCCACAAGGATAGGAGAGCTCAGAGAAAGGCCCTTCGTAGCTGCAGCATTCTTGCACTACATAAAGACTACACTTACCTTACAGGGAAGAACACTGCTGAATTTCCAGAAAACTGACACTTCTAGGAGAATCACAGGTATAAAATACCTTTCCTCACAATATTGTGAGCACCAGTTATATCATTATAGCAACAGCATCTTCTTGAGCTTCTGTTCACTGCCAGAATACAGTGGGTTACGTTCCTTCTAGCAATGAAGACCACTTAGGAAACTCCAGGCTCTCCCACTTCTCTTCCCATTCCCACTGACACTCCCTTGAGAGTCAATAACACACCCCAAAAAACTGAAATTACTTTTTTTTAAAAATCGCTCCTCTGGAAAGAATTAGTGTTTTTCATTTCAAATCCATAAATACCTGTATCAACACAAGGGAGGGCAGGAGCTGAGCAGCACCAGTAGGGAACTTCCGACAGGATGCATCTGCCACAAATTGGTAAGATGTATTTAATTACAACCTAAGAAATTCAACATGATAACCTCCTAAGCTCAGGTACTGAATCTGGAGACTCCAAGTGTTATTTAAAAACTCCCAAGTGTAGTTCTGATCACGAAAACCCAATTGGTTCTCTACAGTGAAGCAGCAGCAGCTTGCCACTGCGTGGCAAACAAAAGCATGAACATCATGTAAGTGAAAACCACTATAAATTCACATTAAACCCTGTAACGTAACATTTTAAAAGTTACTTTAGATTGCAGATTGCACTTGATCCTCACTGTAAACTATCTCTAATACATATATTTGTGTTTTGTTGCCACTATAGATTTTTTAAACAACTCTTTATTAAAACATAAAAGCAATTATTGCATCTAATGCAGGTCCAACACAAAAGGAAGCTGTGAATGGCTGCCATCTGCTACCACAGGTGGCATGCATAGCTCTATTTACACTTGGGGCCTACACTAGAAACGGTAGATGTTCCTCTGTTTAGAGATTTTTCAAATGATTTCAGAGCAGGCCAAGTTATTTAAAAAGATGAGAAACAGGAAAGTATTGCCTCCAAAGCAGCATCTTGATGAGACACACAGACTTTAGAACGAAGACGCTGACTACGCTTCCTTCAGTCTCTTAGCAATACATACAGCATTTCTTTCCACTCCCAACAAAGAATTGATCACTCATGAAACAGTAGGTTCCAATTTGCATGCGTTTAACCCACTGCAAGAAGCAGCAGCATTGTTTACGATTAAAATGATTGGAGTAAGTTCCCGTGACATATTGTAGAGAGAATTCAACCGTGGTGAATAGTCATTTTCATCGAACAAATATAGCGTTTTATCAAATTTACTCTTCCATCAGAACAATGCGGAACTATTTCCTACCATATAAAATTGACTGTTACACTTAGCGCTGTATTGCCGCTGAATTTTTGAAAGGCGTACTTTGTTAAAAGAAACTTTAAAATTTACTTAAAACCAACACATAATAGAAAGGCTTTTGTAAAAGTCATGAGAGACATGGTATTTACTGTTGATTCAGCAGCACTAACAAGCACTGCTGACTATAGTGCCTTATTAACCCTAAGAACAGGGGGGAAAAAACCTGAACAAAATTTTACATTTAATTTTTCAATATGTTTGGAAAACATTGTCTCTAATGTCTTACCTAAACAGATTCCATCTATAGATTCATGAAAAGGTGACTATATTCTACAAGCCTCTTTGCAAAAAGTAGAGAATTTAAGATTGTTATAATATTAATATCTAGACGCCTATCATGTTTTCAATTCCAAACATATAGTCAAGCCAAATATAGCCATTGCCTATTTGAAGAGAAATTCTGAATTTCAGTAAGACATCACCTGAAAAACAGGAACTGCATGTTTCTGACTAAAAAAGTACAATCACAGTACTAGGAGGAGATACAGTAATTAGTGTAAGAACATAAACTTGTTTTTCCAATGTCTACATCCCATTAACAAAAAATTTAAAAAGTAAAAAATAAATTAAAAAAAAAAGGAAATTTCCCATGGTTAAGGCATGTAACAAAGGTAAGTGTTTTCAGTAATCTGGAATAAAACCCAAACAGAATAGATACTATAAATGGAAGCACAATTTATATTAAATAAATTTTTAAATTAAGACCTTTGGCTCTTACCTAAACTATCACAGTTGAAAACTAGTTAGAAAGGTTTTGATGCAGAAATGACTCCTACAGAGAACTTTACCAGTACAAACTACCTTTGCTTAGATATATGAACGTTTAAAAAATACAGCACGGGAAAGGCCAGGTCCCAGATTGGTTATATTTTATGTAGGTTACATTTTAAGCACTGTCAGCCCATTGAATCAACACAAGCACTTGCTGGATGTTGCTAAGAACTGACATGATTTTTTATTTTAAAGTACTGTTACTTGGATTCTACATTTCAGACACTGGAACCTTCAAAAGATGAAATTATGTAATTCGCTGGTACAGTGACATGCAACAGACATTAAACCAATTAAAATAAACCAAAGTTTGAATCAGGAGCGGAAACTCTGAATTTAATGGTGTGAAGACTGTTCTTTAAAGATTTGCTGGTGAGTTCCCAGCACGCCATGAGGTGGAGCTGTGTCCCCAGGATCGACGGCAGGGACACACTGGCTGCCTCCACACGTCAACTGGCCAGTTTGCAGCTGATTTGTCTCTTGAGGGGATACATTTGGTTTAGGTTTCCCCAGCAAACCTGAAAGTTTCTAAAATAGGTCACGCAGATCAATTGCTCTCGTAATCTGAGACCCGAAAGAGCAAATAATATCTAAACTGTGGCGTGGGGGTGGCCTGGAGCTGGAAGTGGGGAGCAGGAGGAGAGGAGACAGCCAGCCTGGCTACCTCTAATCTCAGGAAAATTGTGACTTTGTTCAGTTTCTGCTTTACATCAGCATATATGTTACAGCAGCACCAACGGGCAGCAAAATATTTTATACTTCATTTTATTAGCAGCCTTGCATTTGGAGCAAAAGAATTAACCAAGAGTGAGTGAGGGGGTCATGTTACTAAAATGTGTGGTACATGGAATAAGAACATTCAAAACTGAATTAATTGAATTAAAAGCCTCAAAAAGGAAGAGTGAGGCTACTTGAAACTTCAAGGTAAAGATCGTACAAAGTTGTAAAAATTTTTTTTAAAAAAATGTTTAATATTATCAGTATCTTTCTCATTTAAAGTAACACATTTTTTTTTAATAAAATGATAGCAAAATTTTAAGGAATCATCTCAGAAAATTTCATTACCAGTTGCAGAATATTGGAAGTTAAAATCTGTCTGCAGAATACCACAGGCATTATTTGGTGCACATTAACAAACTGATTAAGAAACCTTTAAACTGCAATAACAAGCAAAGCCAATTTCCTGACAGCAAGTCTGGAGTAGAAAACACTTCGTTTTGCTGTATATCAAACTGTCAAAAAGGAAAAAAGTACTGTCTTGTACACCAGAACTAAAAAACCTCCAGTTGGCTCTTTTGTTTTGGTTTGGTTTTTTGTTTGAGTTTGTTTGGTTTTTTTTTTTTTTTTTTTTTTTTTTTTTTTTTTTTTTTTTTATTTTANTTGCTTTACTTAATGTATTTTTATATATACTGCCTGTGGTTCAAAAATTGTCTCATTGATTTACACTACTGTCAGTTTACATTGAAATACTTTGCCTCTAAAGTGCATTTCAATCTGCTTTTGGTTATTTTTATTTTCCATTCATTGATAATTATACAAAATGGAAAACTTGGTAGTAAGTAACTCACTATCAGCTTAAAAGCCTCACATTTCATCTTACTACGCTTTCCATAAAAATAATCCAAAGTTAGTGTAAGATTCAGTCAAACATATCAGGAAAAAATTATTCTTGCAGTTTTGTGACACAACTGCAAACATTCTTTGTTCAAGACTCTTCTAATAAGAGTATAGCAAAATTAAGATCCATGAGCTTGAAAACTGATTCCCCACTGACCACGATAAAGACTAAAAGCACCCAGTATTATCACTGGATGAAGGTTTCACTGGAGATCTAGGGATAAGGTTGATGAATGTTTTAAAAATGTGTATGGTATTGACAGCAAACTCCAACTGTATAGAAAAATTACTTTGAAGTCTCTTATTTTTTTAAGAAATTATCCTAAAATATATTGTATATCTTAAAACTGTTTCTAATGCTTTGTACTTCAGGTATTTGTAAACAGATGGGGAAAAAAAGTCTTACTTTTTAGGTTGACTACTTACAAATACTGAATTTCAATTTTGAACCAGAAAAATGCAACACACACATACTTTAAGATAGAGGTCTGCATTAATTTTGTCACTGTTTCCTTAGGTCTTGCGGGAACACGCTGGTTTGATACCATCACGTACAGAAGCACATCTAGATAGTCTGAAAATGGTCTGTAGAGAGTCAATAGGAACATGAGATGACCTGAAAAAATTAACCATAGGCTTCCTACAGTGTAACACCATGCTAAATAGTTTTAATAACTAGTTTCCATTTATTCTCAATGGCAACAACTTTCAATTAAAAAAAAGAAAGAGCACAACACATGATTTTAATAAAACTTATTATTTCCCCTTTTTTGTTTATTGTCAAACTCTAATCATAACTTTCTTTAACATTTATATTTTTACACAATCATCCAAAACCTCACTGACTAAAATATATACCCCACAACAATTATGGGCAATGTTTTAGTTGAGAGATACAAGGAAACTGGTCAAAATACATATTTGCAATAATTGGCCTTTACCATTGCTGTTGAATATGCTCCATTTACAGCCTTTCAGTAACTGCATTCAACATTGCTTGTGTCTTTCTGTGAGAGATATTTTCCTTGTCCCTTGTTCTCAGTCTTACCTCATTTTAGTACTACGTTTTCTTGACTCAAAGATGTTTTATGATATAGAGATTTCCAGTCTCATTTAACATATACTCAGCAGTAAATGGTTACTCTTTCTGATCATTATTATGAAATCTTTTGATTTTCTGAGAAGTTTTTGCAGTGCAGTTTAGGGAGTTCCATGTGCATGTGCTTCACTTGGGGACCACGCTGAATGTGCTTCAGTGTAAGCCATCGCAGGGCACCGCAGGAGCTGCGCCCGGGGCAGGGGCTGAGCTCGGGGCAGGGGCTGAGCCCGGGGCAGGGGCTGCGTCCGGGGCAGGGGCTGAGCCCGGGGCAGGG
>WEIT01017881.1:25098-42995 GCA_013389985.1 Dryoscopus gambensis
CACTACAAATATAGCGTATGCAATGCACACAGCAGAAAATCTATTAGGCAGCGTCAGAATGCAATTGAAAATTAACAGTAATTTCTTGGAACAGTCACAAAACAAAGTAGTTTTTCTAATGAGCAAAGAGATGGAACTGAACTGAGCAACGTTCACTTGGGAAAAATAGTTGATGTGGTCATGAAAAATCTTGAGAGAGACTACGAAACACTCTTTTTTCCCATAACACAACTTTTGTCTATTGCAGCCAGCATTATTCTTGAGTTACTGTTAGTAGCCTTAGAATTCAGAATAAACATAGTGCTACACCTAAACTTTTCATTTCAGGTAACCTGCAGACTACAGGTACTGCCTTAGTTTACTCTCAGAACATACTCATTTCAGCTGTTGGTCTTAAATGCTTTCATTTCTGAAGCTCTGTGCAATACTGAAGCCCTGTAAAATGAAATGGAGCACAAAAAATAGATTCCACATTCTGGTTGTAGCAGCTTTTTCCTATGAAGCTGTAACATAGAATTATTAAAAATTCAGGAACTTACATCAACCATCCCTACTTTCCATTGCAAAGTCTGATGGTACGTTCTATGGTAGCATAAATTTTAATAGAATTTCTGGGTGAATTTTATTTCATATTGTCATTATGGTAAGGAGGAAGAAGAAAAAGTGCTAGGGGGCTTACTGGAAGCAGAGTACAGTCATATCTTCTATGATAATTCTACTAATACAAATACGATTGTACAACAGATGATGACATTTGCTATTAGCAACAGCTGAAAGGTCTTCTTGGCTCCTGGTGTGAAGTTAGGGCAGGGAGAAGAAAAGGACTTCCCAATGCTTTTGTAAATAGGAGTTTGATGAAGGACTGAAACTGAAAATTGGATTTCCTGACTTCTGAGTGTATGACAGTCCTTTCTTTTTGAGAGGAAAAAAAAAAGAAAACCAGCAAACCAGACTGATGTTACATACTACTACATTTCCTGATAATATACTATTACGAATTTTGCTTTAAAATTATTATTATGAAAATAATTTTATACTTTTCCATATTACCTCTTCAGCACAATATCATTCATCCAGAAAACTACTATACTCTGAAAAACCAAAGCAACCAAACACCTCCCACCAAAAAATCTGCCAAAAGACAAATATTAGAGAGCTCTTCCCATGCTTACAAAATATGGAGATAAAATACGTTCCATGCAATCTCTTGGGCTTCAGCTTTACTGTCAATGCAGCATTCATTAGACCATATTCTTCCTCAAGTGTTACAAGGAAAGCCAATTAAACATCAAAAGACTCCTGCTTGTCATGTCAAATTTACTACTTATTGGAACAGTGTGCCGTATTCATCAAATATATGTTGACTTGGAAGTCATCATTAACCACATTCTTAACTAATTACAGCAACTGCTACAAAATACTGATTACTATTAAGTAAGTTAAACTAAACTCACCAATTATCATAGCCTCCACTTGCCAAGAAATGCCATTTTATCAAAAGCACACTGCACAATTAAAAGTTAAAAATAAAGTGTTTATTCTGTCCTTAATCATTGCTCCTCCACTGCTACCCAAGAGATAGGAAATGTACTGCTGTAACAACCCCAGCCCCATGCACTGCGCTGGTTCCTGCAAACTACACAGCTTCGTTGCAAAGAACGCCTGCCAAGAGAAGGCTGCTCATGGCTGCCCTATAAGGAGTAACTCCACCGTGCTGGAAACATTATGTCAGACAGTGAATGCAGCACAAGACTCCTCTCAGCAAGATGTGTATTATGTGGTTTGTTCTGCTTGTGGGGTAATAGCAAAAGATGCCTGGGCTTCAACTTAGTGGTCAAAGTGATAACTTACACTAACTGCTACGACTTGTAGCTGTGTATGTATTCGGTAACCCTCTCTGTGTGGCTGAATGGACAGTTTATTGCTTTAACTGAAATAAATTAATAAAATAGTTGAAAATCTATTTTCAGCATAGTTTCTAATCTGTGTCACCTACTGAGTCAACGAATAATGCAGTCAGGTAGTCTGGGGTTCATTTTTCTAAAACAGCAAAAAACATCAAAGGCGGCTGTTTTAATCTGAATATTAAATATATGGATATGAGCACAGACATTAAATTACATAATTTTGCTCAGATTTTTTTATTATTTCATTTCTGCAATATTAAAGATTCAAAAGAGCTGTTTAATCCACTTTTTAAAAATTTAAAATTATTTATACAGTAAACTCTTAGAACTTGGTGCCATTTTATTAACTTCACTGGAATAAGAAAATGTCATCATAAACACTAAGTCAACAAATAAAAACCTTCATGATCTAGCAACTAGGTAGCAAAATAAATCCTTTAAAACTATCAAACGACGCTAAAAATAAAATTAGATATAAATTCATGTTTTAGACTGTGGTCAATTGAGGTCTAGACAAAACCCTATGTTTGTTCACTGCCTAGTCTCCAGTCTGCTCCAAGTTTGAAAAGGTAATTGAACTCAGTCTATAATTACTGGATTAGATACAGATGGGCTCTGTACATTTCAGGGGAGGAAAGAACTGTTTTGATTCATTTTATGATTGCCTGTAAGGTCAGACTTTTTCAAAATGTACTTTCATCTGTTAAATAGTTTCTCAAAGTCCCAGGGGGACATCTTCAATAACTGATGTTTTAAGCAATTTGAGTCTATCAGATGCAGTCTTTGAATGGAATATGCAGTCCATTTTCTAGAATTATAAATGTGCATGTAGGTTAATTGCTACAACTCAGAGAGAGTTTCAAAACTACATTTTTTCAGAAAATTGCTAGTTTTACCCAACAACTGTTATGCATAAATATTTTCAGAATTATTTTAGTTTAGGATACAGCATATCTTTGGAAATACAAATAAGTAACACAAATTAGAAATGTCCTTACTCATAATGCCTTCCCATTTGGGGAATGCTCTCTTAGGACCCAAGTGAACAATATTTGAACAGTCTCAACTAAATCAGCTCATTTCTTGTAAAAAAAAAAAAAAAAGAGAAATAAATCTTAATAAAAAATCCTAAAGGACACTTCAGAAGACTTATTTTTCCATAATCTCTTATTTGAGCCTTCATCCTCAGGTTCACTCAAGATAAAATGTGGAACAAACAATGAGCAAGCATTAAACTTTCACCCTCTTAAGAATTTTTTGCACAGTATTTTCTTCAATTAAATCAAACATAACTCTGCTGCCTGTTTCAGTACAACCAGGATTTCATCTTGCATCATTCAATGTCTTGCTTAGTTAACAGTTCAAACGCTCTGCAAAGGGAATCTAGCTCTGCTCTCAGTTAGGGACTCTCAGAGCTACCATAATAGCAATTTAAAGCAGAAAACACACCATGCAATCAGAGGCAATGTAATAGTTCAGTTCGAAGTCTTAAAAGAGGTAGTGAACTTAATTCCAAACAACTTACTATTCAAGAGTTTCAGTTTCTTTGCATTACAACAATTCTCTTGCTTATAAAATTCCAATAGGAAAGTATTTTTTTGTTAAAGCATACATTTGTGTAACCAACAACAACATCTCATTGGCAAAAGTCTCAGTCAAACAAGTTATCTTTGTAGGATCTATATCTAGATATCTATAGAGTTGTTCTGCCAGAGTCTTAGTATTCAAGCACCGGTAATAAGGATAATTGAAACTATGCTAATATAACTTCCCTCTGTCTCCAAGTGGGCTAATGAAAAAGCATGTTATCTCATGTAATTTCCATGATTAATATTTTATTCATATTATTTCAAAGTCCTACACAAAAGGTACAAAACCTGAAGGCAGAACCAACCACCACAAAGCCCCAGCAGAGAGACACATTCACATTCATTATTTGTATGCCTGCTCAGACAGAAGATCCTGCCCATCACCATCATGCTGCATGGAATTCCCACCACGACTTATAAGTCTCACCAAAAGAAGAAACTTCTGCTGCTGCATTTTAGGAACTGATTGATACAAATCATTTTGTTCAAAACAGTTCAATCCATAAAATGCCTGCCAGCAGACTATGGGTTTCTGCAATAGGAGCTCTTTTTCAAATGTAAGAGCACCAGTAGCAACCTTGTATAAGCAAACAAAAGTGGTCTTTGAAACAAGCATGTAATTTTACTCAAAAGATAAAATCCATTAATATTTGCATTATCTTCTTCCCCCATATCTCTAATGGGTGGTTTTAAATATATTTCTTTAAAACTGAAATAATACTTGTATACAGAATTTGCATGAGGTGTATATGCTTAGTTCAGTAACGTAAGTCTCAGTCTTTACTTAAGAGCTATATAGAAAACGTTTCTTCTCCTTCATTGTAAGCAACAAAAAAAGTTTCCTTCAAAAAATACATGTCTTACTTTCTCTACAAAATAAAACTATAGGAAGTACTTCAAGTGTATTGTGGAAACCCACAAACTGTTCCTCAAACTACTATAACTTTTTAGACAATAAATTGTGAAGAAATGGTCAAGTAGTGAAATAGCCAGGCCATAGCACCACACATTCTGTATGCTGTGACATGGCAGAAAATAAACGCAATATAAGAAGTCACACTAGGTCATATTTTAGACCAACTAATTAGCTCTTTGGTATTTTTTCCTTTTTCTTCTCCTTCACGTTTTCACTATCTATAATAAGTATTTTCCTGTATTTGCTGTACAGTTCTTTATGTGATACTCAAACCCATAAGAAACAGTATCTGAGCTCTCATAAGTATTTCCTATCTATACTTCAATGGATTCCACAATGAGCTAAAAATTTTGGGAGCCAAAGACAACATCATCAAGAAAAATACAGTGTATTCTTACAAGCTAGTCTCACTCACATTATGTTGTATCATTCTGTCTTTACACAATCTTTAAAAAAAAATAGAGATATCCCATTTGTGTATATTAAACTGAGTCAGTATGCAGACTATAGCAATGTGGCACTATTTCATCAACAATCACCCCACACTGGTTAATTATTCCTTCACTCCTAAAAAAAAAAACACCTAAAAAAATTATCATTTAATCATCTTTGTACATCATTCAGCCCCTGAAATCAGTGAGGAAGAAAGTTGACAATTAAAAAAAAAATATTAAAAGTGGTTGCTAACTTCACAGTTACAAACAAACTTCAGTAACAAACAGTAACAAACTTCTGTGGTAGATTAAGCACCCTGTGAAGTCTAACATAGCTACTTTATTTTAGAAATACTTCAGCATGATTTGTTTCCTATAAGTTCATTTATTATTAAAAATTAAGAGAGAACATTCATACATTTGCACACTCCAAGGTCAGACTGATCACAGTCACAGGTCATTGGAGCAACAGTCTGGGATCTGCAAAACCAGTATCCAATTCCTTGCTTTCGTATGAAGCAATGTCCCACATGTAAAATGGAATTCCAGAGCCATCTCTATGCATTAACTGCTGCATCACTTGTTGAGTACCGTATGAATTTTGAAATACATGCACTTGACTTAAGATATTTCAAGTGATGCAGAACCTACCAAATCAAGGATCAGCTGAATCATACCTCAAATGCATACTAATTGCAGCACTGTATCTTATTTTGCTTCTTCATAGGATCCATGAAGAAATCAGAGACTTTTTTTTTTGTGATCATGTGTCATAACAAAATAAGGTTAAAGGATTTCTCACTACAAGATATATTTTTCAGACTTTAGATCATTTTTGTAGCTCTTTCTATTAAAAAAACAAAACTAAAACCCAACAAAGCAACATCCCACCACTACCACACTTCTGAAAAAGGTTGACATCAGAACTGGACACAACATTATCTCATTTTAAGAGTGCTATACACTTTCCCTTTAATTGATAATTTCCTCTATGTTTCATTAAACTTGTATCTTATAAAAACTTACATTCCATTATTTTGGCTTCTATGTGCAATATTTACTAGGAGCCAAAAAGGCCAAATTATGCCCTACCACACCCACAATCAGAACCAATAAAGGCCATCCTTACACATGCAAAGGTAATATCATGCCCAAGAATCTTTGCATATATGTAATAACTTTTCTATATAGTTGAATGAGGAATGCCTCAATTTAAGCCTACACAAAGGAACAGTTTCCCTTGAATATCACAGCAGAAACTACAGCTGGCATCACACTGCCCAGCTGAACAGACCCAAAGAAAGTAACATACAACAAAGACAACTGAAGAAAGCAGAATTTTAAATTAATCAAAAATTTGTAGCTGTCACTTGAAAACTACTATGCAACAAGGTTCTGAAAGAAGAATATCCCAAGAACACACACATCTGTTTAATATTACAAGCCAACTGTCAACATCCTAAGTGAAGTTTTAATTTAATATTTTTTCTTTCTTGATGTTTTACCTTTAGTCAATGCCTTGTGAGAGTATCAGCTTTCTATAAGAAACTGTTAAATATAAAGAAATGTTATTGTAGCATGTTTATAAAATCATAGTTCGAGAACTTTTTATTTTTGTAAGGCCTGACCACAACTTAATTATCTGCAGGACATTCCAAGATCACAACTGCAAGCTCCAGTTCCCAAGCAATTTTAAACAGTATCTACTGTACAGGACATACAGCATGGCAAATACCACAACATGGCAGTGTTTCGAGAAGTCACCATTAGAGCCTTTAGACATGGTTTTCATTTTCAAAAAATATGTTTCTCTACTAATCATTAAATGGTTTTCATCACCACTACATGTTTGTCTTTCACGCCTGCTTGCTATCAGTGTTTATTTTAATATAAGTGAACTAGTCATAAAAAAGACAGATGCAATGTCTTAACATGCCGTATGTTACACATAAAGTGTCCTAAGAGTAAGCAGTATGTTCTTCTACAGCTCACACAGTATTTTCCTTCTTTTCCAGGAAAGAACTACAGTAAAAACAGGGAAAAAAAACTTGTTAAATTGGAGATAGGGGAAAAGTGAGACCATTACCTCAGCCAAAAAGTCTCAAAGGAAGATTGTAAATTTTTAAGAGAGAGAAATCTCAAAAGTCCTGGAAATTCAAATTTGTTTTTAAAAACATCCAAATCACCTGAAAATAGTCAAGGGAAAAAAAAATCCATCATGCAATTACGTCTGGATTTTACACATCAGTCTGAAAAACAGCAGATGACACAACACTTTTATAACAACTCAAGAGCTCCAAGAATCTGTTTTCCTCCCCAAAACATCACACACCTTGGTTTCCACCCATTACTGAGAAACTCCTCTGTTTCCCTACCCTTTTAATCAACTCCGCCCTTTTCTAGAGGCTGATGCCTCTGGCTTCTCTGCACTCACAGGCACGCTGCTGCCACAGAGCCAGTGAGGAGTCGCCAGCGCATTCATGGTGGGCTCCCGTACAACCTGATGCTCCCTCCTCACCTCCTCTTTCACCTGACACATCTCAGGTGTGTATTTCACTCCAGGAGTTCCCACAAGTCCTGCGGCAAGATTATTTCCGGGTCTTCTAAATATAGCGAGATTTTATTTTCATCTCAACTAAACGTTGGAGGCCTTAGGGTTTTTTACCATAAGAAAAATAAAAAATTCACTGAATGACCATATTAAAATTCTAGTTAGAATATTAGATTAATACTTCATATTAGAGTTTGAATAAATTTAGGAGTAAAACCAGGAGCCCTTCTCTTATTTTCAACCATTAACCAAATAACATTTGAGAGCTTATGGATATCCCCACAGAATCTCCACCAACAGTCACTTGAAACCCACTTCGCATTCCCTACCCAGCTGAAAAAATGGAGAGGTGGACAACACCAGTCAGTTGCATCTACAGAAATTTCTCTACAGAAATGAAATATTCAATTTAGAATCAGTGAGATTACATCCATATTCAAAACTGTTTAAAAGACCACCAAAAAAAAGGAAATATCCAGTGGGAAATGACAAGCAATCCATTAATAGTGGAAATCAAAGACTGAAAGGAAGCTGGATTACATTTAATTGTATCTGGTTTTTGTTTTGTTTTTCAAATGCCAGACAATACCTACATTAGTGGAATAGATGGAAATTTGACCCGATGCAGCATTTTTCCACAGGTCTCACCAGCCTTCATCAAAAGGGAAGGCAGAGTCAGAATGAAAGGGTAAAAAGGGACAACAAGCACTTGATCACTATAAAATGTAATTTTTTGCCAGGCAGAAAGTTTTGACACACCACCCTGAAGTCAGGAAACACATTTTCAAGAAAGTATCCATCATTTAACATTCTATGCAATTATACCACAGTGCAATATTTTCAACACTAAAGAACATTTTCCTCAGATTGCTGGAAATGATTCATACGTCCAATTTTCACCCCTTAATTGTTCTCACTGCTGAAGCTATCATGCCAGGTTTTAATATCTGCCAGTCTGAAAAATATTTTCAAGTATAGTGGACTGAAGTTTCAAAGATAGAGCATATAATTACATAATCTTTCACTGAAAAATTGTATCCTTTTGTCTGTGGTGAAACACACAAAAACTTAATTGACTTAATTACCAGAAAATCACAAGCTATCACCTCAGCATTACAGCAATAACTAAACCTGATGACTAAAATGAGTCTCAATTAGCAAAAACACAGGTGTGAGTACTACTCATTGAAAGCAATGATACGTAGCAAATTTTTGTAAGAAGTTGCAAAACCCTTATGTTTTGAAATAGCTGTTCCCTGAGATTAGAACTAAAATTTTTTGTGAAGCATGATTTGCATCCTAAAGAACAGCATTTCCCCATTTTATTAATATTTCAATACACTTCAGAGTTCAAACCAATTAATGTGTGATGACTGAGAAATTCTGTTTGATAATTGTCACAGAGGAGAAAACTCCTTAGCCCAGTCTTGATTTAGCAGAAGATAACAAAAGAAGTTACTTTTCCAATGTCCAAGAACATCCCTCTCTACCTAACTGAAGGAGCAGGATACACCATGCACACAGAAAGAGAACTGCAGGATGCTGGGAAGAGTCACACCTAAGACCTTCTCTGGGCTGCTATCCACCAAACTTGTTCTATTTTCAAAAAAGCAGAGGAGAAGAATAATCAGACACCTTACAGTTACTAACTTCCAGGGAAATTCGCTTTATTTTGGCCTCACTATTAATATCTGGAAAAATAAACCCCAGCAGTTACATCTCTTAAAAAACCACACTGATACTGTTTTGAGTCTGCTTATTTTTATGCTCATTTCTGTCCCAAACAAGATATTATATTTCAAAATACATAAATATAGAGCCCAAAGCTTGTAGCAACGGCAGTGTATCAAGGTACTTAAAATAATGAGCTGTTCTTGCTCCAAAATCTTTTGATAAAGAACTCAGAGAAACAGCAAAAAGCATAAATGCATAAATTAAATTCACTAACCTGAAAATACTAAGTTTCAGCTTTGTTCTCCCTTCTTCTATTTCCCTTCCCTTCTTTCCTATTTAGATGAACTATATCATAATCTTATACCATTTCCTGATACTCATTCTTTTTCTTTTTTTTCTCTTATTTCTCTCTCTAATGCTAGACTGTCTCTTCTCCAACCTGCATCATTCCATTTTCTTCCAGTTATGCCTGCTCACTTTCTATTGTCTATCTTTTCCACTGTATCCCTCCAGCTTTTCAGACACTTCAAAGCCCACCACCTTGCCCCAGCCCATCTCTCTCCTTCAGAGGTCACACTAATGCAAACTGTGTTTAAGAAAAGAAGGAGGCTATCTATGATAAACCTCAGTTTTCTTCCACTTCCATATGCTCTACAAACTTCCACAAATGTTACCCTTATTTGTGGCAGGATCACAAAGCAAGAACTTGCAAAAAGTGTCAGCTTAATGGAACACCACAGTCAGGAAAGAGTTCATAGTTACCAGCTGCAGGATATAACAATTCCTCCAGCTCCAGGCCAGGAAAGAACGGCCCACAACCAGCCTGGAAGGAGGTGAGGTGAGGTGAGGACAGGGACAACATCCTCAAAGTGGGAAATGCAGTGTTAGATACTTTTGGACTCCTCAGCACCACATGAGGTCCAGTTAGTCAAAACAAAAATAACAGGCAACTAAGGAAAGTTGTCTCCCAAGCCAACTTGCAATCCTGCTGTTCTGTTAAATTCAGAAAATAATTCCCTTGGAGTTGAGAATGTACTTTAAAACAAACAAACAAAGCAGGGGGAAACAATGACAGACACTTGCACAGACATTTCCCAAAATGTAGAAGTTCATAACTTTTCCCCAAGGCCAACCAATACCCTCCCCACTGTTTCTGAAGTGATTTTTGCTAAAACAAGAAGCATCACATGGGGAACATTAGTGATTTGGCCTTTAGTCCTATTGTACTGAACAAGGTCAGCATTTCATTATTCTCCAAAAGTTTTTGGTTTTTTGTGGTTTTTTGTTTTTTGGGTTTTTTTTTTTAAATCTTTACTCTGCTATTTCCTTAACCAGCTTTTTACATGTTTCTCATCTACTAATTAAAATTATCTTCTTTCCCTTCCATCTCTCAGACTAAACTTCTCTAACTAGGATGAAGGAAATGAGAAGTAAAACCAATAAATGCTCATAATAAAAAACCTAACATTAACTGTAATTTGCACAGGGGAAGAGATAAATCTGAAATATTAGACAGCAGTACACTGTAACCCTCTATTTGAAAAAGTACAATTTAAGTACAATTTAAGTACAATTATATTTTCTGCCTACAACATGGGGGAGGGATACATGCATGTAAATGAGTACAAAATGCAGCATCATCAGTGAACTTTGGGGGAAAGAGTGACTGTTCATAACTGTTCATGGGAGAAGTCAGAATTAATCCTAATGACCTCAGCAATGGGCCCAATTTAATAGAACTTACCTCTCATAAAAGTTAAGAAGTGAACTATCACTCACTGTCCAAAATTTGGCACAGTCATTCATTTCTAAATAAAGACTAACTGGCGATACCAGAAGCAGTATATATTTCCCCTGCATTCAAATATGCAAATACTCTCACGGGAGTTATTCTTATGTAATCAGTAGAGTCAAAAATTTGTATTAAATAACCTTATTAAATCAGGCTATAATTTTTTATACGTATAAAACCAAAAGCATTAAAGCACACAATTTTAACCATTTCTGGCCATTTCCCTCATAGCACTGCTAAGTATCAGCTATTCAATTACAACAGAAGCAGTCCACTACATGACCATGCAGTCTTTGATGCTCTGCTTATGTTCTGCCACAGACTTTAATGGTACCCCTCTTGGATATGGAAGTTTTAAGGATTAAGGCCCTTTCAGTTCTCTTTTAGACCTGGCGAACACATGTCCCATCCCATACAAGTTAATACAGTAAACTGACTATTTCATTATTTTGGATATTACTTAGTCTTTTGAAAAGCTCATATATAATCTGACTCATTCTGGAGTCACCAAGTTGAACTTGACCCAGAACCACCATCATAATAATTACTGTATATGCCAATAAAACATTTAATACTTGGCATTTTTATTTTTCTGTACCTTTTACTTTTAGAACAGGGATGGTCTTACTCCTAGCATCAGCACATTGGTACCTGCCAATCACTGAAGTTGTGATATATCTGAAACCAATAGGCAGTAGAGAAGCCTGAAAGCCTGTGGACCTCCCAGTCTGCAAGTCAACTTTTTTCTTATCATATTAGAATTGTATTAAGCACAAGAAATCCTCTGTTTGAAATCTAGATCTCTAGATTTAATCTAGTAATATTTTTCAAACTTTTTATTTGTAAACACCTAGAAATTTTCCAGTGAATCTTTTCTTTCTTGTCTTTCTCTATTAGCACTGCGTACATTACACAATTTCCGTGGCTGAATTTTATTCTTAGTACCTCTTCAAACAATCCTGAATATTCTGAAAGGGATCAGAAAGTATGAATGTCTAAAAACACTCCCTTTTAGTTGTGCTATGTCAACAATTACATCATGCTATTCAAGGTGGTCCTCTACAGTCAGTTTGGGGGACCAGCTCCTGGTTTGGGCATTCCCCCTGGCATTTTTAGGCTTTATTTAATGCAGTGACAGCTATAACACCATACACAAACACTGCAACCCTTTTTCTCTCCTAGGGGAATGCTCTAAATACCAACCTGTACAAAGCTGTGCAGGAATATCTCAAATCTGGCTCCAAGGACAAAACACCAGCTCTCCATCACTTCTAATAGCACTGCTATTTTAAATTATCCCATAGGCTGCATTACAAACAATGAAATAATTTGGACTTTCACAGGTACATGTGAAAAGCTGTTTTACATAGAGTATGTAAAATTAAAAAAGAAAATAAAATTATAAGGTCACCACTACCCTATGCGTAGCCAAAGCAATGTACTACAAAAGTCACGTGGCCTTGCAATTAAAAGGTTTGCTTAAAATTTTTCTTCAATGTCATTTGTTCTGGCTTTCACAAGAACTAGTTTTGTAGCCAAGTTTTATGTGGAGATTTTTCCTCCTTATTACACATTTGTACAGAGCAGCTGAACATATTTTTTGTGTGAATATTGGCCTATTGTACCAATTTTTTTGAAGAATCAGTTAATCATCCTACAGAATCCATATGCAGAACTTATATGAATAACAGATGTTGCAGCCTCATGAATCTGGCATCCTTATGTGTTCAACAGCTTCAAACACGGACATTTGATCGTTCTGAAATTTTGCATTTAAAGACTCAGAAACATTTACCCTTCAAATTTTCCATTCTTAAGGATATGTCTTCAGATATGCCTGATATTGTTTTTGAATAATTCATGCTCCAACTCTTCATTTTTTAGCTTTTCACAAAACCTTAAAGAAGAGAATCTCCCAAAGCAAAACAGCAGGTTTTATTCATGACTATAATTAAATCCACCATGAAATTCTGCTTGACCATTAATTTATATTTATTTCTGTTAATAGGTCATATCACCCTTGATTCCATTTCTCCAACACGTATTGAACAGCCAGCAATCATAAAATGTTCTTGTTCCTTCAATATTTTTAAAAGTATATTTGACAGATGATATTCCCAATTGCTCATACTTGCCATAAAAAAATAAAAGGGGAGGCTTAAAGAGTCAGATTTCCTAACACTGTCCTAAACCAGAAGCTCAAACACCAAATACTTTCCAAAACTGATAATCTTTTAAAACATCCAAACCAACAGATTTAAGGCATTGTAAAGCTAGGAACCAGAGTCATGTAAACTGGGGCTCTGAACTGCTTATGTTTGTCACTGAGCACTTATTGCAAGCCCTTTTTTTTTACTTAAATAACTTTTGCTCTAATCCTTAAAATTCTTCAATCATTTAGCTTAATCCCAAACCTGACACCATACCAAGGAACCAATGTATTGGATTTGTGTGGCAAGGTTTTGGTAGCAGGGGGGCTACAGGGGTGGTTTCTGTGAGAAGCTGCCAGAAGCTTCCCCCATGTCTAACAGAGTCGATGCCAGCCAGCTCCAGGACGGACCCACCACTTGGCCAAGGACAATCCCACCAGCAACAGTGGTTGTGCCCCTGGGATAACAGTCAAGAAGGGGGTGAAAAAGTGTTACTGCACAGCGGTAACTGCAACAGGAGAGAGGAGTGAGAATATGTGGGAGGATCAGCCCTGCAGACACCAAGGTCAGTGCAGGAGGAGGGGCAGGAGGGGCTCCACTTGCCGGAGCAGAGATTCCCCTGCAGCCCGTGGTGCAGCCCATGGTGCGGCAGCTGTGCCCCTGCAGCCCACGGAGGCTCCACGGTGGAGCAGGTGGATGCCCACAGGCAGCTGTGACTCCCAGGGAAGTTCGTACAGTCTCCTGGCAGGACCTATGGAGACAGAAGCCCACACTGAAGCAGTTTTGCTGGCAGGGCCAGAGGAGGGATTGGCACTGGAGCAGCTCAGGGAGGACTGTCTCCTGCGGAAGGGATCCCACTCTGGATCAGGGCAACAGTGTGAGGAGTCCTCCCCTGCAGAGGAAGGAGCAGTGGAGTCAACATGTGAGGACCACAGCCTCCACTCCCTGTCCCCCTGTGCTGCTGGTGGTGAGGAGGTAGAGAACTGGGAGGGAAGGTCAGCCTGGGAAGATGGGAGGAGTGGGGGGAAAGTGTTTGTAAGATTTTGGTTTACGTCTCATTATCCTACTCTGACTTGATTGGTAATAAATTAAACTAATTTTCCCCAGTTAAGTAGGTTTTGCCCATGACCCAGTCGCTGAGAGATCTCTGCCTGTCCTTATCTTGCTACATGAGCCTTTCTCCCTATTTTCTCTCCCCTACCAGACAAGGAGGGCAGTAATAGAGCAGCTTTGGTGGGCACCTGGCATCCAGTCAGGATCAAACTGCTACAGCTACATAAGCCTATGTAAAAGTATGAAGAAATGCAAACTTTAATGTCCCTGTATACTGCATTTTTAATAGCCATGTCACTGTAAAGTCTAAGAGAAAAAAAATGTTTTGTTTTCATTCACTAAAAAGCACTAATACACATAATGAATTCTAAGTCTTTTATTGCAAGTAATGCAAAGTCTGTCACTGTTACTGAAGGTTTCCTGTAGGAAATACCTCAACAATCATCTCTTACCTGGTCCTAGTCCATATGCAACTGGCGAAGAGATGGAGAGGTGCCAAAAATATTCACCATAAAAAAGCTTAAGTCACATTACATATCAGACAACCCAATGGTTGTACAATGCAGCTGACAGACCAAAAAAATCCCAAACCAAATAAACAGTGATGGGTCAATGCCAGGGCAAAGAAAATCTTCAACAGTTCAGAGCCATAACATTCATCTTCCATTTACATGAATGGAACAGTTTTATCACAGTTTAATATCATCACCAACAACAGCAGTCTCTGCAACTAACATTACCATGGTTATAGATGACCAGCTAACATCCTTGTGTTAACAACTTAGTCTCAAATACAAAAACCTTCATCAGCTCCCCTGAGTCAGCAGCAACACAGTATACCTGAGCGCAAAATAGCCAGCTTCAAAAAACCACAAATTAATACAGGATGTTGAAATATTTTCTTGTGATTAACACAAAACACCAAGCACACACATCTCTAAACCAGCTACCCCACACAATATCGATTCAAGTCAAAACTCTTATATTCTACATTCTCTGTGCCTCATTCAATCCACCTAAAAAAATCATGTTAAGTTTGAGAATGTAGAACAGGAATTCACAACTTTATCTCCCAGGTGCAACGAACCTTTACCATAAATACAGAAGCTGTGTAGGATTACGTGTTACAATTTTGTCAGCTGCTTCTCCAAACACTGAGCACTTTCAATCTTCCCTCTTAAACATCACTTAGAGACTGTATGCAAAGAAGTCAAACCTCAAAAAAAGTCTCCATAGTCCTCGGATCCTACAGCAAAATTCATAGTCCATCAGGGGCAGAAAGGAGAAAGAGAACATAACAACGTATGATAGTTACATTGCTTAATACTGTTCAACAAAGTGCTCAAACACATTAATTATGTGATACAAAACCTCTGTGGGATGGGCTAGAGAGATTTCTGATCCTACAGCTGAGCACCTGCCCAGTCCCACACTCCAGCTGTGCTGCAGCTGTGAGCAACTGGCTGCTGCTTCTGGAGCTTGGAGCACAAGCAGCACCAGCACAGCTCTACATGCAAGACGCTATGCAAACGCATCCAGAATATAATGTTGAAAGGAATAGTTCTCTGTGTAGACTCTATTATTTCACTATTTCCATATTTGCATAGGGGAGGCTTAGATTGCACTAAGGACTTTGGGCTTCTCTAGTTTGGAGAAAAAGGGGCTGCGGGGCAACTTCATTGCTCTACACTTTCCTGAAGAGAGGACATGAAGAAGGAAGTGTCAATCTTTTCCCTCTGATATCCAGGGGCAGGATGACTGGGAATGGTTCAAAGCTGTGCCAGGGGAGGCTTAGACTAGACATCAGGAAGCATTTTATAATGAGCAGGTGGTCAAACACCAGAAGAGGCTTCCCAGAAAGGTGGTTGATGCCCCAGGCCTGTCTGTTCAAGAGTCATTTGGATGATGCCCTTAATAATTTGCTTTACCCTTTGTTCAGCCCTGAACAGGTCAGGCACTTAGAACAGATGATGGTTGTAGGTCCCTTCCAACTGAAATACTCTATTCTGTAACCAAGTAAGGCATAAAGAAGGTGGTAGCTAAGTTTAGCTTATTCAGGATCTTCACTGTTATCCTATATGGATTGTGACCAGTGTCTTTCATTACAAGTTTGATGGATGACTCTAGTCAACCATTTGATACCTCCCTCAGATTAAAAAATACATTGACAAGAATTCACTAGCTTTTGGAGAGCTTTTAAGAAAGCAATACATTAAAGAATTAATGCATTTATCAAAGACTACATTTCCACGCCAAGGTGCATAGTCTTGGCTGAAGCAGTTAAAATTTTAATTGAAAGCCTATAATGAAGTATTTGAAAGAGGGTTTGACACATACATAAACAAACTGAACTGCATTTGGCTGAAACAAACAGTTAAAATCATCACTTTATTTTACTATAAAGCTTATTCTTCTAGCTGCAGTTTCAATGTTTCCTTCACACATTAAAATGATTTTCGGTGGTCAGGTAGGTTGTTAGTTCACTGTTGCAAAGGTACAGGAGTTACAGAGCAAGGCCAGTCCATCTCACTCCTTCTCACTGATCTGCTGTCAACAGGTACCTTGTGTTCACACATGCTTCAGCAACGCGTTTCAGCTTTTGCTTCTTCTCCAAAGTTATAATTATAAAAGTTACAATTATATATTGTATATGTAAGTACCATTAATTAAAACCATTGTCCCCCTCAGACGGTTCAGCTCACCCCCACAGGCATTAGCTGTTTACTTCACCTGATGCCATTACAAATTAAACAAGACACTTTTCTCCACACCTTTGTCTTCTTTCTGTTGTCTGGACAGTGAGGAAGCTTGGAAAGGGTGAGTTCAGAGAAAAAATTAGGATCTTCAGGGAACATCATCTGTAAACAGGGGGAAGCCAAAGAACTAGGGCAGGAAGAGAAGGACATGGCTATAGCACACCATCACTGCACAGGATTACAGTGGGGCAAGGAGAAGATGGAGGTGAGGGTAGGCTTGAGTATGAATAGAACTTTTAAAAAGAAAACCAAACTTGGGAGGAAGCAAAAGCAAAGGAGCCCTGGTAGTAGGAAGGTAAGGGGGAGCAAAGACTAGGAGGGAGGAAGAGGTTGGCATGAACCTAGTCTGAGAATGTAAATTATTTGAAATACAGACACAGAAACTGCGAAGGAGGAATTGAAGTGCAGACGGAGATAATACCGGTGGCAACGGGGCAAAAAGCTTGTTCAGAGGGAACAAACAGATCTGGGGCTATAAGAGTATCTAGAATGGAACCTGAAAACCTCCGATTTCCTTGTGCTTCCTCTGCTGCTACAAACCACTTGTGCATTCCTTATTTAGTCCCAAACTTGCATATCCATTCCTTAAGTCTGTCTCCTCAGAGTACCTCTCAGTTTTTCAAAATACAGTCCAGTGCCTTATTAAAGATATGTTATGCAAACCCTGCTTTTAACTCAGTATGGAGGAAAATAATCTGCAAAAAATCTGTTTTTAAAGAACGACTATAGACTGAGGACTGTTGTTAATGCCGATCAGCTTTCACCTCTGTAATTCCTTAATTTTTCAGTGCTTGTCTTTTCAAGTCCTAAAACGTTCCGATTACCTTTATATATGTAACCTGCCTAGGGCTGGTGCTTTACTGCCACACCGCGTGACAGGGGAGGCAACCAAGCCACAGGCAGCATGCAGGGAGCAGCATTACGAAAGCTGACGAACGCATGTGCTGCGGCGGCGTTCTGTTACGTGGCAGCCGGCAGGAGGAAACAGCCGCGCGCACACAGGCACGGGCCGGAGGGGCGGCGGCTCCGCACGGACACAACCGCAGCCCCGGCAGGAGCGGCCGCGGCTCGCAGA
>WEIT01017881.1:43387-62445 GCA_013389985.1 Dryoscopus gambensis
GGCGGCGCGGGAGCGGAGCGTGCTCGGGCCGGGGGCTGGTGCCGCCCCGGGATAACAGCGGGAAGGGGAAGGGGAAGGGAGCCGTGTCCCGGCAGAGCCTGCACGTGTGGCCAGCGCTACGGAAACGCTGTACGGAAAATGGAACATATATGGTGTAACGACCTCCCGCTAGGGCGTCCTGCCAGGTGCTGTTGCAAGGCAGATTAATTAGAGTTTATGAATACATATTAACCAGATCTGCACTGCGATCTGGGGTAGGCGCTGCTGTGAGGCTCCCCTAGGAAATGCCCACGCGTGAGCAGGCGCTGACCTCTTCTCCTTGGTGACACAGAAAGGACTCGAGGGAATGGCCTGAAGTTGTGTTAGGGAGGTTTAGGTTGGATATTAGACAAAAGTTCTTCACCCAGAGGGTGGTTGGGCACTGGAAGAGGCTCCCCAGGGCAGTGGTCACAGCACCATGCCTGACAGAGTTCAAGAAGGTTTGGACGCTGCTCTCAGGCACACGGTGTGACTCTTGGGGACCAGGACCAGGAGTTGGACTTGATGATCCCTGTGAGTCCCTTCCAACACAGAATATTCTGTGATTCTGTGATTCTGTGATCATGTCCCATGATCAGATATCCCTGAGCTGTGTAGGTGGAGCAACCTTGTTACGCCTGGAGCATGCAGCGATGGTTTCTTCTCCTGAAGAGAAAGCTGACTTCCCAGGTCCTCGATCTACTCCCATCCTGCATTGGGACAGTGTCATATCAGTACCTGCAAGATGTATCACAATGTTTGTAATCTGATTCCAAAATAAGATTTGTGAAATAATCTTTGTTATCAAGGCAAATTTATTATCATGTTTTGTGCAATAGCCTAGCTACATGAGATTGCATGGCACAGAGAGGAAAGGTTTTGACCAAATAACTAGTGGTGGTGTTTATATAAATATGCTTATGCATACATATGTGCCATTCAATGCTCTGGGATACAGCAGGCACCGTAGTTTTTACCTATC
Source organism: Dryoscopus gambensis (assembly GCA_013389985.1). Classification (NCBI taxonomy): domain Eukaryota; kingdom Metazoa; phylum Chordata; class Aves; order Passeriformes; family Malaconotidae; genus Dryoscopus; species Dryoscopus gambensis. The sequence goes on from WEIT01017881.1 coordinate 44,388, forward strand.
CTTTCACTGACCAGAAGCACATTCCCTGACACAGTCTCCAAAGAATACAATTTCAAAATCTTACCTCACCCCAGCAGACTGAAACTTAATCAACCAGAACTATTTCTCCTATCTACTCCAGGGTATTAGGCTTTCTTCTCATGTTGATTACTACTCTGCTTTCAGTTCAATTCCCATCAATTCAGCCACAGCTATATATTAGTGGTTCCCTCACAGTTATATTGTAATTAGCATTCATTCATACTTTGTTATTACTGTTCTATTTTAAATTGTGTTTTTATTGTGGTACAGATATGTATTTCTAATTAAAGGAATAAGCTGTTTTAAGTCTCTGTCCTCGGTGCTGGATTTATCATGAGAATATATTTAAGGTATTAACTAAGTGGACAATGAAGGAGATTAAAGTTGTCACTCCAGGAATGGCAGCAGTACTTGACTGAACCCTGAGCCAAATGCTTTGCTCTTTCAAGATTAAGAAATTCAGTATTATACTTCAGCAAAGGACATGTTTAATAAAGCTGTGTGAAACACACACGTAGTAAATCAGATCCTTTCAGGTATGTTTCCTAATACTGATGGATTTTCTTTTCCTTGCATTACCAAAACCAGAGCAGTCACATTTCATAAACTTCCAGGATGACTTGATCACACTGACATCCTCAGTCTTAAACTCCTTGAAGACACTTCTGAGACATGTTCATGAATGCTACCTGTTAAGGTAATTTTCATGTGCTATGGTTCTGCCATCCTTAACTAATAACTCATTCCACATACATGTTCTTTCACAGGCACTTGCACAGGTATCTTTCTGCTAGTAGAAATAAGAAGTCCACATCTTGGCCTGTGGTAGCATGCTCCTAAAAGTGTAGGTGAGAGCATTAACCTCTGGTTTTGTGCACATTCAACTATATGGTTTGTTCGAATATTTAATAAAGCAAACATTTACACTCCCTTAAAGTATTCTCATTTAAGTGGCCATTGGATAAGAATCTACAGAGTTTTTTACTATTAGAGTGCTGCTTTTTTTACATTTAAACAGTAGAAATACGAAAGCTATTTTGAAATTTGAAAATTGAAAGTGTGTTGATGCCTATGTCAAGTAATGGTTTATTTTCTAATGAGATTCAGATTCTTTAAAATAAATGGAATTCTCTATACATATTTTGACCAAAAAAGGAATCTACAGTTCATTAAAGCAGAGTAAATTTTAACAGACATACTATAGTTTACCTCCTAATTTTGGAAAGATTTATACACTTATTAAGCTACTTTGAATACTCCCACCGAGGTCAATGGAACTTCACAAGGCACACATAGTAAAGCACATAACTCTTTTACTAGATCAGGACCTTAGTTGGAAATTCTTTAGGAACAAGATCATGTCTTTATTTCTACTTTTACTTACTTATTTTTGCTTTATGCATGTGACCAATAGTACTGAAAAACACCCCAAAACAATTATAGTAATATTACACAACCAGTTTTGAACCTCAGCAGTCTTAAAACATCCATTCTGGCCCAAGGAAATAAACAGAGACACGTTTTAGAAGAAACGGAGTATTAAAATTCCATATAGCTGATCTCATCTGTCAGAAATAGACTGAATAGTTAATCTGGCAAAAGAAAAAGTTAAAGTACCTTTTTAATGTGAAAGAAGGTTGCTCAAATGGTCTAACTCATTAGGTATATAATACTCAGGGCCTCTGCTGTAGAGATAGATAGCTTTGAAGATTACAACTGCTTTAAAATCAGTTGCTAAGAACTGGTGCCCAGAGCTTTCATTTGAACTTGATCCGAGCTTCCTGTATACAGTAACTGCATCTCCTCAGTAGTCATTTGCACTTCCACAGCCACCTTCTTTTAAAAGCTTAGAGCTTACTTTGGAGCAGATAGGTTTCAATGGTACATGCTGGAGCTTCCTGTAATTGCTAAAAAACCCCACTAACCTTGAAATTTAAGATTTTAAAGTTGGAGTAAAATTCCAAAAACACACACAAAGGACTACAGTCCCACCACAAGCAATGCAGGTAAATTGGTAAGACCACATGCACTGCGCATTCTGTTGTGCCCCAGCAGGAGCATGTCTGGAAGAGAAGAAATTAGGACATTGCAAACTACAACAGTTTTGTGTGCAGTACGAGAACAGCAAGCTGATCATCAGGTCTTGGGGTACCTACCTGCTTAACAGGTACTTCTAGTAAAATGTCCTGGGAAAACGTGCCAGTGAAAAGGAGTTCATGTTTCCCTGTGATTATCAATCAATGTTCCCATTAAAGAGGGGCTGGTGTCTCAGAGACAGGTAACTCCTCAAATTGTAATTTCCTTTGGTGTGAGAGATAAACAAAAGGAATAAAGCTCCTGAACTTCCTCCCAATGTTACAAAGGTCCTAATGTTGCACAGGCAATTGAAAACTAGATATGGTCCATATTATACATCTTATATTTTTTCTGCCATAAACCCAGTAACTTCCTTTATGTGATGGCAGTGTTGCAAACTGAACAGAATATCAAGAGGAAGGCAATTTGCTCACAGTGCACATTTGTAACCAAGACAAATCAAAAAGGAAGAAACTCTATTTGATGACAGTTTGAACTTTGAAGCCAATAGCATGCATGCTTATTGGCTTACACTCAAAGTAAATACAACTTTATGGATGTGTAAAACAATCTTCTTTGGTGTTTAAAAGTAGGGCTGGAAGACAGTACAACCTGTACAAAGGAAGTATGGTCACTTCATTGAAACAAAGTTTTGTGGAAAGAATGGATATGAACTGCAACTGGTATTGTCTGTGGCCACAAATATTGGCTGCTAGAAACCAGTTCAATTGGCAGTAACATGAAGATTCTATTATTCCTCTTGGAACTAGACCATCACAAAAACATTTATAACAATAATAGTTAAAAAACAGAAGCTCTTTGTGTAAAATACATTTTTGCCTCAAAACATGTCTGTATATATGATGTCTAACAATAGACATTTTTAGAGAAAATTGTAACAGAAAATTATTCTCCAGATTCATGGGTTTCAGAGTGAAAACAAACTAGCTACTGTCAAAAGTTCTAACCCTTAAATAAAAGTTGATTAAAAAAATCTGTTATGAAATATTAAGATGAACTTCAGTTAGGAACACAGCACAGAACATACTAATGTCTTGTATTAAAAAGGAACTGTATTGAGAAGTGATCTTCCATTGATTCCATGTTATCAACATGTAAACATGATGGTAGAGTGACGCTTACAAGAGGATGGATAGAATAAAAATGCAAAAAGGGTAGAAAAATGAAAATGTAGAAAGAACCTTTTTAAAGAATTATCGTAAAGGAGAAGAGGGGAGAAAATGGAAAGAGCTTCTCTGGAGTTATTTACAGACAATGATAGAAGAAAGGGAGTTGTGAAATCTGGACCATTTTTTTTTCAGTTTTCACATAAGAAACTCAAATCCTGCTGTGTACATAACAAACCATGCAACATGATGTTTGGACGGGCATTGAATTGATGTTATTGTAAGTGCTTTGAAAGTAAAAGAGGAAAAATCAAACTGGAATTTTAATTGTTTCAATTGATGTAAACAGCAATGACCAACTGATATGTCAGGGAAACAATGTCTTTCTGAATGCCTGAGTGCTTCCCACATTTACAGGGTCAGAAATAACAATAAGCCAAATCAAAGAAATTTCCATTGCTGGGATTTGAGTCAGGCCCAGCAAACGTCACTCGAAATCCTGCAAAGTCTTTGCCAAACCCACAAAGGACTGGAGTAATTCCATAGCTCCATTTGGACATTTCTGAGGTCAGGCAATGGCTCACTATCTGCTGGATATCATGCAGATTAGCAGGAGAGTGGCTTGTCACAGCTGCTTTTACAGTAACTAAAGTACCAGTAAAGACACCAAATTAATTGACATTGCAGTACTCAAAATTAAGTTATCTTTAGTTCTATTACTTATGACTTTAAGCTTCTGTATGTTCTCCCAATATTTGCCTAGTTTTATTACAACTAAGCTCCCCTACCCTTTTCATGGCTCAGTTGCCCAAAGCACTACTGTGGGTACAAGGGAAGGGATGGGAACAAATAGCTTGTGGAAGAAAGTGTAGAAACATAATGCCACAGCCCCAGTTCATATTATTATTTTATTCTGTCAGTGAGCAAACACTAAAACACAAACCAGCAAAAATAAACCAGGCAGGGTAGCCTTACAGAGAATATTTTTATTCTCATTTGTTTAGTAATTCCACAAAGCCAGTGGAAGAGGCATAGAAATATAGTGTTTGACTCTATTTTTGTTTATCTTGGTAGAAGCAGGAGTTGAACGAGAGGTAAATAGGTGTTAGAGCACTTTTGGCAGGTTTGGAGCTTGCATAGCAGTGCTGTATAGAGATCCCTGAGCTGGCTCCAAGCAGACTGGCATGTCCACAGTGAACTGGATTCAGTGCCCTGGATGGTTTCTGCCAAAGTGTAATCATATCCCTTTTGAGTTTAGACTTGTACAAAGGCATTATTATTGCAATATGGAATGTATCTTACCTGACAGGGTCTTAGAGCCAACTTGTTTTTTTCAGGCTGATGACTGGGAGTCAGCGACCTGGCTGTCCAGGCCACTTGTCTTTTCCAACTGATGAACCTCCAGTTTAGAGCAGAAATCCTTCTTGTTAATCCCTAGGGGGAAATAGGGAAATAATTGATTCTCCCTAACTCTAAATAATCTCAAAGTTGGTACACAGTCTCAGCTCATTCTCTAGTCACCTCTACAGCCAGCAGTGCTTTTGGCACATGTGGCATTCATTCTAAGGGACATCTGTAGTGGGTGAGGGGCATCTTCTTCTTGCAGTGCCTGTTTTCACAATCAGGTTTAGATCAGACCTTTAGCTCAGACTAGGCATCCTTGGAGATTAGATTAATATAATCTTTCTTATCCTGGTGCTTCCTGTGATAAAAATGGAATATACCAAAATGAAATGATTCAATACTTCCTTGAGAACACTGGAGGGAGCTCACAGAAAGAGACAGGAAAAAAAGAGAAAAGGTGGCAAGGAAGAGAAGTTGTTTCAGTTCTGTGAAAAGTTCCATGAATATTTACACTTACAGATTGCATTTCATTTCAATACATGTACTAATGTAGGAAAGAAGTATTTTTGCTTATATTAAATTCTGGTGATTTTTCTCTGTATTTGTATCTTGGCATCATTGTAACTTTCTATTTTGAACACATTTACTTAGAAAACATGCTTAACAGGCCTTTTCTTTTTCATTTAAATTATGTTTATTTGAGTTCTCTTGTTACTGTTCACTTGGCTTCATGCTCTGCAGTCTGATATTTAATCTAAAATGAGGGAAAGGGACTTTGGCAAACTGTAGTTATACATCCCTAGGAAAATACCAGCATCTTCAGTGAACACACTATAATGAGGAGGTGTCCTATTACATAATTGAGGAGGCATTGTCTTTTATATGCATTCTGGTTCATTTTTCACACTAAATTAATCTTAATAAACATCTGCTTTGAGTAAAGAGGGTTTTGTGATATTTCAACCATGACCTCTCTGGAAGTCCAAATGATTTTACGTTATGTTTCAGACTGGAGTATTCTTTTGCAACATTTCCCTTTACTACATGATAATCAGTGTGTTAACATGAGCTGATTAATCCCATCAGTCAACACTGATACCATGGCCCTTTCCCTAATGAACTCATGGCTGCAAAATCACTGGCTGCTTAAATGAATTCAGGGCAATCCTGCAGATTATGGAGGTCAAATTTGATGATGCCAGTGGTCCACTCTGGCATATAATCTATGAATCTATAGCTCAGACTGGAAGAAATACAAATAACTGTAGAATAGCAGTAAATGAAGAAATAAAACTAGCTACTTTTAAGAGAGATCTTGATATGTTTATGAAAAAGGTTATATGAACTGGTTGTCTGCAATAGCTGGAGCAAGGATTTGGTGGCTCTGCAGTACTTCCAGATCTATTTTACTGTGTTTCAATTGCTCATCAGCTTGCTCTCATTTTTAATATTTGTTTTATAAGAGTTTTTGATACAGTTACTAGGATAACAAATTAAAGATGGATTTTAGCTTTTTAAAGAAAGGCTCTCTTTCATTTCAGATGACAGACTGAATTGAGGCCTATGAATAATGCTTGTGTTGACCTGCCAGAATATGTCTTCACAGTAATGAATTCTCAAATGCCCAGGCTGAGCTTATTCATTTTGAAATCAATGGGAGGGAAGGCAATACAGCCCAGTGCTGAATCAGGCTGCATTTTAGCATAACAGCGGTCATATACTGGGTTTTTAAAAAAATAATAAAATACTTTGTAAAAGCCGCATTTGATTTTCTGTGTGTGACTTTTGCTATAGAGTTTTTCTGCTCAAAATCCTGCTGCCATACAGCAGGATTTGTTTTAAAAAAGTGTCCAAAATGTGTTGCAGAGTTCCAGAGTTACAGTTCTTTCCTGTCCTAGTAATTTGTAAGATTGGACAGAGTTGCAGCTCAGGGAAGAGCTGAACTGAATGAATATGGGGTAAGGAGACATTTCCAAGAAAAGTAGGAAGTGGGTTTGGTAATTTATTCGGTAACACACCAAGGATCTGGTCCAATTAAAATAATGGGTAAAGTTTACACTGGCTCAGAGGGAATAAATACAAAGCTAACCATTTTAAAAGCAAGCTTCTTACTCCAGAGATACATCTCAGATGAGATAAAAGGAGTCTCCCATTCCTTTTTGTCATTACCAGTTTAATGGCACTTTTTGACAGGATTGAGACTGGGAAAAGGATTGTACACCATCATGTCTTGGCTAGATTTCACCTCCAGTAGCTATTTAACTACCTCCATTTCTTCCTGTGGTTTCCATTATTTATAGTGGGGCTAGATTTTACTAGCTCTGCTGCATTTTCCTCAAGATGTACTTGCCTTCCACTAACAGGTGACTGGCTCCTGGTATGTTTTGCTGCCTCATGGAAAGATTTATGGAATTTTGTAGGTATTTGTGAAACACTTAGAGCTACTTGTTTGAAAAAGATCTTGAAGATACTAGTTAAAATTCATAATCACCGGAAATCTCAATATGCAAGCCAAAAGATTAAAGCAAGAGCATACTTAGTTTCTTTTTCACTTTTTCTGTCACGCTAACAAGAAGTTAAAGTATCTGTTTTATTAAAGGTTAATATTTATTGTGCTGTTTCTATTTCTTTGCCTGCATATTGGCAAAGCCCCAGCAGATTGCTTACACAGCACAAGAAGCAGACGCGCACAGCCTCGGGATGCAGTTACCTCATCTCTTAAGGTAATGCAGGTTCGGGCTGGTGCTGACAGACCTGTCCTGCCTGTGGCCGGCCCTGGCAGCCTGTGCCCATGTGCTGTCATTACCACTTGTGTGGCTGCCCAGTCAAGCAGATCGCCTTGCATTTTCTGTAGGCTTATGTTTCCATCAGATTGGCTTGCTCACGAGCAAGAGTGCCAGCATATTTAATGCAGCGAGAGTGCATAACCAAAGGCGACTGGGAGGTTAGGACTCCCTTTTCCAGCAATGACCCCATGCAAGAGTGACATGAACTGAGGGAGAAACCATACCTGTGGATTTTAAAGGTGACTAGTAATTATGGTGGCCCTTGTTTCTGGGTATCTAAGTAAAGATCTTTTCAGAACATGTGAAGCCCAAAATCTCTGATAACCAGATACCTTTAAGGTTCTCAAATTTAGCTCATACACCCACAAAAAATAATTCTGAAAATCTTACCTATAATTCTTTTGCCTAGGGCTTTATGTCTAGGGAAATCTTTCAGACATGGATTATTTGGTTGTTACCTGTACCTAGCTGAGCATCAAAATCCTCTTCTGTATGACTATGAGATATTATAATACAAATATGCAATAACAAAATAACACTACATTCATATTCTAAGGTTAAGATCAACTGAGTGGTTTTCAAAGATACATTAAAAGTCCCATTTGTTTTGTTTAAAAAAAAAAAGTTAGGAAATTCCTTGCAGTGTATCATGTCATGTGAATTTTAACATCTCTGCCTATAATCCGAACTTTGAATCAAGATTACTTGAGCGGATATCAGCAATCATGCATCACCAAACCCATTTATTCAATTCGTTGTCCCCTTTCCTTTCTAAATCATCGTTGCTTGCAACATACATGCTTAAACTTGCAACCGCAATTTGTATGTCAACACATTTCCATTAACTAATCACAAATTATCAGCTTCAGTTCTATAGGTCTGACTACAGGTAAGTTTTCCCTTTGTCCAACACACTTTAGAGCTCAAATGGAGATTTTGAATATGATGACAAGTGATAAGATATGTAATGATAGCAATATTTCGTGCTTGGCAGGGTATTTTTAGACTTCCATGCTTGTGAATACATTTGTGTAGAACTAAATTACTATGAAACTATGATGTACATATAGTCCCATGCTTACGCATATGGACTTATACAGTGACTTTAAAAAACATGTTTAGCAATTTTATTGCTTAACAATTAACTTGAATCATATGAACTATAAATGTGTAAGTTAAGAGAATTTTAAAGGAATATTTTCTGTAGGAGAAATATAACTGTGGATTAGAATTTGCCTTGGAGAAGGATATTACTTTAGTGTGGGCAGAATGGTCTTTCCCAGCTGATTCACCAGGTAAGAAGGAACATGAGGTTCCCCCACAGCTCAAAACTGCTTACCAAAAGTTCTGATGTAGCATTGTTAGAGGAGGTGGTTCTCTGGGGTGCATTGTGTGCAAAGATGAAGGGGCTGTTAGTCTGTAGGGAACAAGCCCACAGCTTCAGTGCATGGAAAACCCTTGTGTTATTCACAGCTGCCACTGAGGGAGCTCAGCAGAGCTCAGTTTGTTTGACTGCCACAAGAGTGAGAGCAGGGTGCTGGCAGACAGTCATATGTGTTTCCAGCTTTGTGCATTCAGGAACCTTAGATAACCTGTGTGATCATGGCAACTTATGAGCACTGGCGGACACACGCCTCTAAAGTCCACTTACTAATTCAGTGAAGTATTTTCTTTCTCATATTCTCTAGCAAAAGAAATTAACCAGCTCCTTCTTGTGAATTCAGTTTCAAAGAGTGTTAGGTTGGGCTAATTGCTGATATTAGTTATAGCAGAGAGCTTGAAGGCATAGGTGTCCATGTCAGTATGCAGCAAGTATTACCAGACATCACTTACTGGAGAATGCTGTCTCAAAACAAAACTTCAAAACAGAAAACTCTAAAACTTTTCCACAGGCACATCTGTTATTTTCTTACATGACCTACACAAAATAAAAGGCTATTTTTTTCTGTACTTTCAGATCCAAAAGTCTGCACTTTTCTCACTGACTTGAAAAAAGGCAGCCAGGCAGATGTAAAACTAGTAAAAATATGAAAATATGATTGGTTTTATCTGAAAGAGGCCTCATTCTGTAGTTTTTGAAAAGGCAGCAAGAGTCTTGCTTTTAATTTTAAAGGGTAGGTTTACTTTTATGAAAATTTCTGTTTCTTGTTCTTTGTATTGTATTACTTCCTTATTTGCATGACAGGTTTTACAAGTGAAAAAGTTGACTACAAAATATTAAAACTTGACAGCTCCTAATTAAAACAGTGTAAATCCTGAACCCACTTGTTGAGCTTTTTCACCTCCTTTCACCAAGAAAGTGAATACAGATTTGTCCCCAAAATAGTTTTATTTTGCTACATCCAAATTGTTAAACATGCTAACCCATCCATATATATGTTTTCACATATATTTCATTTATACTTTGAAGTCAAATTGGTGCAATCCTACAGCTTCCTAGTCTCTGTAACTTGATTTTGAAGCAATGTCCATGGTCAGCTCTTGTCAAAATTTAGCTAAATTAGTAAAGGATTGTTAAATCAAAGCAACCCTTTTACACTGAGACAGTCATATTAGCACAAACATGGTCATAGACTATTTGTTCACCCTTGACTGAATTTATGACAGCTTAACTATTTTAAAAACAGAGTGTCTTTATGATAATAGAACTACATCCAAACTAAGGGATTATGGCAATTTAATTTGTCTTTTTGTTTGTTTGTTTGTTGCTGGCTTTTTACAAATTATTGATTTGGTCAAATAGTTGGGTGCAAAAATTGAGTGTAGATCAGGCCTCAGATCATGCTCCTATTAGCAAACCAAACACTGGTTTTGTTTTTGTTGCTGACGTTGTTTGTTTTCATTGCTGTCTGAATGAGCCTTTTATGGTCTCTTGCTCTGCCTGGCTGACTGCACCCGATTGTATTTAATTACATTTACTCAGTAGTTTTAGCCAGGATCCCCGGCCATTACCTATCAAGTCCAATCGCTATTATTTAAATCCAATGACTCAGAATCAGAGAATTTATCTTTTACACAGTTATTGCCTAAACATCCAGCATAAACATGCAGAGATCTGGAGGACTTGTTCTGACTGTGCTGATTAAAGGCAAAGAGCAAGATGGATGGAGTCAGTTGTGATCAGCAGGCTACAGCGTCCTGCTGTGCTCCAGTCTCTGCCATTGTGCGGGGCTCTGGGTACCAGACTTGCCATGGTCCTCTCAGGTCTAAAAGGAAAGCTGGCTTTGTTTGCCTGTAAGCATCTGCAAACTGTTCTGACACATGATCTACCCTCTCAGCAAGGCCACTCATTAGGCTGATTATCACTTCAAAGTTTGTATTATCATCCATCTCTAAAGGCAATTAGGAATGGGTGGCTTTGAGTATCAGACACTGGGTGACACTAAGTGACTCATCTTTATTGATTCTTTTGTGAGCAGAGACAGTGATTGAGATGATAGGATTGCAGCCTACCTGCCCCTTTGACTGGTAAATACTGAAGAAAAACGGTGTGTAATTAACTGACAGTTAATATAGGTTCTGTTTAGTGTTCAGAAGGCACAATAGTGGAAGCTGCCCAAAAGGAACAAAGTAATGAAACTCCTTTGACAAGTTAAACTCTAAAGCCAACTGTGTAATTATCTGACAGTTAAAGGGGGGAGGGGAGGGCCGGGCTCAGTATTTATGAGACCAAAGGAATTCCTGCGCCTGAACAATGGGGACAGATACTGACAATAATCATAACAGCTACACAAAATATTTGTTTGTGCAAGCCTGCCTTTCAAGTGAATAATGATCGGTTTAGGGGTCAGAGGAAGCCTGGCCGTTTTGTAGCGCCAGTTCTCGAGATTCCCGGGGCTGGGGCCAGTGCGCGGGGCTGGGGCTGGAGCTGGGGCTGGAGTTGGAGTTGGGGCTGGGGCTGGAGCTGGGGCTGGAGTTGGAGTTGGGGCTGGGGCTGGAGCTGGGGCTGGAGTTGGAGTTGGGGCTGGGGCTGGAGCTGGGGCTGGAGTTGGAGTTGGGGCTGGGGCTGGAGCTGGGGCTGGAGTTGGAGTTGGGGCTGGGGCTGGAGCTGGGGCTGGAGTTGGAGTTGGGGCTGGGGCTGGAGCTGGGGCTGGAGTTGGAGTTGGGGCTGGGGCTGGAGCTGGGGCTGGAGTTGGAGTTGGGGCTGGGGCTGGAGCTGGGGCTGGAGTTGGGGCTGGGGCTGGAGTAGGAGCTAGAGCAGGGGCAGGAGCTGGGGCAGGGGCTGAAGCTGGGGCTGGAGCTGAGGCTGGGGTTGGAGCTGCGGCTGGGGCAGGGGCTGGAGTTAGAGCTGGGGCAGGGGCTGGAGCTGGCTCAGTGCTGCTGGGGCTGTGGGACATAAGCTAGATTAATGAAACCACCACTGGGAAAGTCAGACTGGCAAGAAAGGGCCACAGCCTGGCCTGCATGAAGAAATGTATTGGCAAAACTTGATCCACTCTGGCTGGCATTCACGTGTAATGTTGTCCCACTAACAAACTCTTCACTTTTCCAGGACAGTTATAAACATTCCTGTTTACACTGTGACACAAGCCTTCTGTCAGAACAAGCCTTCTGTTGATTAACACTGAGGCGGTCTAGGGTCTCACTCACTGGTCCTCTGCTGCAACATGATAAACTATTCTCCACGAATACACTCTCCCACGGATGCAATGTTCCCTGTAGGAGTTGCCCACCTGGCAACATTTTGAAATCTTCTGCTTGAGGGTCACAGTAAACAAGGAAGAAAATGTCCAATTAATGTTTGAGTTTGACCCATATTATTTTGGAAAAGGATATGCTCTGTCATTTCTCTCCCGGAGGTGTTAACTAGAGAGCTGCTGACTCTTAAAGTTCACAAGAGGGAGTTCTGTTACTGAAACAAGCCCTGTGGTAGATATTGAAGTCCTAAAGAGACGATCAAGATGTTGGAAATGTCAGAGTAGGTCCTTTCAGAGTCTTCAGGGTGGCAATTTTTGGACTGAAGACTATTTATTATTACATGTGATTTCATCACCCTGCAAGTATGGGGACTTCTGTTTTAATCTTGTATAAGTTGTCAATGCATAAGTAATGCTTTATGGTTTTTTGTGAACTGAGAACCACAAAGTACATGTCAGATTAAATAAGCCTGAGAATGTCTCCATGAGATTGGCAAAACAGGGAAACATGACAGCCCTGCAAATTGTAAAAAATATATGGATATAGAGCATATAAATGCAGACGACGTAGCTTGTCGAAAGAACACTACTACACATTTTTCTTTCCTCTCATCTTCTGTTGACTTCCCATTGACCCTTTCCTTTCTAACAGAGTAAGACTTTGGGGACACATGGCAAGGCTTCTCATTTGGAGCTGTCTCTGGTGTAAATGATTTCCCTACAGATAGCACTGATCACATCTTGTTGGACATGCTCACAGCAGGGAAGAAAAATAATCTGTGGAGTTTCTGGGGTTCAGTGAAGGCCCAGACAAGGAAAGAGTTAGGATGACATAGAGCTGTGAGGTTAGGCATGGGATGGAAGGTAACTTGATGGAGGATTCAGTTAAATATTGGTGGTGGTCAAATATTCAAGCAGTATCAGTAACTTGTAGCAGTGGGAGACCAGCAAAACTGTGTGGACAGAGGCATGTACAGGTTATCTACATTTACATCATGGTAAATAATAAACTGAATATGGTGTGGCTGGAAAATCTCTAGGTGTGTCAGCAGAGGACTAGACAAACACAAGGAAAATATTGCAAATGTACATGGTCTTTCTGGAACTGCTGCAGAAGGAGAATATTGTGCCAAGTTTGGATACTCATTTTGCCAAAGGAAAATACTGGCAAGGTAGAAGTACAGAAAACAGCTATAAAGACATGTGAATGACTAAAAATCCTAATTATTTATCTAAAAGAAGCTTAAGACCATTCAAGATTGTCTATTTGGTTGAGATATTTTAATTTCTCAGACAAATACTTAACAAGAATCAATATCTGGAAACTGAAAGTGGCAAATCCAGAAAAAAAATAAATTATGCATTTTAGAAAGACGTTACACAAGAGTGCAAGGTTACATCAGGGTGTTGTGGCTTGGGTTTTAGTTTTAAATCAACAAGTCTGTGATAATTAAGAAATAGGCCGGAGGGAATGGAAGAAAGATGCCACTACAAAATTATCCAGCTTGTAGGATAAAGGGACATTGACTAGATAACTGTATTTTTCCCTCTGCATTTATATCTGTGAGAGAGTGCAGTAAAGAGGAGCTGTGGAGGGAGTGAGAAGTGGAAAGATGCATAAATAGTTGCTTGCAGATTCTGCTGAAGCACAACAGATCTCTGGAATCCTGGCCCTCACACTGTTGGCCTGCTGTGCCTTTGGCAAGTCATGATGTCTTGCAAGGATTTTAATACCCCAGGCATCCTTTGATTATCTTATCTACTTGAGATGAAGTCATAAGTGTGCTGCTTCTGAAAAAAATGGTTGAACTCTCACAAACAGGTTTTATTGCAATACAAAAAGAGAACAAAACCAGAGAACTTTAACATGGTTAGTGTCTCTCTTCCAAATCACATCCTAGTCAGGTTTCTGAGTCATCTTGCAAAAAACTTAGAATCAATTTTAAAGACTTGCGCTGATACAGAAATTAAAACTAATCAGCTGAGAAATGCAAAGTATAACAGAAAGTAATAGCAGGCACTGGAAGAATTGTCAGCAGGCAACAGTGTGACAAAGGAACTGACTATGTTAGCTTTAAGTGTGTTAGATTATCTTATTCTTCCCAAGGTATTTTCTTATGTTACAATAAAGATTTATTTCAAATTCACACGATCTAAAGAATTTCCTTTGAACATGCTGTTATAGCTACCCTTTTCCACAAAGTGCACAGAAAAGTCAGACAAGAGGAAGAGAACGCTTCAAGCACGATGTTTGGTAATTCATTTTGACCTTCACTACTCATGTGTAAGTGCATTCTACTTTCTCTCTCACTTTTACCTTCTTTCCAATTTAATCTGATGCAAACAAATTATACACGAACAGTCATTTTCATTTGGGTCTTGTTCACTGAGATACTTAGCAAACAATCAACTGACAAACAAGATAAGGACAGAAAAAGAAAACTAAGCTTTTGTTTAGATAGTGGGATCACAGATAAAGACCTAAGCAGGCCTGCATAAACTCAAGAAGCGGTGATATTATCTTTGAAGCTGTGGCACTGTGCTTGTATTTACTTGCTATAGGTACTCATGTAGGCTAATTTAAAAATAATTTAAAATGTACACAATCCAAACTTTTTTTTTCCTTTTGGTTGAGAGAGAGAGTCTGAAAGGTTTATTATTTGCTTTTGAGACTTTGTGGCTTTAGTCTGGAAAAAGCAAAACAAAAACCGCCATGGAAAGCATCCCCAGAACAGACAGGATGAGAGGAAAAAGAAAAGAAAAAAAAGTTACAGTGTGGGAGCCACTCTTCTCATTAGGACTCATTTTATTAGTGGTGTTAGAGAGCTGGTACTATGACTATAAATGTAGTACCAGTTCTGTGGAGAAAAACAAGACCATAAGACAACAGCTTTGCTTTTGAGTCAAATATTTCAAAGCACTTAGCAAACATTAGTAAAATAAGCTTCATAACTTTCCTGTGGAGTAGGTAGGAAAGATTAGGCCCCCCTCATGGATGGGCAAACTGAGTTACAGAGTGCTCAGGTGAGCGGCCTGAGGTGAAGCAGGACATCCTGCAGGGTGGAGAATGGAAGCTGGACCTGCTGACACAGCCTCTATTCCCTGACCACGGGACCTGTACCTTCTACAATTGTCGCTGTAAAGTAACAGTCTCTAGATGAAACCCACAGGAAACTGCAGTCTCTGAAGACATTTGTCTGGCACTTTTCACTAGCACTGCAGTCACACATGATTGTTTTGGAAAAGCATGGTCTCATTTAAAATACAACGAAAACTGTAACAATTCATTTATTCTGTGAGAAAATACCTGTATGCAGTTAGAACACAACCAAATACTTAACTTGATGAATGAAGCAAATATTTCATTTGATGAATATGAGCTTCACTAACAGGTTTTGCTAAGAAGATATATTTGAATGTTGTTCTAACATATATACAATATATATTTGCAAAAAATATTGCTGAATATATGTTTTGCTATAAATATGTCCTCAAATTATATTTAAATATGTATCTAATGATTTTTTTAAAATATGAGCAACTTAAAACTTGAGCCTGCAGATTCTTCATGTCAGAGAAATAGGCTTTTTGTAAAATTTTGTTGGCATGGATTTGTGTATCTGAGGAATTGTTTCTTTGCTTTAGTTTGTGTCACGCAGAAGCTTTAAATCACCACTTACACAATCATCACTGTGCAATGAGAAAGCTGAATTTTCCTACAGACAATCTAAAGAGTGGATATACATGCCAAGAACTATACTGGCTGAAGCCTTATGCTGACTGCAAATGCACAATCCCAGTCAAGGCACTGTCTGCAGACACAGGTGTTCACTCGCTTTTTATGAAAAGTGATGTTGTGCTTGTCTGCTCTTTTACATCTTCAGAAGATCAAAGAAGAAGCAAACATAAAACTTACACAATGTTTTGTGCCACAAAACTCGAGGAAATTTGGCTGCTGGGAAGCAGATATGTGTGATTGATCAATATAACACAAAAACAGAGAGGCAAGGAAAAGGAAAATTTCAAGGCATTCTGAGGGAATAAGGTATGAATTTGGTGCAGAGGAATGAGAGAAACTAACCAAAGGATTCCATGCAAGGTAAAGGCTGTAAGAGCCATGTTTTAAAAAGGCGGGTGGTATCGGATGGGGACAGGAAAGGAGAAGGAGAATCAACTGAATGTTAGAAAAGTCAAACATCAGATGAGGACATGAAGGGAAATTTGAGCCATCAGAAAAAGTCATGCTGTGGAAATATTAGAGGGAAAGCAGTAATATATTTTATCTGTAGTTTGGAAGTTTGGAAAAAGGACAGGGACAAGCTGAGGAATAAATGAAATTTCAAAAGAAAGAAAAAATTTCTAAATCCAGTCTAGATCTGGCTCCAGCTTTCACACATCCTCTACTCTGGAGTTTTGCTGAGCTTACAAAGGGAGGAGCCATTTAGGACTGGGTTTAAATTCAGTCACACTAAAGATACAAGGTTTTGTTTTGACATGATCTTAAAAGAAAACCCCATATAAAACCGCTTGGAATTAGGTCTGTATAGAGGCCAAAATATAGAGTATTATGGTGATTGATATTTGTTTAGGAGTTAAATTTGTTCTGCATGAAAAAGCCAGGGAAAGGGTTCCTCTTCTCTGATTCACTGAACAGAAGGTAATTGAACGATCTTTTTATGGCAGGATTTACAACCTCTGAGCCTCAGTCGTTCTGAGCTAAATAATAATGCATTTGCATCGTAAGTGTATCTAATTTGAATTTCACTTCCTGCCTAAACACTTTGAAAAGATGCATGCCTTGAGGTGTCTGCCTGAATAAAATTCCTGTGGAACTGAGGCTAACAAATAAAGTATGTCGTGGTGTGTTAGAATCTGCTCTGCCCTGGAGAATAGCTCCCCTGATAAACTGTCTGATTTATAATGACAACTGCTCCCACTGTTGTATACAAGTATACCTTACAGTAATGGGGAATTAAAGAGGCTTTCATGTGAAGCAAATATTCAGCTTTGAAGTCAGTAGGAGCTGAGAGAGCCCAGCACCTCACAGGATTAGTCCCTTGGGAATTAACCTTTTCACCTTACTATAGAAGAAGGATGAAATTTTAAGGCAGGAATTTAATGGTGTGAGTATATGAGGTAATAGGAAGGACGAGAATTCATAACAGTGAATTACCTTCAACTAACACTGGGATAGTTCTGTAAGACTACATGACTTTCTTAGCACTTATCCCTGCTACGACTTACATAGAATTAGTTTTCATGGAAAATGTAGCCTATGGTCCTTCGTCATAAACTTGATCATATAATATAAGAGCTTCAGGGGGGGACTTTATGTTGTTTAAATTGCTGTATTAAGTAACTTATCAGCACCACATCAATTGTGTAAAAGCAAGAACAGTTTTTATGTTTTCCTGTGAGAAACTTTCCATCTGCTTTTTACCTTCTGTTCAGTGTTTGTATTAGCAAAAGTGACCACAGAAATCCAACTCATCCTGCAGTTTCTTGGTCAGAAGTGAACATATTTTTTCCAGATAGTCTTTTGTTGATGATGATATTAAAAGTGACTTTTAAATTGACTGTTGTGAAACAAACAGAATCTGCCATTGAGGGAAAAGACAAACTGCTTATAATTAGTGCTGGCAGCTGGAGGATGGCACTCCTGCTGTTTCTGCTGCTGGCACTGTCAAGTACATCATGTCACAATGCATGAATTATCTGAGGTCAGCTCTTCAACACACCCAAATTGCTACCAATTATTAATTAATTAGTATCATTATGGGACTGCCTTAAGGACCTTATCAATTCCCTTGAAACAAATAAAGTGTCTAAGAAAAGGCAGTAGAAGTGATTAGTGGTGAGTAAAAAAGGTAATTCTAAGGACAACGTCATATGAATCTAATCTTGCAAGATACTGATCTGCAACCGATCTCCAGTGGTCTCTTCATTGCATCCAAGTGCATTTAATTGCATGGGAATGTGAATCACCTGTTATGTGTTAATGCATTTTTCATTACTAAATTTTTGCTATTTAAACGTTACTGTTCAACTGTGTTCTTTTATCTTTCTT